>CM060348.1:3166301-3191515 GCA_030674155.1 Stramonita haemastoma | reverse complement strand
CCCTCCACCCCCACCTCTCTCTCTCCCTTCCCTCTTCCTACCCTCCCTCTCCCTCCGGCCTCTTCTGTCAACAGAAACAGTCACTATCTGATACAATGATGGACCCCAACATCACAAGGCAGGCACTTTAGTATCATGGAACCCCCATACCAGGGAAAACAAAAAGAGGAAGGCCAAGAAACACCTGGCGACGTGACCTTGAGGCAGACACCAAGAAGATGGGATACACTGGAGACAGCTGGAGAGAACAGCCCAGGACAGAGAGAGGACTCTGGCGGACTGTTGTCGGCGGCCTATGCTCCAGGGGGAGTGATGGGCCTATAAAAAAAAAAAAAAAAGTCAGACTGTCCCGGGCCTAAGGCTCATCAGGCCGGTGCTTATCCCGGTTTCTGTGGCGTTAATGCGACTGAGAGTCATAGACTCCCCCTTGAATAGAACGCCAGTCTATCGCAGGGTTAACCCCAACACAAGGTTGGTACCCCTTTTACACTGGGTGGGGTGAGAAAATAGCTGTAAAGTGCCTTTTCCAAGGGCACACCGCCATAATCGAAAGCTGGGATCGAACCGCAAACTTTAGATTACCAGTCCAACGCCCTAACCACTAGACTACAGCCGTGGCTGTGATGGGCCTAAGTGAGTAAGTAATGGCGGACCACTGGCTAAGTAGACAAGCTACTCAGAGAAAGGAAGTGATGGCCATGGAAGAAATCTATCCTTTGGTTTCACTTTTTGTAAAAATCGTATTTTTCATCAGTAAATTAGTATTTTCCTATCCAAGGTTAAAAAAATAATCGTAAAAATAGGATAAAAATCATACAGGTTGGCAGGTTTAATCATCCCCTTATATACATATATATAAACAGGTAAAAGGTAAAGGTACAGTAATCATCATTCATATAATTATATATTATTGAAAAAACAAACAAATACCATTAATTTAGATTAATGATTAAAATAAATTTTCAACAAAGCAAATAAGGCGATTTTTTACCCATACATTTTCAAGTTGCTGCCAATAATATATTATTTCTATACACATGGGGTAACATCACTCTATGTTAGCATATTAGTGTGTTTCAGAAGGCTATCAATAGATTTAGTAGGAGAGAGACTCAGAGAGAGAGAGAGAGAGAGAGGAGAGAGAGAGAGAGGAGGGGAGAGAGGAGAGACTAGAGAGAGGAGAGAGAGAGAGGAGAAGAGAGAGAGAGAGAGAGAGAGGAGAGAGAGAGAGAGACTCAGAGAGAGAGAGAGAGAGAGAGAGAGGAGAGAGAGGAGGAGAGAGAGGAGACTCAGAGAGAGAGAGAGAGAGAGAGAGAGAGGAGAGAGGAGAGAGAGGAGAGAGAGAGAGACTCAGAGAGAGAGAGTTGGAACTCTTTACCTCTCTCCTTAACTTACCTCCCCATCACACACACACCTCAACACTGCCTGTGCCACACTGTCCACACTGGCTGCTCTTCAAAACTCTCTGACAGTGACATACTACCCAAAATACTCCTGTGTCACAAATCCAGAATCTAAGCTGACCAGGATATTCTAGTGCCTCCCCCCCACTACCAGCACTGACAAACAACTCTTCACTGCACAAAGAAGAAAACCTCGCCCTCCCATCACGTGACCAGGTCTCACTCCCCCCCCCCCCCCCCCCCCCCCCCCCCCCCCCCCCCCAAGGCAGGGACAAAACGAAACTTTTTTCTTTCAGTAGGATTATAGTCCTTTCCAGCAGAAGCTGATACCAGGACTTGCAGCCCCGAGCCAGAAAGTCCGAGGTCCACGCTCCGGCAATTTCTCCCACCTCAGCACCTCCGGCCACCCCAAAAATGTCACAATTTGTAGAAGTTGAAGAAGCAACAAGTTCAGATCATCTCCAACAACACCCCTAAAACTTCATACAACAAACCGCCCAACAATAACCCTGCTTCAAACAAATGTACCCTTATAGCGGGCCCATCTGCACATCAAAAGAAACTCCCAGCCCCTGCTGTCCTCTCTGCACATCAAAAAAACAACAAACAAACCCAAACTATGAGGGACCGCTACCTCTCTGTACATCAAAAAAAACCTTTGAAGGGACGCTATCCTCTCTGCACATCAAAAGGACACTACCAAGCGGCCACCTTCCCCTGCTACACTGAAATTGACATCTGAGGAAACCTTCCCGTCAGCTCACATGGTCTGCTAAACTCTCCCTGACCCGGTATAGAAACCGCCTTTTCTTTCTTTTTGTTAATTACAAACTGAGGATTACATAATCACAGAGAGAGAGAGAGAGAGAGGAGAGAGAGAGAGAGAGAGAGAGGAGAGAGGAGGAGAGAGAGAGAGAGAGAGAGAGATATTTGATTTATTCTTTTATATCGATGATAATGGGATAAGCACTCTTATGTTTTTTCACATCCAGTCCCCGTGTGTATGCAGTTTTGTAAATGTCATCTGTTCCTACCGGCACACGATGGCCTACTCTTACGAAAAGCGGAACAGGATTTAACGTTGTGCGCAAGATGTTCTGCGTGGGTTCGCACATGGGGCCTCTGTTTAAAGTATCATCGAAGGACTTTTGGGGAGAGTGGAGTCAGCACTGATGTTAACTCCAGGAGAAAAATCTCCTCGACGGGACTCAAACTCAGTCTTCAAATTGCCAGCGCAAATGTTCTGACCACTAGGCTATCAGAGAGAGGAGAGAGAGAGAGGAGAGAGAGAGAGAGAGAGAGAGGAGAGAGAGAGAGAGAGAGAGAGAGAGAGTACTCAACTCCAATGATTTTATCACAAAAAGGCCATTGGCCCATACATGAAAGGGGGTTGATCAAATGCCTAGTAATTTGGTAGGGGATTAAACAAAACAATAAAAAATAAACCAACAGCAACAACAAAACATTGTTGTATAACAAAAAGTCAGTTACATAAGTACGACTTACCATAAAAAATATCTCTTATTCTAAAAGCTTTACACAAATATTAAGTGAGGCTGTGTAAACCTCAGAGTGACTTCAGGCCATGAATAAACAGGAGTCTAAATGAATTACACACTGGACAGCAGAACAATGGACAGCATAACACAAAATGCACTTCATCTTCAGGTGCTTGCTTACATAATGGGCAGAGTAACCTGAGGTCATCAACATCATGTTCTCTGTATCTGAATTTATGAAAATTTATATCTGATACACCAAGTCTAAACTTGGACATATATATTTCTTTTCAAATAAATATCCATATCAAGCTTTAGATAAGGTTTGATATCATGTTAACTTACAAATTGTCTATCATTTGAGAGAGAGAGGGAGGGAACAAAAAAAAACTCAATTGGGTGCATGCAGAGAGAGAGAGAGAGAGGAGAGAGGAGAGAGAGAGAGAGAGAGACAGACAGACAGACAGACAGAGGAACGAGAGAGAGAAGAGGAGAGAGAGAGGAGAGAGAGAGGGAGAGAGAGAGAGAGAGAGAGTAGAGAGAGAGAGAGAGAGAGAGAGAGGAGAGAGAGAGATTGCACAGAAAGAGAGGGTGAGTGAGTGAGAAAGAGAAATTCGATAGCACACACAGAGAGAGAGAGAGAGAGAGAGAGAGAGAGAGAGAGAGAGAGAGAGGAGAGAGAGAGAGGAGGAGAGAGAGAGAGAGAGGAGAGAGAGGAGGAGAGAGAGAGAGAGAGAGAGAGAGAGAGAGAGAGAGAGAGGGAGAGAGAGAGAGAGAAGAGAGAGGAGAGAGGAGAGAGAGAGATTGATTCAAATGCAGAGAGAGAGGTTGGAATGCAGAGAGAGAGGGGGGGGGGAGAGAGAAGAGAGAGAGAGAGAGAGAGAGGAGAGAGAGAGAGAGAGGAGAGAGAGAGGAGAGAGAAGATGGAGAGAGAGAGGAGGAGAGAGAGAGAGAGAGAGAGAAATTCAATTGCGCGCTCGCACACACACACACACACACACACACACACAACACACACACACACACACACACACACACACACACACACACACACACAAGTAGAGAGAGAGAATGCAAGTGATAGAGATTGCACAGAGAGAGACAGAGACACACAGAGAGAAAAACATGCACAGAAACAGAGGAAGAGGGAAAGAGCAGAGTCAGAGACAGAGAGAGATTCAATCACACAAAGAGAGAGAGAGAGAGAGAGGGAGAGGAGAGAGGAGAGAGAGAGAGAGGAGAGAGAGAGAGAGAGAGAGAGAGAGAGAGAGAGGAGAGAGAGAGAGAGAGATTATGATTTCAACTAGTGTAAGCCTTTGCCTGCATACAAGGAGGTAGGCATTTTCACAAAAGAACCTGGAAACAGGACTGGAAGGACGGTTGGCAGGATGGTTAAGACGTTGGCCTGCCAATATGTAAACCGCGAGTTTCTGGGTTGGTACCCAGCTCGCCCTTTCTTCCCAGTTTGACGAAAAAATCGAACTGAATGTCAAAGTCATTCGGATGAGACTATAACCCGAGGTCCCGTGTGCGAACGCACGCAGAACATCTTGCGCACACGTTAAAATCCCGTTCCACCTTTCGGAAGAGGAGGCCATCGTGTGCCGGTAGGAGCCGATGACAAAATTATATTTAAAAAAACAAACCAGCATGCACACAGGTGTCGTGTTTAGACACCATCCTGAGGGGGGGGGGGGGGGGGGGGGAATAATGGGTAGGCGCTGCACTTGTGGCCACGCGCTTCTCCCGGGCGCGGGGAGGAGTAACCCGAATTTCACGCAGAGAAATCTGCTGTGACATAAAGTGGTATAAAATAAAATAAAAAACAAAACAAAACCGTAAACAAACCATAATGTTGGCATTGTCCTGAGTGATTCTTCATAGAGATGTAAACTACTTCAACTTTTTGGGAGAGAGAGAGAGAGAGAGAGAGAGAGGAGAGACGAGAGAGTGAGAGAGAGGATGAGGAGAGAGAGAGAGAGAGAGACAGACAGACAGACAGACAGACAGACAGACAGAGACAGACAGACAGAGACAGACAGAGACAGACAGAGACAGAGACAGAATTGGATAAAATAATGTTTCTTTTTCAAAGGTTACACAGTAAATATTACATACATCTTTTCATCTGGCCCTTGCCTGATTTGGGATATAGCTATAAAAAAAAAATGAGAGAGAGAGAGAGAGACAGAGGAGAGAGAGAGAGAGAGGACAGAGAGGAGACGAGAGAGAGAGATGAGAGAGAGAGAGAGAGAGAGAGAGAGAGAGACAGAGGAGAGAGGAGAGAGAGAGAGAGAGAGAGAGGAGAGAGAGAGAGAGAGAGAGAGAGAGAGAGGAGAGAGAGTGCACACATAGGCCTACACACTCACAGGTACGGAAAACGTCATCAAGATGGCGGACAAAGCCTGGAGGTAATTTCTAACTGCCAGAGCTTTATGCAGAATGCACAAATATGACGAGGACAAGAAGCATGGGAGGCGTCTTTTAAGCCACACAAGTAACATCTGTGAAGCCAGCTGGAAAGAGGCTGCGGCCATAGTAAACCCAGCATTTTGATGCTGTCCATTTTGCTGGGCCGGGTTGAAAAATGCTGCCCGGCTGAATTACTCTGTGGCGTCCCGATGGCGGCTGTGCATGGCTATAGTAGAGCCGGCCCAGCACGGCATTTTTAACCGTCGTTTTGACGTTCGAGCGACACGTCCATTTGCCCGGTTGACGGAAAGGAAAATAATCAAGAAAAACTTATTTATGGTGCTTAAAAAATTCTGACTACACAAACTAGTAAATTGACCCTTCCCGGTTTTGATAAAAGTTTTGTGGGGGGATTTTATGTAAAAATACTTTTTATGTCGAACTATTTTCTGTTGATTTCAGATGCCACGGCAGCCTCGTTTTCGCATCACTCGCAGTCTCGGTCGTCAGAAAGAGAGGCCGTCAAGCCTGGTTGACTATTGCCGTTTGACGGATCCGTTCTACCGTTAAAGAGACGGCCGTCAAAAACAACGGGAGGATCGGTTTACTATGGCCGTAGCCTAAGTCAACTATCAACTCTAGGAAGGAATAAGCAGCCTGACCAAAGATGCCAACAACGCCTGCTTAGTTAAACACAAGCCAAAGCTATGGCGGGTATGGCAGAGATGTAGATCTACCACGAACAGAGCAAATCGTAAGATCTGTTTGCTCTACTACCATCCACAAAGAAAGTTGACGATGGTTAGATGTAGCCCAGAAAATTGAAGAATTCCGCGATATCATCTCAACTTTGTGTGCACATGGCTTGAAACCACAGTTCGAGAGCAGAAGAAGCAGATACAAGCACAAGCTCAAGCTGAAGCAACTTCTCGCTCCGAACAGGTCAGTGTTGATCCTGCACACAAACTGAAACACAGGATGTGATTTTTTTCTTATGCTGACGCAGTTAAACGAAAATCTCACTGCCAGCAAAATCCATCCAGATTAACAGATATGCATGCAGAGAAAAAAACCCCATAAAGCCAAAGAGAGAATGGGAGGAAAGAAAGAAAAAGAACGTCATGCAAAATACTGATAATGACGTCACCAAAGCAAGTGATTTTAAGGTCTCTCCTGCTCACCAAGAACCTTCACAGCTCTCAAATAAACAAGATCTGCCTCTGTGTGTGGTGTGATTATTCAGGATTCTGTGATGAATGGAGTAGACGGAGGCGACTTGGCCTTCATAGGAATCAAGGCCTTTACAAACACAGGTCCTACACCTAAATAACATCAAGGAGGCTGTGCACGCAACCTGCTCCAGACTGAGCCAGACGCTCTCTGATTCATTGTGGTATCAGTGATCTGAAGATGAAAGATGCACCAGTGCCTGTAAATCACTCTTGGCCGGTGTCAAAAACATAACCGGAAATACCCCAAGACAAGGATAGTCGTTAGCAAAGTGGCGCCTACTGCAGATGATCAACTAGATCTAGAAGTAAAACGAAATATATTCAATGTTTTGATCTCTGCAGATCTATACGAGAACTCCCAGACATCCCTTGTGTCCCACAACAACTTAAAAACCAGTGTGGGACTTCATCCCGAAAGATAAAACTCCATCCACCAACTCGAAAAGGAGCCCCTGTTCTTGCTGCAAATATAGGAAGGCACGTGGTAACTTGTTCTGGGAACTACCACGAAGACCGACCAGACGACACCCTATCAGACAACAACGACATGCACTGCTGCCCAGGAGCAGCCACACTCTTTCTACCACCATGGACACCAGGCAGGAAACGGCAACCCATGGCAGAACCTTTACGAACTGTTGTATGATTGTTTCTGAATATCCAGGGGTTCTACCTCTTCAGTCATGAAGCATCCACTTTGTGTATGTGAACTGCATAAGCTCTGTTCTTCAAGTTATTGGCTCGCCAGTGTTAAATTTGAGGATGTACATTTTCATCAGATTATTTTTCAGGACATCTCCCCCACCCCCACCCTGTGTGAATGCTTTTTGGTTTATGTCATTGTTTCATCTCCAGAGATCTGGTCTCCTTTTCATAAGCTAATTAATATTTCGTACTCCGCTGTCTTCCTTTTTTGTAGTTGTGTAACACAAAAATGACACCTAGTGACCTACACCTTCCTCTATCAAACTTATGCAATGGAACTCCAGATCTATCTCCTCTAACTTGCCTTACTTTGTTCAACATCTTGCGAAGAACAGCTATCAAGTTTTAATAGTACAATCACTTAATGTAAACAAAGCAACATTGCCAATATTACCAGGGTATTACTATCCTCCTGTATGTCAGCAAATAGATAACCTGACCAAACTTAATGTAGCAATTTACATACAAACAGGAATAGATTATAGTTTAGTTCCTTCTCCAGCTCCCTCTCATACACCAGATCTATATACCTGTGCAGTGAGAGTTAGATTCAATGATCATTTAATCTTGGGCGTAGTTTCAGTCTACCTGCCGAACGGTCCAAATGAAATAAACACAGAGTGGATTCACAATCTCCCAGCCACTAATGACAAATGGCTAATTGCTGGGGATTTCAATGCCCACTCACTCATTTGGGACAAAGGCTGCACCGTAGTTAGTTAGTAATAATCGTTTTATGGAAAATATTGTTTGACTCATCATTATACCTACTCAATGATGGTAGTATAACACGCATCCCTGACATTTCTACCCACAGGGCTTCAGCCATTGATCTTACTTTAATATCTCCTTCTTTAGTGCCAGAGTGCGAATGTAGCACATATGATGAATCTCTCGGTAGTGACCACATACCTATCATAATTAGTTTCGATCATAAATCAGAACAAAGGGAAATGCAGACAGACAAGATCCCTAAATTCAACTACAAACAAGCAAACTGGAATATCTTTGAAAGTTTCTTGTCCAGGAATTAATCTGAATAATATAGAAAATAAAAAGATGAATGACCTCTACTCAATGTTCACCTGCACAGTTCTAAGAGCTGCAGATCTATCTATTCCTTATGTTAGATCAGACCGGTCAAACAAGCACACTGGGAATGTTTGGTGGACTGCAGCTTGTGAAGAGGCAGTTAATGATACAACAACAAAAGAAAATATAGAATGTATGAACGCTGAAAATCCCCAGAGAACTGTTAGAGGCAAAGAAAAATAGCAAAAAGTTATAGCTGAATATAAAAAGACAGTACTGGTCTTCCTTCTGTAATCAGGAAATCTCAAACCATAAACATGAGTAAGCAATTTGGAAAAAAAACTAAATGAAATGAAAAACCGAGTTATCTTACACTCTTATCCAACAAAACTGGATAACGAAAAGTTACTAACAACTTTCAAAAAGCAGAAGCATTTGTAGAAATGTTTTATGAGTCTATGAACATGATGGTTTATCTCCAAGTTTACGTTTTCACAGAACGAAGGAAGAAGCTAAGGACAAGTACAGGGATCCAGAATCTGATAATAATCATTATATTAATGCTCCTTTAACTATAAATGAAATACGGGACGCTTTATCCTCTCTGCCAAGTAAAAGTCATCTGTTGGACTTGATGGTATCTCAAATGATATGTTAAAACATTTACCAGAAAAATGGATTATTTTCTTAGCCAATATTTGGGGGCTGGTGACAAAGCTTCCTTACCCCCCCCCCCCCCCCCCCCCCCCCCCTCTCTCCCACACAAACGCAAGGTGTTGCATTCTCTCTTTCTCAACATGTTGATACTCATCATGAAAATGAATCTTATTTTTATTTTTTTTTCCTTTTAAATCGAGGATAATGGAATAAGCACTTGTGTGTGTTTTTTACACGCAGTCCCCAAGTGCATGCAGTTTTGTAAATCTTGTCATCAGTTTCCACGGCACACAATGGCCTACTCTTACGAAAAAGCCGTACAGGATTTAACGTGTGCTCAAGATGTTCTGCGTGCGTTCGCGATCGCACACGGGGCCTCAGTTTATAGTCTCATCCGAAGGACTTTGGGGGAGAGTGGAGTCAGCACTGATGTTAACTCCAGGAGAAAAATCTCCTCGAATGGGAATCGGGGAATCGAACCCGGGTCGTTGTCAAATAGGAAGCACAATGTTCTGACCACTAGGCTATCCCGTCCAAACCTTAATCATCGATGATCATTTTCATCCTCGTTGTCATTTCTCCATCACTAAAGATCATGTCCCTTTTTTTCCCAATAGACTTCAAACTGCCATGCCATGCCCAAGTTTAGCTTTCCGGATTTTCAACAAACATGGCCGAGGAAGAAATCTAAACTCCGCAGAAATTCAATCATCAGAATCCAACATGGAGAATTCAACTGACTAAACTGACATTCCCATTCATCAGAAGAAATGCCTATGTTGCATTGTATTATTGTGTTGAATTGTATTGTACTGTATTGTATAGTTTAACTGTATTTTATTATACTGAATTGTACTATATTTTACTGTAATTGTATGGTATTGTGTTGTACTGTATTGTGTTGTTTTGTACTGTATTGTAATGGTATGCCACTTTAAGTCAAGGCAGATCTGTGTGAAATTCAGACAGTTCTTCCTGGGGAGAGCCTGTCGCCACAAGAGCAGCGCCACATATGTTTTTCTTTTCCTGTCTGAACGTGTAGATCAATTACTTAGATCCCCAATCCGAGTGGCTTTTTTCTTCAGATTTTTGCCAGAGGCAACTTTTTCTTTTTTTTTGCTGCAGGTTACCTTACATGGCTAAATGGGAGTTACACACAGTGCCACGTCCCATCCACAAGCCTAGCACCCAGACCACCTCTCACAGAAATGTCAGTAGTGAATGGGGAAAAGTTTCGAGGATCAAACCACTACACACACACTTCCAACCAGGACTTATCCTTTCCATACCTCTAGAACCACCCCTTCCCCCTATAGTATTATGCCAAATGTTTCTTTGAAGACAACTGTAATCATTACTTTACCAACAACTGGACTCTAACTTAACAGGAAACCTCTATGGATGGGTGTGGATGGGTGTGTGTGTGTGTGTTGGGGGGGGGGGGGGGGGGCTAAATTTTGTGATAAAAGCATTTAATCGGATTCTATAAAATAATGCTTCAAGCTGTCTTTCTTAGATCACACTTCTATAAGTCTTGAACCTTTCATAACATTTTTTTTCTGGTTGGAACCCATTTTACTATCTGTTCTTTGCTGTATTATTTCAGTGAATATATTTGAGGATGCTTGCTCTAACATGTGGTATCCTTCTTGGATAGACAAAGGAATATGTAGCTCAATGTTTTTACTTTTATTACTTGCACCTCTTTTTGCAGCCCAATCAACCATTCATTTGAGTACAATCCTATGTGTGAAGGTACCCAAAGAAAGGTGACAAATGTACCTCTTAAACTTAAAAGGTGCACAATGTGTTTTACATCTAATATAAAATTCGAATGGTTCTTGTAATCTGCAGATTTTATAGCATATAAAACTGATTTAGAATCGACACAAAGTAAAATATGGTAAAAACAATATGGATGATATAGTATGTATGTTAAAGCCATTAAGATTGCAACCAGTTCAGCTGTAAATATTGACCGATTTACACCAATATAATATGATTTTTCTACTTTGAGTGCTGGTGTAACAAAAGCTGAACCAGCTGGATGGTTCTCTAAAAGTGATCCATCAGTGTACACTTTAAGATAACTGCAGTAGTTGTTATGAATATAGGATCTAACAGTAGCTGCCAAAACATTTGGATTCTCGTCCTTCTTCATGTCTGTGTAATCAATATAAAAAATTGCTGGGTTCATTTCCCAAGAGGGGTAAGCTGGAACTACTTTTTGAGAGTCTACATTCATTTTATTAATTTCAGATTGCTCATAAAGGTCAGCAACGTAAGTACCAATAGTTTTCAAAGAGCGTATTTGCTGTGCTCGTTTTGGAAAAAATATATAAGATTTTTTTACGTCTTCTGACGAAAAGGTTTTGGGAGTTGAACTTCTCAGTACGTATTTAGTGCATACAAGTTTTCGGTATTCATCCAAGGGCAATATTCAAGGACAACATTCCGACTTCTTTATATGTGTCAATTGCTGATGCATGAAAAGGTACACCAAGAGTAAGCCTGTATGCTTTACAGTCTATACTTTGAAGCTTCCTCAATAAATATTTTGGAGCATTAAAAAAGACTTCATGTCCATACGATAATTTTGATCTTATTATTGATGTCAATAAGTGTTTAAGAATTGATAGATCTTGCCCCCAATACTGCTTACTAATAATTTTCAGGAGATTTAAGCTTTTTCTTGCTTTAGTTAAAATATATTCAATATGGGCATTCCATGTTAACTTTGATGTAAGAAGTACACCTAAAAATTTTACTATTTGTTTACAATGAATTGTCTCATTTTCAATCTTTAACACTGGTAATTCGTTTGGATCACTACCTTAGTTAAATAACACCATGTGTGTTTTTTCTGTATAAAGAGTGAGGCCGTTTTCTATTATATACTGATTCAGATTATCTAGTTGTTTTTGGTATATATTTTTCTATTACGATTTAAAGCCCTTTTCGACGTGCTTCGTTTCATAGTAACGGTCATCCAAATACAAATATCGTCTGCATATTGCACTAAAGTTACATCCTTTGATATGTTTTGAAAGATCATGTAACAATATGTTAAATAAAACTGGAGCTAATACAGAGTAATGACATCACGGAAATAAAGATGAATGGAGAAACACTAGAAGAGGTGAGCCAATTCAAATACTTAGGCTCCATCCTAACAAAAGATGGCACATCAAACAATGAAGTGAAAGCTCGCATTGCAACAGCAACATCTGCTCTAGTCAGACTCGAGAAGATCATCAGAAGCAACATCAGCTTCTGCACCAAATACCACCTTTACAAATCCCTCGTGATATCTATCCTCCTATATGGCTGTGAATCATGGACTCTGACAGCAGAGTTAGAGAGGAGAATCCAAGCATTCGAGAACAAGTGCCACAGAAGACTCCTCAAAATATCATACAAAGAACACAAAACCAATAACTATGTGAAAGAAGAAATCAAAAAGCGTGTGGGCCCCCAAGAGCCTTTGCTCTCCACCATAAAGAGGAGAAAGCTGATGTGGTTTGGTCACACCACAAGACACAACACCCTAGCAAAAACCATCTTGCAAGGAACAGTCGAGGGCAAGAGAAAGAAGAGGCCGCCAAAAGAAATCATGGGTTGACAACATCAAAGACTGGACCGCCCAACCCCTACAACACCTCCTACTAGCCACACAGGATCGTGAAGCATGGAAAAAGATCTCTGTTGCGTCTTCTCTCATGTCCCCCCTACGTCCTTTGGGACATGGGACTGAGTGAGTGAGTGAATACAGAGCCTTGGGGCAAGCCCATTTGAAGATATTTTGGATTAGATTATGTATTTCCCACCTTCACTTGAATTGATCTTTTACTAAGAAAACTCTTGATGTAATGATAAAAATGACCAGAAAATCCTATTGACTGTAACTTATTCATAACTTTTGCATGCCAGACTTGATCGTATGCCTTTCTAAGATAAAAAAAAATGTGGCTAGAACATTTTTCCTTCGAGCAAATTGTTGTTTCACACACGTTGTTAGCTTGACTAAATTATCCATTGCAGATCTTCCTCTCTGAAAGCCTGCCTGACTGATTGGTATAATGTTATTTTTTTCACAGTAATATAACAATTTTCTCAATACAATTCTCTCCATTAACTTGCCAGTGTGAGAGGTTAATGAAATAGGCCTATAACTTGATATTTCTGTCTTGGGCTTTCCTTTTTTATAAATCGGTACAACAATTGACTGTTTCCATTGTATGGGTATGACACCCTCAACCCAACATTTATTAAAAAGTTTATGTAATAAAAGAATGAAATTTTCAGGCAAGTGTTTTATCATATCATTTGAAATAGCATCAGCTCCAACAGATGTTTTCTTATTAGGAAGAGATAGGATTGCATCAGGCAGGGGATCTGTGCATATAGCTTTACTTTCTTCATGTGTTCTATATTCACTGTACTTAGCTGATAAACCCTCCAAAGGCATTGTTTTCGAAAACATCTCAGCAAAGGCTTCAGCCTTTTCTACATCAGAAGGGAATTGTTTGTTTTCAAGATTGATAGGACAGGATGGAATATTTACACCTTTCTTCATTTCATTTAGTTTAATCCATACTTTTGAGACATCTTTATGACATGAGATTTCATTCATACAAAAGGAAGACCAGTACTGTCTTTTAGCCTGTGCTATAACCATGTTACAATAATTTTTTGCCTTCTTCTGTTCAGCGTGATTTTTTGCTGATTTATCTTTTAGAAACAAGGTATGTGCTAAACGTTTATCATTGACTGCTGATTCGCAATCTTTGGTCCACCAAACATTTCCAGAGTGTTTATTTGACCTTGCTGGAGAACATTTTAGGATAGATAGATTAGCAGCTTGTAAAATAGAATTAGCTATGTCAGAATACATACTATCCACATCATAAATACTAATAGTTTCTGTATTACGAAAAGTCGGAAAACTTTCAAATTTTTCCCAATCAGCCTGCTTATAATATTTTTGGGACTTTATCTTCTTTAATATTACACTGACATAATGTTTTATTAAAAGTTACGACGATAGGCAAGTGATCACTACCCAGAGTGTCGTTATGAGTTAACCAATCACACTCAGGAACAAGTGCAGGTGATACAAGAGATAGGTCTAAAGCTGACGCTCTATGGCTTGATACATCTGGTATTCTTGTAACACTGCCATCATTTAATAAATACAAACATGAATCTACAATGTTTTCTACAAATCTGTTGCTAGAAACAGATATACAGTTTTTATCCCAAAATGGTGCATGAGCATTGAAATCCCCCCCAACTAGCCATTTTTCATTATCTTGTAGAGTATGAATCCACTCTGTATTAAGTTCGTTGGGTCCTTTAGGCAAATATACAGACACGATATTAAGAATCAGGTGGTCACTGAACTTTACTCGTGCTGCACATGAATATAAATCTGGAATATTGTCAGGCATTGGTGGAGATCTAACACTATAGCTAATCCCTTCTTTAATATAAATAGCTGCACTGATCTTTTTTTTTATACCTTCTACCTTCTGATGAACAGGAGGGTAATAATAACCTGGCAGTTTAGGCAGTTTGTTTTTATTAACATTGAGAGATTGTAAAATGAGAGTTTGATATTCATTCTTTGCAAGGTGTTGAATCAAATAATCTACATTTGTGGAAATAGATCTAGCATTCCACTGCATTACTTTAACTACCTTGGGATATAAGCCAATAGAGGACATGATGTTGGGGAAAGAGTAACGAATGAGAAAGAGAGAGAAAAAAATATGGAAAATAGAAGTTGTCGTCCCCCCAAATAAAACCCTTTTATTATATATGTATAACTAACTCAAGAACGACAAAGCAAACAAAAAAAACAAGACCCCCTTCACTTCTTAAAAGACCAACAAGAAACTGACAGAAACAACCCCCCCAATAATAAACACAATAATTAGATGAAATAAATAATTAAATGAATAAATAAATAAATAAATGAGATAAATAAATAAATAAATAGATTAAAGGGAAGACAGGAAATATAGGAAAAAAAACAAACACCGTAATGAATGTGCATATACAGCTGCTGCAGATGTGAGTAAATACTATGGTCTCTTATAGATATCAATGCAGGTGCGGAACAAGAGGTTGTACAAAATGTCACCAGTCTTTCCACATACTGACATAATCATAATGTCTCTGATGCCCCCACCACGGGAATTGCAGACCCTGATGTGGAAGTTGTCGTTGTCTGTAGCCTGTAGTGGATGTTGCTGGCTGTCGTCAGGTGGGTAAGCCGGTGCCTGGTAAATGGTTGTCTTGGGGTAGAACTTGCGCCTCGGTTTCCTCTTAGGTTTTTCCCAGTACAGTGAATGTACGTATCTGCCGATGCTCCTGGCAATCGTACTAGAACCCAGAGCATTCGGGTGAAGAGTGTCCTTGAACTGGTTATACTTGGTGGTCATATTTTCATGTGAAATAAAAGACACACATTTTTGCTCATACAGTTCAGAACATAACATCGCGTTGAACAAGTCTCTTTTCACCCGAAGGACAGCATTCCTGACAGGGGCAACTTTGCTTATCACTATCCTGGAGTTGGGAAAAGCAGACACAACGTCTTTTACAGTCTTCACCATTTTCTTGCTAGCCTCTTGTGGCTCTGTGTCTTTAAGGTCATTGATTCCACGGTGAATGATGATGGAATCTACATTCACCAGATCAGGTGACCTCACTCAGAGCCTGGGGGATGTCTACGATTTTATGAGCCTTCTTCTTCTTGACGTTGAACCCATAAGACTGGCCTAAACGATGACCATGAATACCATTTAATACAGAATCATGTAGGAGTACAACGGTAGGAAGATCAGAACTAGATCTATCCTTTTTCGAATCTGCTTTTTCTTTGACGTGTGTGTGCGTGCGTGCGTGTGTGTGTGTGTGTGTGTGTGTGTGTGTGTGTGTGTGTGTGTGTGTGTGTGTGTGTGTGTGTGTGTGTGTGTGTGTGTGTGTGTGTTAACGCGAGCTCCGTGCATGTGTGCGTGTATGTGTGCGTGCACACATGCGTAAATAGTAGTGGTTATATATCTTTTCTAGTCAATGGTTTTAATAACATTGTATCCATACATGTGTGCGTGTGCGTGCACGCGTGTGTGTGTGGTGTGTGTGTGTGTGTGTGTGTGTGTGTGTGTGTGTGGCGCGCGCGCGCGCGCACGTGCTTACGAATGAGTGTGATATTTTTTATTGGAAACTATCATCATGTTTGAACAAATATGAAATTAGCTATCTTGTGTCTTTTGATTACGATTAGTATCAATATACCTGTCAGTATTGTAACTGCCCTTCAGGGATGATTAAAGTTTTTGACTTCACTTGACTTGACTTGACTTGAAAGAGAGAGAGGGGGGGAGAGAGAGAGAGAGAGAGAGGGGGGGGGGAGAGAGAGAGAGAGAGAGAGAGAGAGAGAGAGAGAGAGAGAGAGAGAGAGAGACTCCACTTCCCCCAAAAGTCCTTTGGATAAAACTATAATCCAAGGTCCCGTGTGCGAACGCACACAGAACAATGTTAAAACCCGTTCCGCTTTCAGAAGAGTAGGCCATTGTGTGCCAGTGGGAATGGATGACAAAACTGCGTACATATGTGGACTAGATGTATATATAAAAAAAAGTACCATTGCTTATTCCACTATCCTCGAAATAGAATAACATAAAAACAAATGAATAAAATAAAGCACACACACCAAAGCTTATCAGGGTCAAACATTTACATCTCCATATCAGCGGTTCATACTTCTATAAAAGAAATACTCAAACATAATTTTTATGAGTGTATAAACTTGGCCAGTACATTTCTGCTAAATCATAGCAAAAGTAAATAACATTAGTGGTATCTTGATCTCAGAGAGCGAGAGAGATTGGATGATTTATTCATCTTTAGGCCAAAGGGGTGGTGGTGAACAAAAAAGAAGTACATTTGTATTTTGTAACACTTTATGTCACAGCAGATTTCTCTGCGTGAAATTCGGGCTGCTCTCCTTGGGGAGAGCGCGTCGCCACAAGTGCAGCGCCTACCCTTTTTTTTTCTTTTTCCTGCATGCAGTTGTATTTGTTTCCCTATCAGAGTGGCTTTTTTTCAACAGAATTTTGCCAGGGTCAACCCCCTTGTTGCCGTGGGTTCTTTTACGTGTGCTAAAATAGTGATGTGTAACACACGGGACCTCGGTTTATTGTCTCATCCGAAAGACCAGCGCCCAGACCACCACTCAGGGTCTAATGGGTGGGGGAAAAGTTTGGGGCCCAAACGGGATACGAACCACTGCACACTCCGACCCCGGACTTTTTGTTTTCTAGGCAAGACGTGTTACCACCTAGACCACTGATCCACCATTAGCATTCACCATTAACATTGAATGAAAGAACAAAGCAAAAACAATGAATCAATCACAGTTAGTTAAAGTCTGTCCCGAGCCTAAGGCTCATCAGGCCGGTACTTATCCCGGTTTCTGTGGCGTTAAGCGACTGAGAGTCATAGACCCCCCTGGATAGGTCGCCAGTCTTTCGCAGGGTTTAACCCCAACACAAAGGTTGGTACCCCCTTTTACACCTGGGTGGGGTGAGAAAATAGCCGTAAAGTGCCTTTTCCAAGGGCACAACGCCATAGCCGAAAGCTGGGATCGAACCCGCAACCTTTAGATTACGAGTCCAACGCCCTAACCACTACACTACAGCGGCGGCTAATCACAGTTAGCAACATGCTGAAATACAATCATCTAGGATGTTGCAGTATCTGGAAGCTGAAATGCTTTGCACAAAAAGGAGAACCACTCCAAGCATCAAAATGCCTTGCAGAAGCCATCAACACACTTGGCTTAAACATACATGGTTGTTGATAATATTTCACTGGAATGAATCCCTGTCTAAGTCTATTTAAGGCAGAGCAACAGAAAACGAAATAATGTACAATTTAATCTTTCTCCCAACCACATACAAGTGTGATCATATTGCTTGTAGTCTACCTATTGTGATGGGTTGCCAGATTTGACACGCCCGTTCTGAATCTTGTCACTACAATGTTCAGATATTTATCTCCCCCTGCTTCACGTTAAATAGGGTTCCATTTTATGACTACACAGAAAAGTTTATACAGATTAAACCTTATGCTGTTTTGAATATATATGATCATTCCATTTCTGCAAGAGAGAGAGAGAGAGAGAGAGAGAGAGAGAGAGAGAGAGAGAGAGAGAGAGGAGAGAGAGAGAGAGAGAGGAGAGAGAGAGAGAGAGAGAGAGAGAGAGAGAGAGAGAGAGAGAGAGAGAGGAGAGAGAGAGAGAGACACGCAGACATAGATGATTTATTCATATAGGCCTTAGCCCCTTATGAAGGGGAATGTGAACAATACAATACATGGTATGATAAATACAGTGAAAAGTCATTTGATCATCAAGCACACTGCCTTATGAAGTGACTATTTCTCTTAGCTTGAAGGCCTTGTAAAAAAAAATTAAGAAAAGTTCTGTATAACTTCAGGAGTTGTACAAGACATCAATAAATTCAATTTAAACAAGCAAGGTTCCCTATAACACTTTGGTTGAATAATTTTTTCTCTAAGTTTATGGGAGAGAGAGAGAGAGAGAGAGAGAGAGAGAGAGAGAGAGAGAGAGAGAGAGAGAGAGAGAGAGAGAGCTGCCTGTATTATATTTATACAACAGACAACTGCCAGGCACTGTTCCATTGCAAGGTGAAAGATGATGGAGAGGGGGGAGGGGGAACTGGAAGTGGTCTGCTATGGGGACTCACTGTACAATGGTCGTAACTTTGGTTTAATCCTGGTGAAATGCAGGAAAGCCTACATGATTTTGCATGCTTATGGGCTGCAAACACTAAATTTAGCACATGTGCAGTATATTTTCATTGATGTTTGCTTTATCTTGCGTTCAATGGTGGTTCTATTATCAAATTCGTAATCTGAATGTCGAAAGCTTTCCAACCATATGCCCCAAAACCGTATTACAATCTATTAAAAAATATATGGTAAAATCCTAATTTGATGACGTCATTTTTGTAGCCCTACTTTTTGGATATGTTGAAACTTAACTACATTTCTATCCAATCATTGCAAAAGCATTACTATTGCAATTAGTTCCTTTCTCGGCTCTTTTTTGGTGTGTAAATACTGACTAGACTAGACTATATAATAGGCCTAGTATTACAAATTCTCCCTGTTACAGTACCCTACTAGCTCACAGTCCAGTCCTGCTGGTCTGTTTCCCACACTGGCTGATTCTCCCCCCCCCCCCCCCCCCCCCCCCCCCCCCCAAGCCCCTCCAAACCCAAAGCCCCCCCCCCCCCCCATCCCAAACAAACACCACACACACACCCCCCACACACACACACACACACACACAACACACACCACCACCCACCACCACCACACCACCACCCTCTTTCCTCTCCCCCTGAAAGAGAAGATCCCGGCTAGTACGCTAGTACGTAGTAGTATGCCTAAAAGTGGCCATCGCTAATTATAATGTGACTGTTTTTCGCAGTTTTTAGGTTTGTAGTTTCTGCTGTGTTTATTTTCTTTTCCTACCATGATGATTGTTATCCCTCATAATGGAAGGGACTGGATGGCGAATGTAAAAAAAAAAAAAAAAGAGTACATGAATGCTTTTTCATTATTTTCGGATTAATGATAGAATCTCTCTCTCTCTCTCCTCTCTCTCTCTCTCTCTCTCTCTCTCTCTCTCTCTCTCTCTCTCTTCCCAAAAGTCCTTGGATGAGACTTTAAACCAGGCCCGTGTGCATTCGCACACACAGAACATCTTGCGCACACGTTAAATCCTATTCCGCTTTTCTTAAGAGTAGGCCATCGTGTGCCGGTGGGAACAGATGACAATATTTACAAAACTGCATACACACGGCGACTGGATGTAAAAAAGCACAAGAGTGCTTATTCCATTATCCTCGATATAAAAGAATAAATCTCTCTCTCTCTCTCCCCTCTCTCTCTCTCTCTCTCCTCTCTCTCCTCTCTCTCTCTCTCTCTAATCTCTCTCTCTCTCTCCTCCTCTCTCCATAAGAATGAGATAAAATCTCTCTCTCTCTCTCTCTCTCTCTCTCTCTCTCTAGAATGATAATCTCTCTCTCTCTCTCTCTCTCTCCTCTCTCCTCTCTTCTCTCTCTTCTCTCTCTCTTAAGAATGAGATAAAATCTCTCTCTCTCTCTCTAAGAATGAGATAAAATTAGAAAATTTTAAAGCGTAGCGCTATAAAATTAGAATTTCTGCACTAAGTGCAACAGCTCACACATATGGGTATTTGCAATACTCTTTCTCTTACCGAGCCTTGTATGATACTACAAGGAAAAAGAAATCTTCAGGAGGGAAGACCCCACGCGGGCAGGGGCTCGCGAGAGGCTGGCACACCCTAGGCTGGTCCGTCCTATAAAAGGGGGGTTCCCGCGGATATTTGGCGCTTTTGAAATTCGAGCAAACTGAAAACATGCGACACTTAAGTGTGAGCTGTTGCACTTAGTGCAGAAATTCTAATTTTATAGCGCTACGCTTTAAAATTTTCTAATTTCTGCACATAGTAAGTGCAACAGCTCACACATATGGGTGACTGTTTAACAGTCGCATGGTTTAGTCTATTAGGACATCATTAATCAGATGAGAAGACAGAAGAAATAACAGACATAGTCATGCCATTAACTACCTCTGTACAGACAATGTACTGACATGCAGTACTAACCTGATGCCATCAGTACCTGATACCTCTGGTAGAAAACGGTCCGATCAGTCAGCCGCTGAGAGAACCGCATCCTGAATGGTTCTCTCTTCAATGCTGCGCAGTGTTTCCTCTGGTAACACACGCAGGTAGTGGCGAAGGGGAGTGTCTTTCCGAGTCCAATCTGCCGAAGCCATAAACCGCTGCAGTGAAACACTATGTAGCATAGCACAAGTAGTCACTGTTGCACGGGTAGAGCCCGCTGACCCCTCTACCCCTGCTAGCTTCAACACAGATTCAATCCACCTGCGCACTGTAGTCAGCTGTACTGGGCGATACGGTCTGTAAGGAGATATCAACAGCTGCATTTCCCCTTGTCTTAGACCTTCCGTTCTGGTCATGTAATCACGCACATAACTGTGTGGTGTCTGAAACAACAGCTGTAGAAGCATTGGAAGCCATGGAGCATCGTTCCAACACGGGGCTATCAGCAACATCTTGGAATGTAGTCCCCTGAACTTGTTCACTACTGTTGGTACCAAAGTTGGAGGGGGAAAAGCATACAGGAATTGGAAGTGCCAGGGTTGGCTCAGGGCGTCTATTGCATAAGCCTGACTGTCCTGTCTGTCCAGACACATGTATCTCTCCAGCTGTGACGTTGAGCGGGAGGCGAAGAGATCTATCTGTGGTGTCCCGAACTGAGCAACGATATTCTTCGCCACACGTGGATTCAGTTGCCATTGAGTGGCCTTGGTGCGTGACAGGGAGTCTGCTATAGTATTCCCGCTGCCCTTCACGTAGATTGGGATAAGGGAGATGTGACGGCGATGACACCACAGCAGTATCTGACAGGCTAGACGAGACAGCTTCATCGACTTTGTTCCCCCTTCTTTCGTCAGATAAGCCACAGTGGTCTTGTTGTCTATCTGTACACACACCACCTTCCCTTCCAGTCCGTCCTGAAATGCCCTCAGTGCATTCCTGACCGCCTGCATTTCCAAGAAATTGATATAGTTGTACTTCTGTCTGGCCGACCACTGACCCTTGGCCGTCTGGGCCTGTAGGCTTGCTCCCCATCCCTTCCCCGATGCGTCTGTTGCCATTATAAGATCGGGTGTCGGGCGCTTGAGCTGGCGTGGAGTTCAGTCTAGCGTTTGCCAGAACTGGAGATTCTGCCTGGCTTCGTGATGTAATGCTGTCCGCTTCCACATGTCTTGTGGTCGTTGGTAAATTGACCGCAGCGCCTGCTGTAGCTCTCTGACATGTAGCCTGGCTAACGGTACGGCATAGGACGCGAATGTCACCTTCCCTAGAAATGTCATTAGCTTCCTGGCTGTCACGAGAGGGGAATGTAGAATATTGCATGCAAGCTCCCTGATTGATACTCGTTTGTCTTCCGGAAGACTGACAGTCATGCTGAGAGAGTCCCACAGAAGGCCAAGATACAGGAATCTCTGTGCTGGCACTATGCTGGATTTGTCCCAGTTTAGGCTGAAGCCCAGGTCTTCTAGCACTGTCACCACTGTCCTGGCATTGTTTTCTGCCTGCTGTTCTGGAAAGGATTAAAATGTCGTCCAGGTAAAAGACAACCCTGATTGCTTTTGACCTGAGGCAGTGCATGATGGGTTTGGTTACCCTGGTGAACACTCTGGGGGAGGAGGCAAGGCCGAAGGGCAGGGCTGTGTAGCGATACGTCTGTCCTCACCAGGTGAACTGCAGGAAACGTGCTGCTGTATGGTTTCCTAACTGCCCTGCCGTTCTCTTCCCCTGCTGCTGTGTCCGTCTGACACAGTCATGCCGTCCTGTTGACCTGTGGCTTCTTGTGGAAAGGTAGCCTCCCCTTGGTTTTGTTCTGCTTCCTCCACTGATGTTGGGCAGAACCTGTGGGGTTGAACCCTCGAAAAAGCTGTGGAGAGGAAGAAGAAGAGGGGAAAGACTGCTGCCCTGGTCTGTGTTGCTGGGGAGTCCTGCCTGCAAAAGAGCTCTCCACCTCCCTTCTGCTCTTCATGGCCTTGATGACAGAGGCCAGGTCCCCACTGAAGAGCTGTGTCTCTGATGGAGACAAGCTTTCGAGGGCTGCCCTGCCCTGAGTGTCTGCCACCGTGCTCAGGCATAGCTGCCGTCGTTCCTTGCACAGGGCTGAGGACTCAGCAGCAAGGATCCGCAGAGCATGACCCAGGGCATTGGCCATGTCCTCGCTCAGTAGCTGGAGCACCTCTCCACTGCTCCCTGCACGTCCGTCTGAAGTGGATGGGAGCAGGGGGGACAACCTCTCCAGGCACGTGCTCGCAGTGGTCATAGCCAGACACACCGCATGTGCAGCCGCTCCAATACGTGTCTGCTGGGCGCTGAGAAAATCATCCCTTCTGCAGGCATGGTCAGCAAGAGGAAAAATAGCTGGCCGTGACTGTGCAGCAAAAGCCTCCGCCTCCTCATGGGCAGTATACATGGTGGTGACCCTGTTTGCCTTCACTGGCTGCCACGTGCGACCAGGGTTGTCGAGGTCACGTGCATGCAGCCAGAGGGAACGTGCCTGCTGTGAGGGAACCTTACCCCGGCGCCGCTTATTCAGTGCCACGCGAGCGCCAGACAGGTGGAAACCCTGTAACTCGGGAATGGCCTGAAAGGGGTCAGGAGTGCAGTCTTCCATGTCTGACCCGTCCGATGGCCCGCTGACGTCCTCGAAATTAGATCCACTTCCAGACTGGGAGGGGGTGGGGGAATGGAAAGGAAAGGTGGAAGGGGGGGGATGGAAATTATGTACCACAGAGCCCCATGGCTGAGGAGCCAGGAACTGGGGCTGGGGGTGGAGTGGAGGGAAACAGGGGGGGTGAGGGCAGAATTATCCCACCCCAGGGTTGGGGGAGAGGTGAAGGTATGGGGTTGGGATGACCGCATAGCAGGCATCGGGAGGGAGGAGGGAAAGGGAGATCCCAAGTGTTTACTTGCTGGCTGAGTGGGGTGGAGACAGGACCCTGATGCTATCTGGTCCACTGGCCAGCGCTGGCTGCCCTGGGTGTAAGCAGGCAGAGAAAAAACCGCCCCCGGTGCCACTAGCTGGGGTCGTCCAGTGCTGCTGGGGGGTATCACTTACCTCCAGGCGTGGACGCTGGAAATGACAGGATAAACAGGGGTAAGCAACCAGACCTCCGACATGTGCCAATGTGCAGGATGTCGAGGCTGGGCATGTGCTGATAGTTGGCCGCCGATTTACGCTAAACGATATGGCTGTTTGTGCCGGGATCGTTAGCACCAGCACAGCACCCAGGGGGACACGCACAAAGCCGAGCCTGAGTGCTGCCTGCCAAAGCACAATATCACCCCGTCCCCAAAAACATAGGGGGATTCCTTCCATCTTGATCACACAAACACAAACACTCAGAGATAAGAACACAACAACTCAGTAACCTCTGCTTTCCTCTTCTCTGTGTGTTTTCTTTCCTTTTCTTTTTTAATTCTTTTAGATATAAATTTATTGTTTTAATCATTATTTTTCCTTTAAAATAACAGGCCTAACCTACATGATATGCACCTACACATATCCAATGAGGGCCGTATGCAATATATATCTAAAGACTGTGGTAACAATTATCACAATATTAGTGATTACAGTTATCACAACATTACGATATAAAGAACAATGCCTATGGTATGCACGCATCTATGATCCAATTACTGTGAATACAGTTATCACAAAATTGAGACCAACATATGTGCGATGCACATATACGCACATATTTGTCTCAGAAACTGTGATTACAATCTCAACAAAACTGAAAGAAAAACAACGACAACACAAAGCAAAAACCAGTGCATGTGCTATGCAACACACACACACACAAACACACATTGTGATCACAATCATCATGAAATAGAAACCAATGCATATGATGTGCACATGAACCGGAGTGGAACCGGAGTTTGAGAAACTGACCTTTTCTGGAGGTGATTGATGTATCTGTTTAGCCACCAGAATTGCCAGTTCCTGTAACTGGGAGGCAGACAAAGCAGTATGTCCTGTATCCAGCTGCCGATTGTCCACCTCCTCAAGCACCTCCGATACAACACACTCCGATGAAGTAGGCACATGAACATTGGAAGTATCCATATTTCTTTTTGATAACTCGGCGAGAATTGCAAAAAGCGCCAAATATCCGCGGGAACCCCCCTTTTATAGGACGGACCAGCCTAGGGTGTGCCAGCCTCTCGCGAGCCCCTGCCCGCGTGGGGTCTTCCCTCCTGAAGATTTCTTTTTCCTTGTAGTATCATACAAGGCTCGGTAAGAGAAAGAGTATTGCAAATACCCATATGTGTGAGCTGTTGCACTTACTATGTGCAGAAATCTCTCTCTCTCTCTCTCTCTCTCTCTCTCTCTTGGGTTCTCCCATCTGCTCAGTATGGTGGAGGAGTGACAGGCAGGCAGGCAGGCAGGTGGCCGCCATGTTTATACAGCAAAGATGACGGAGAGAGGAGGGGGAGGGGGGGGGGGGGGGGGTGTAGACAGACAGGCACCATTGTATACAGGCTGGATATTATCACATGCATGACACTTTACTTCCACCTCCTCCTC
>CM060348.1:3151301-3158801 GCA_030674155.1 Stramonita haemastoma | reverse complement strand
AACACCCTGTCTTAACTGGATACACTGATAATTATTTAAACAAACGCGTGCTGGTGTGTGTGTGTGTGTGTGTGTGTGTGTGTGTGTGTGTGTGTGTGTGCGCGCGCCCGTGAAAGCGGAAAACAAGCAACGTAGGAATAAAAGGGGAAAGAAACCATACATATAAAAAAAACACACATAAAAACCCTTTAAACACAAAAAAGCTTTATAAAAACACATTTCTATATTTAAATGGTAAGAATGCAATTTCAATCCAACATAACAACCAAAACATTCCTCTCCATAATAAGTCTAGGATTGCATACATTTTATATGTGAAGGTGGAAGTTGGAAAGAAAAGGAATGGAAAGGGAAAGGAAGGAAATGAGAGAGAGAGAGAGAGAGGAGAGAGAGAGAGAGAGAGAGAGAGAGAGAGAGAGAGAAGAGAGAGAGAGAGAGAGAGAGAGAGAGAGGAGAGAGAGAGAGAGAGAGAATTTGAAATTCAGTAAATATTAAAGACACAATGACATAAGCAACGAAGAGGTGCAACAGAATGCAGCAAAACCATTGGTCCCTACGAAAATCTTCTATCAATCGTAAAGAAGGTAAACTTAAATGGTACACTTAAATGGTACGGCATGTCACAAGATCAAAAGGACTAGCAAAAACACTGCTGCAAGGCACTGTCCTGGGAGGAAGAAAAAGAGGCAGACCAAAGAAGAGAGATGGGAGGACAACATCAGCGAATGGACAGGCCTATTTATTTATTTATTTATTTATTCTTTTATATCGAGGATAACAGAATAAGCAATCATGTGGGTTTTTTTCATCCGGTCCCCGTGTGTATGCAGTTTTGTAAATATTGTCATCTGTTCCCACCGGCACACGATGGCCTACTCTAATGAAAAGCGGAACAGGATTTAACGTGTGCGCAAGATGTTCTGCGTGCGTTCGCACACGGGGCCTCGGTTTAAAGTCTCATCTGAATGACTTTTAGGGAGAGTGGAGTCGGCACTGATGTTAACTCCAGGAGAAAAAATTCCTCGACCGGACTCGAACCCAGGTCGTCAAATTGCCAGCACAATGTTCTGACCACTAGGCTATCCGTCCCCCTAGAGATGATGAAAACAGCTAGCTGCCTGTGCTGCTTGACAAGCAATTTCTCTGAGAACAGGAATCGGACAGGGAGATCGTCAGGAGAGACAGGTGTGACAGGGAGATCGTTAGGAGAGACATGTGTGACAGGGAGATCGTCAGGAGAGAAATGTGTGACAGGGAGATCGTTAGGAGAGACATGTGTGACAGGGAGATCGTCAGGAGAGAAATGTGTGACAGGGAGAGAGATCGTCAGGAGAGAAATGTGTGACAGGGAGATCGTCAGGAGAGAAATGTGTGACAGGGAGAGAGATCGTCAGGAGAGAAATGTGTGACAGGGAGAGAGATCGTCAGGAGAGAAATGTGTGACAGGGAGATCGTCAGGAGAGACATGTGTGACAGGGAGAGAGATCGTCAGGAGAGACATGTGTGACAGGGAGATCGTCAGGAGAGAAATGTGTGACAGGGAGAGAGATCGTCAGGAGAGAAATGTGTGACAGGGAGATCGTCAGGAGAGAAATGTGTGACAGGGAGATGGTCAGGAGAGAAATGTGTGACAGGGAGATGGTCAGGAGAGAAATGTGTGACAGGGAGAGAGATCGTCAGGAGAGAAATGTGTGACAGGGAGATGGTCAGGAGAGAAATGTGTGACAGGGAGATGGTCAGGAGAGAAATGTGTGACAGGGAGATCGTCAGGAGAGACATGTGTGACAGGGAGATCGTCAGGAGAGAAATGTGTGACAGGGAGATGGTCAGGAGAGAAATGTGTGACAGGGAGATCGTCAGGAGAGAAATGTGTGACAGGGAGATCGTCAGGAGAGACATGTGTGACAGGGAGATCGTCAGGAGAGACATGTGTGACAGGGAGATCGTCAGGAGAGAAATGTGTGACAGGGAGATCGTCAGGAAAGAGAGAAATGTGTGACAGGGAGATAGATCGTCAGGAGAGAAATGTGTGACAGGGAGATAGATCGTCAGGAGAGAAATGTGTGACAAGGAGATCGTCAGGAGAGAAATGTGTGACAGGGAGATCGTCAGGAGAGATATGTGTGACAGGGAGATAGATCGTCAGAAGAGAAATGTGTGGCTGTTTCGGGCTCTTCCTCTCGACAGCCAGTGAGGGGGCTCAGTGTGTCATAACAAGCTGTCCAGAGAAAGAGCCCGAAAACACTCACAGACACACACAGACACACACAGACACACACAGTGAGACACAGACACACACAGACACACACAGACACAGACACACACACACACCTACCTTGCACGAACGCGCACACACAGACACACACACACATTCCATTATCCTGGATATAAAAGAATAATGACAACAACAAAAAAGAATTAATCTCTCTCTCTCTCTCTCTCTCTCTCTCTCTCTCTCTCCTCTCTCTCTCTCTCTCTCTCTCTCTCTCTCTCTCTCTCTCTCACACACACACACACACACACACACACACACACACACACACACACACACACAGAGGCATGCATGCATGCAGTAAGACGTGTGATACTTAGGGGAAAAAAGGGACAGTTTTTAAGTACTGACCTGTTTGTTACACAGCAGACCACCAGACGTTGATTTTTACAACCAACTTCACACTGTAGATCTATAGATCTTTCAATACTTACAGATGACAGATGACAATATTAACACAACTGCATACACACAAGGACTGGATGAAAAAAAGCATATGGATGCATATCCATTATCCTCGATATAAAAGAATAAATTAATAAAGAAATAAATACTTACAGTGATGATGATCCACTGGCTTTTCACAGATTAATCCATTACAGGCCTAATGTCATCCAGCAACAACCATGCACCATTCACAGTCACATGTATAGGCCTACTACTACACCCTTTGTAGGCTTTACTCAAACCTACACAAATCAAAACGTGTGATAAGCCTAGCTTAGGGCCTACAGAGAAATGGTAGGCGTGGACCAGACTAGATCTCGTCTAGCCTACCAGCAGCCTGCCTGCCGCTGTGTGGAATGCCGCTTGCAATGTGGGGGGAATGGAGTAGGCCTAGCCTATTTTTGTTGTTGTTATAGTCGAATTATAGTCCTTTCCAGAAGAGGATGTGTTGACTAGGCTAATAGTACTACACCTGAAGTGTGTCAAAAGTCATCAATGGACCCATAGCCAGCAGACAACAGCAGCCCTTGTCTCTTGGCTATGACAATGGTCAGGTAGGCTATGATGTCCACACTTGTCTCCACGACAACAGTCAGGTATGGTGGCTATGACTGACAGCCTCCAGAGAGGGACACTCCATGCCTCCACCATCATACCAGCCAGAGGCCCTCACATCATGAACACTGTCATTGCCCAGCAACAGAAAGTTACAGAGTATGTGACAGCATGGGGCTGAAGTAGCCTAGACCTACATCACTGTCATTGCCCCAGCAACAGAAAACTAAGGTGGGCAAGTGACAGAATGGGGGTGAAGTAGCCTAGTATAGCCTATGTCCAGTCTACGGTAGGGTAATTGGAAAAAAAGCCACAGGAAAAAAAAAGTCACAGGAAAAAAGTCACAATAGTGGCTGTGTAGCTGTGTGTATGTGTGTGTGTGGGGGGAGGGGTGGAGAGAGAGAGAGAGAGAGGAGAGAGAGAGAGAGAGAGAGAGAGAGAGAGAGAGAGAGAGAGAGAGAGAGAGAAGAGAGAGAGAGAGAACTCGAACTCGAACTCGAAATGTTTATTCAGTATAGGCTATGGCCCCTTACTGAAAGGGGTACAATACACCAGTTTCAAAGCCAAACAGTGGCCAGGTTTTCCAAACCATATTCTGTAAACATGTCATTTTCAATATGTAGATTAACACAAAGCACAACATATTTTGACAGCAAATTGTTCCATTGACCTGACAAAGAAAATCTTCACTGTTTTGATTATGTTCTTTTTGGTTGTGTCATCTATAATCAGCAGATAACAAAATATAATCATTACACTTTCACCTGTATCTGATACACATTAAAATGACTATGATTATCACTAACACATTTATCATGTGATGATACATACTTCTATATTTCTACACATATTTATCATATTTTACCATACTTGTACATCATATAATTCTCAGAGCATCTATTTACCAACACATGATGTGCCTGTAATACCAAAAGAATGAAAATCTTTGCTATGATATCTGAGACAATGTTTGCAGTCCATTTATTGAAATATCTATTCAGCAACACATGCACATCTGAAAATATTTGAATCTTATGAGCAATTCCAGCAATAAACATACCGCTATCAAAGTGAAAAAGATTAGTTTTCTGGTAGTAAGTCACTACGTATACATGATACATTCTTTGCCAAACCTAAATGACTTTTGACAAAATTAGCATAATAACATTATTTCAGTAATGTTTTAGACCTTTTTTTCAAAAAATTACTTTTTGATCAAACAAATTATCCTCCTGCACCTTCTTTCGTTAAAAAACTGAATAACTGAATAACTAGCTAGTGTAAGATACACTGTATAGCTGTTAAAAAAAACAACAACAAAAACATATTCAACTGTAAATTTTCAACATAAGTTCTCATACAGTATCTTGTAACAAACACAATAGTAATTATAACAAAATATATTTTTGTCATTTATCTTTGACACATATTTATTGACATTCCAATAACACAGTAAGAGCAACATGGGTTTAATTTCTCTCTCTCTCTCTCCCTCCCTCTCTCTCTCCCCCTCTCCCCCCCCCCCCCCTCGCTCTCTCCCTCACACACACACACACACACACACACACACGCGCGCGCGTGCGCGTGACATTAGCACTATCATGATCAGAACCATTTTTGTGTGCATATATCGTTTCTTTTTTTTTTTTAACTCGTACATTTAAATTTGAATATCAAAAAAGCAGGAACTAATTCACACAGTTTACGTGAGTGGTGATGTCAGCTGGCAACGTTGACACAGTTACCGTGTCAGCAGCCCCAGTGACAAGACAAGGCAAGATTCAGTGCAGTTTGCACGTGGAGGAGAGGGGGCAAAATTTAACGTAGGCGGTGTCTGATTTTCATTTGTTCCTGTTACTTAAAAAGAAATTGCAGACAAACTACAGAAACAAGCAGGGTCGCATGCGCTAGATTCTGAAGTACGCCAGCCAGAATACTAAGTGGAACTTGTAGGTTCTGGACTTTCTTCCCAATAGAATTTGTTACCATCAATGATCAGATGGTCATAGACCATAAACGCCCTTTTCCCATCTTTTCTGGCATCCTTTAAATGAGGAACAAGTTTTCTTCTAATGTCATGCACACGTGGGGTGAAATCTTCGCCAATGAAGACATCACTTCCACGGAGTTTGTGCTTAGCCTTCAGAACCATCACCTTATCCCTGTGGAATGCACATCTCCCCATGATAGGCGAGTTAGGGTTTCTATTCAGACGGTGGATACTGTCAAACTCCATATCTCGATTCAGTCCTAGTTTGTCAGTCAGTAAGTCTTTAATCAGTCCTTCACATTTGTCATTTGTCTCATTGTCCAGTCTCGGTATGCCATAGAAAAGGATATTGTTTCTTTTAGTATGCCCCTCCAAGTCGTCAGTCTTCAGTTCCAGCATTTCTACTTTTTCACACAACTTTTTGTTTTGCTCTTTCAGTCTTTGGTTTTCGGTTTTCAGTTCCTTAACATCTTCTTTCAAGGATGCCATTTCCTTCAAAATTCCGGAGCATGTCTCTTTCACTTGTCTCACCTCTTCTTTCAGTTCTTTAAACATAGAAGTCAGCTCCCGCAGGTTTGCTACAACATCTTTCAGCGTAGGCTCCTCAGTTGTCCTCTTAGGAGACGATGAAGCAGAACCAGCACCAGAGTTCAGCTGGGTTTGACGGAGACTGTCCTTCCTTCCTTAGGTCCAGGTCCAGGGTTCAGCTCCACATCCCCACACTGTTGCAGAAAAACGCCTAGGTATAAATAGGCGAGGAGCAAACCTACGGTAACACCGTCATGCAGCCTGCCCAACTTCAATGTCGGAATGTACTGTGATGATTTCTTGAATATTGCACTTCGAGGCATGAATGCCAAGAAGGTGGCCACAAAGCAGCCACACATGGCCTTGATATTGAAAGCCACCTCTGGCATGTCTTCTAGTCACTTTACTGACTCAGGCGAAGGCACAGGAACTCAATATTTACATTTAAATCCGGAGCTTCAGTAAATAGCTGTTTACACTTCAACAGCCGGAAGTGTTCCCCCCGAGAGAGAGAGAGAGAGAGAGAGAGAGAGGAGAGAGAGAGAGAGAGAGAGAGAGAGAGAGAGAGAGAGAGAGAGAGAGAGAGAGAGATTTTATTTAATTTATTCTTTTATATCGAGGATAATGGAATAAGCACTCACGTGCTTTTTTACATCCAGTCCCTGTGTGTATGCAGTTTTGTAAATGTCATCTGTTCCCACCGGCACACGATGGCCTACTCTTACGAAAAGCGGAACAGGATTGAGCATGTGCTTATGATGTTCTGCGTGCGTTCGCACGCGGGGCCTCGGTTTAAATTAGTCTCATCCGAAGGACTTTTGGGGAGGGTGAAGTCAGCACTAATGTTAACTCCAGGAGAAAAATCTCGACCGGAATCGGTTCGTCAACGCAATGTTCTGACCACTAGGCTATTCATCCAGAGAGAGAGAGAGAGAGAGAGAGAGAGAGAGAGAGAGAGAGAGAGAGAGAGAGAGAGAGAAGAGAGAGAGAGAGAGAGAGAGAGAGAGCTTATCTTAATTGATGCATATGAGTGGGGAGCTAAGGAGCTAGACTGGTATTGTTGCAGTTTAAAAAAATCTTACTACATTGAATCTATGACATTGGCTTTTATCCTGCTCAGATGAAATAAATAGTTGTTAACTTGAACTGGATTTTACTTGGCTTTGTTTGACCAGATTGTGACTTTTTTGGCTGCGACTTTTTTTCCTACTCAATTTTGTAACCTTTTTCTGTGACTTTTTTTCCCTGTGACTTTTTTCTACATTCGTATGGAACATGGCGGTGAAGAAAAAGATTATTCTGCTCCGTGATCTAAATGTAGGTTCGTACATATCTGTTTCATTTCTTCTTCATGTATTCATTGATTGATTGATTGATTGATTCTGTTATATATATGCCTTGTGTCTGAGTCAATCTTTCGCAAATCTAAAGCAATCAGTGTTAAATGCGGCGTCGTGCCTCTCTCTCTCTTTCTCTCTCTGACTAGGTTAGCCTAGGTTCTTCAAGTCGCTCCTCCTCCGTCTCAGAGGAGGATTAGTGACGTCAAAATCTTTCAACAAACTGTAATACTTTCAAGAAACAGAGGTCAAAACTGAACATAAAGAGAGAGACACTGGGAGCGAAACAAGAACAAGAAAGAAAAAGACCAGCTATACAAATTAACATCCCGTTATATATTGGGGGTTTTGCTGTCTCTTTCTGTCTCTCT
>CM060348.1:3121301-3143801 GCA_030674155.1 Stramonita haemastoma | reverse complement strand
TCAGACTGCACAGAAGTTGTTGTTGTTGTTCCCCAGCTTAACACTCTGGGGGGTCACCCGAAATGTGTTCTCTGACTCACTAATCCCACCTGGGAATCACTGTGAGATTGAAATTGCACACACTGAATGAGAAGTTTGCGTGTATGACTGTTTTCAAGTACCTCACCATATAGGCAGCCATACTCCGACTAAAGAGACTCCAGTCCCGTGTGTATGTAGTTTTGTAAATGTCATCTGTTCCCACCGGCACACGATGGCCTACTCTTACGAAAAGCGGAACAGGATTTAACGTGTGTGCAAGATTGGGGCCTCGGTTTAGAGTCTCATGGGAAGGACTTAGGACTTGGGTAAAATCGCATGCATGCCAAGCCAACACCATACCAACGCATTCTAGGGCTTAGTAGGCTATTAGGCCAACTATATTAATTTTATTTCCCCAGCCAGAGATAAAAGGCAGAGGCCGAGGAACTGACCAAACCAGCATCACTCCTCACCCCCCACCCCCACCCCACCCCCAGTCATCCTAAAGATATGAAACTACATAAACAAGCTAAGGTCAGCGTTGGCAGCCCCGGAATAGCTTAAACAAAGGCCTTCTTCGTCCTAGTCAAACAGCGCTATTCCGCTATTCCGGCACCGTGGCAATGCAAGTGGTTCCTCCTTACCAGACTCAAGCCTGAAGGCCTGCAGTGCTGAATCCCTGACTGGACAGACAGCCTGGTTTCCGGAGATGTGATGTAACACAGATCATGTCTACCACATGTGGCCTTATTCTTCAAGTTTGCCTAGCCTGCCTTCTAACTATTCAGTAGCTATAGGATAGTAGTAGTAGCCTTCTCTTTAACAGCTGTTTGTAACATTACTTTTTTGCCTAGCCTGCCTTCTAACTATTCAGTAGCTATAGGATAGTAGCCTTCACTTTTACAGCTGTTTGTAACATTACTTTAATACACAAAAAATCTTAAGGCAGTAATTATTAGTAAATAAAACTACAAGCACCCATGACATTTTATATATGTGTGTGTGTGTGCGCGCGCGCCCACGTACACACACACACACTAGCGCGTGTGCGCGCGCGCGCGCGCAGACATACAGAGAAAGAGAGGATCACACACACACAAGTGCGCGCTTACACACACGCACGGACGCACGCGCGTAAAAGAAAATCACAATGAACTGCCTTGATATCAGAAGTCCTCAGTCTTCGAAGAGATTTGATTTGATTTGATTTGATTTGATTTGATTTGATTTGATTTATTCTTTTACATCGAGGATAATGAAATAAGCACTCTTGTGCTTTTTTGCATCCAGTCTCCGTGTGTATGTAGTTTTGTAAATTATGTCATGTGTTCCCACCGGCACACGATGGCGAAAAGCGGAACAGGATTTTACGTGTGCACAAGATGTTCTGCGTGCGTTCGCACACGGGGCCTCGGTTTTCTCATCCGAAAAGAGAGAGAGAGAGAGAGAGAGAGAGAGAGAGAGAGAGAGAGAGAGAGAGAGAGAGGAGAGAGAGAGAGAGAGAGAGAGAGAGAGAGAGAGAGAGACAGACAGACAGACAGACAGACAGACAGACAGACAGAGACAGACAGACAGACAGACAGACAGACAGACAGAGGAGAGGATTGTGCAAGTAGGAAGGCATGCACACACACACACACACACACACACACACACACACACACACACACACACACACACACACACACACGCACGCACGCACGCGCGCGCGTGCGCTACTGAAGCACGCACAAGTAGGCGCATGCACACACACACACACGCGCGCATGCGTGCGCGTGCGCTGCTGAAGCACGCACAAGTAGGCGCATGCACACACACACACACACACACAAACACACACACACCTCACTCACTCACTCACTCATTCACACAACACACACACACACACACACACACACACACACACACACACACACACACACACACACACACTTCCCTACTGGAATTAAGACAACAACAAAACGGTTGTAGGAAAACAAGTCACAGGAAAAAAAGTCACAGAAAAAAAGTCACAAAATTGGGTAGGAAAAAAAGTCACAGGAAAAAAAGTCACAATCAGGTCAAACAAAGCCAAGTAAAATCCAGTTTACAAAACACACACACACGCACGCACGCACTCTCACACACACACACACATAGGCAGGCACGCTCTCACACACTCACACACACGCACGCACGCACGCACGCATGCCAGAGAATAAAAGTAAAATAAGAGCAATATCATCAAGAAAAATGTGTAGTGCAGTACAATACATTCACACACACTCACGCACACACACACACACGCACGCACACACGCACGCACGCACGCAGGCCAGAGAACAAAAGTAAAATAAGAGCAATATCATCAAGAAAAATGTGCAGTGCAGTACAATGCATACAAAACACACACACACACACACACACACACACACACACACACGCACGCACGCACGCACACACACACGCACGCACGCACGCACGCACGCAGGCCAGAGAATAAAAGTAAAATAAGAGCAATATCATCAAGAAAAATGTGCAGTGCAGTACAATGCATACATACACACACACACACACACACACACATACACACACGCGCGCGCGCGCGCGCGCGCACGCACACACTCACGCTTGTGACTTTTTTTCTGTGACTTTTTTTCTGTGACTTTTTTTCCTGTGACTTTTTTTACCAATTACCCAATAAAACAATTCCCCCAAAATCCCAAAATAACGACCACCACTATCCAGAATACTGCCCATGTGTATCTATCTAAAGCAAACACAGGCCTCAATAGATCACATATTATATATATTAGATACCTTTTAGCTGCAACTATTAACTTTAACTGATGCTCGTATTTATAACACTGACTTGTTTATTTTATATGTATACAATTTACAAAATAAAGTACATGGTCTTGACCAGCAATTCTAGAATTATTTCATAATAATTATGCTCATTTTAATGCCTTCAAGGAAAATAAACCTGATGATTTAGGGAACTGGTTCCCTGCAGTGTGCTTCTAGGCTAACTGTTGATCACCCACTGCCCTCTTTATTTTTAGAACTTAACCTAGTGTGCTGCTTAGCCTATGCATCAGACCACAACGGTTGATTCACACAAACAACCAATGGCAAAAGGTCGATCTTTTAATACTTACAGAGATGTTGATCCACCAGCTTTTCACAGATTAATCCATGTAATAATTATAGCCTGTAGGCTATCGAGCAGCACCAGGCACATTCTGATACATGTAGCCTATACACACACCCTCGTAGGCCTAGGTTTTCTTCGCCTAGGCTAGGCCTATTCAAACTTCAGTCACACAGATCGGAAAGTAGTGCGAGTTTCTGGAATAGGCTAGGCCCTAGGCCTATAGGCCTAGATAGAAATAGTAGGGCGGGCCTGCCTGCTGCCTGTGCTGTGTGGAATGAGGCTTGCAGTGTGGCGGAGTGGACAAGGCCCAGATGGGGGGATCAGTCAGTCACAGAATAACAGAGCCAGATTAGTAAATAAAGTAAAAGGGCAGATTTGGAGTAGAAGGGTACAATGCCCTGACACACACACGCAACGCGCACGCACACAGGCATGCACACACACATACACGCGCGCGCACACACATACACACACACGCGCGCATGCACACACACACATACATACACATGTGTGCGCATGCACGCACATATATATATATATATGCATGCTTACATGGCTCTCACACAGTGGAAAAACAGGACTGTTACGCTTCAAACGAGACAGTAATCTCTGGTAAGCCCTTTGAGCAGTATACCGTTACACATCGTTGATAAACATAAACATTGGACCTCATAATCCAAAGTTTTGTGCAAACAGTAGGAGCATATTGTGGAAACTACGTAACACCGCGACTGTGCTTCCTGCTTGTCGGAAAAGCTACCAGTAGAAGCTTAATCAGTAAATAGGCCTTTTCCTGAAACTATTTTATTTATTTATTTATTTATTCTTTTATATCGAGGTAAACAGAATAAGCAATCATGTGCTTTTTTTCATCCGGTCCCCCGTGTGTATGCAGTTTTTGTAAATGTTGTCATCTGTTCCCACCGGCACACGATGGCCTACTCTTACGAAAAGCGGAACAGGATTTAACGTGTGCGCAAGATGTTCAGCGTGCGTTCGCACACGGGGCCTCGGTTTAAAGTCTCATCCGAAGGATTTTTGGGGAGAGTGGAGTCAGCACTGATGTTAACTCCAGGAGAAAAATCTCCTCGACCAGACTCGAACTCGGTCTTCAAATTGCCAGCGCAATGTTCTGGGTAACAGCGTGACTATGCTTCCTGCTCGTCTGAAAAGCTGCCAGTAGAAACTTGATTAGTAAATAGCCCTGTCCCTGAAACTATGTACATGTGTATTCTTTAGATCGTGATTCGTTGTTTGGAACAACTGTACCGATGTGCAGGCCAGTTCTGTGGAGGATTTACACCTGAAAGCCATGCCAATAATTGTCTGGGGCTGTTCGTTCGTGGAACTAGCTGTAAGAAATTGCTTTTTCTGAATGAACATCTCATTATACCAACTGAAAAATAGGCACACAAACATGCTTACAGCAACATTGTAGCAAAATCAGTCATCACATAAACCAAGATATGGGGAAAATACAAAATCAGTCATCACATAAACCAAGATATGGGGAAAATACAAAACTGTGGACTTACCGATGACTGCAGGCAGACAGGAGGGATGTCTACAGGCCACAGCATAAACAGCACATGAGCCTGTTATTGTGCGGGTGGTCGAAGTTTTTCAGAAACTTCCATCATGAAAACACTGCACTGTCTTCGTTTGAGGGTTTCTGTCCGTACAGCTCCATTATACATGTTAATCTGACAATAAACAGATGATAACGATGATGTTTCTGTGACTTCTTTAAAACAAAACAAAAAAATAAGGCTTCATGTCATTGATGATGATGGGGTTTGTTACCCACTTTTTTTTTCAAAACCAGTTTTGTCACTCCACAAAATAAACTGCAAGTAGCGGTACACTGGATAGGCAGGTCATCTCATTTTATCGCATGGAGAATGTTCGATGCTTCGCAGCGTTGCCGATAGAAGACCTAGTTAACTTGTCCTCAAATTAGGTCACTGTGCACTGTGGCTGGCGGGGTTGATTCTTTTAATATTGCAATTCTTCATTCATTTAACATTCTTACTAACCAGTGTTACTGTTCCAAATACGAGTGAACTAAAAAGTTACACAGACGTTTATCAAGTACATCTACCCTTGCTGAAGTGTTTTTTGAATGAAAAAAAAAAGAAATAAAAAGTTCATCCCATCCTGCTGGCATGCTGAAGGACAAGAACTTTTCGTCTCTCCTTCACAAGTGATGACGGTTAATTCCAGTACACAACTTCACTAGCCAATGCCACACAACTGCCCGTTCTTTGTCAAATCGAGTTTACAAATCACACAGAAGGAAAATCCAAGTCGTTCACCCTGCCACAACAACAGCAGCCACCCTCAAACTCCTGTGTGCAGACAAACAGGCAGACGACATCAGCATTAGGCCTGTCTAGGGTGACAGAGGGAGGGCAGACAGGTCAGACCTTTGGCAGCTGCAACGTCTGGTATTGTGAACATGCACATCATTATTTGGCAAACACACACTCTCTGTCACCAAGACACTAATCCACAGTACTCCCCGTGATTGACAGCGGAAATAACCGTTGTTGTTTTTTCACACAAAGCAGGGGGGAACTTCACACCCAGGGACGCCAAAACCAGACGACAATTAAGGAAAGTGACATGCAAGCGATCTGATTGGTCAGAGGCAGACTGCACTCCACACTGCCGTCTGTTGGCTTGCATAGGTAACTAACTGCTCTAGGCCTACAGTACACCACCCCTGCTTCCATACAAGTGTGCAGTGGCAGGTCACAATAGCCAGCTGAAAGAGGTTTTAGGGCTGCTTTGGGCTGGCAGTCTGCATTGTTGTTGTTGTGCGTTCCCCAGATTAACACTCTGAGGGTCACCAGAATGTGCACTCTTCTTCTTCTTCTTTTATATCGAGGATAATGGGATAAGCACTCTTGTGCTTTTTTACATCCAGTCCCCGTGTGTATGCAGTTTTGTAAATGTCATCTGTTCCCACCGGCACACGATGGCAACCTCTTACGAAAAGCGGAACAGGATTTAACGTGTATGCAAGATGTTCTGCGTGCGTTCTCACACGAGGCCTCGGTTTAAAGTCTCATCCGAAGGACTTTTGGGGAGAGTGGAGTCAGCACTGACATAAACTCCAGGAGAAAAATCTTCTCGACCGGACTCGAACCTGGATCGTCAAATTGCCAGCACTCTGACTCATTCATCCCACCTGGGAATCACTGTGAGATTGAAATTGCACACTGAGTGAGAAGTTTGGGTGTATGACTGTTTTTAGGTACCTCGCGATATAGGCAGCCATACTCCGACTTCAAAGGAGCAGACTACATTGCCAAACAACCATTGAGATACATACAGGAATCACACGATAAAGCCTGTAAAACAAAGAGCTACGATTCTCATAATCTAGAAGTTGTTAACCATTTTGTTAATTAAATAGGGGGAAATTAGTCAGGTTTTCTATTGCCGTGTTGTGTTTTGCTTACTGTTTGGTTGTATTTGTTTTTGGTGATACCACTGACTGCTCTTTATCTTCCTCCCACATTTTCTTTTTCTGTATTGTTTACTTGTGTACCAAAAAAAAAAAATCGCCGCCACGATTTGGTGTAATGTCTTTGATATCTTCTTTGAAGCAAGGCATTACACTCTGCAGTGCTTATTACCCCTTCTCTCTTTGAACTTCAAAGAGAGGGAAAGATGACAATATTTACACACCTGCATACACTCGGGGACTGGATGAAAAAAGCACGAGTGCTTATCCCATTATCCTCGATATAAAAGAATAAAATAGATAAATAAAATAAAACAGGCGCGCGTGTCATTGCTGTGTGTGTGTGTGTGTGTGTGTGTGTGTGTGTGTGTGTGTGTGTGTGTGTGTGTGTGTGTGTGTGTGTGAGCCTGTGCTGACTTATACATTTCAAAGTCTAATATCCCGCCCAAAGTTTTGATGATTTAAAACAAAACCAAGAGTAAAAACCCGCTATTGAAGAGAGGGGCAACTGCCTACAGAAATAGCAACTTGAAACTGATGTGAGGAAAAGGGGTCATCAGTCCAATTTTTTTATTTATCTATTTATTTATTTTATTATTCTTTTATATCGAGGATTATGGAATAGGCACTCTTGTGCTTTTTTACATCCAGTCCCCGTATGTATGCAGCTTTGTAAATCTTGTCATCTGTTCCCACCGGCACTCGATGGCCTACTCTTACGAAAAGCGGAACAGGATTTAACGTGTACGCAAGATGTTCTGCGTGCGTTCGCACACGGGGCCTCGGTTTACAGTCTCATCCGAAGGACTTTTGGGGAGAGTGGAGTCAGCACTGATGTTAACTCCAGGAGAAAAATCTCCTCGACCGGGACTCGAACCCGGGTCGTCAAATTGCGAGCGCAGTGTTCTGACCACTAGGCTATCCGTCCAATGATGAAAATAGAACATGTAGGTCATGGTGACCTGACTGCCTTCAGCCACACACTTCCTCAAATAAAAAGGGTTTTTTTTTATTTTTAAAAAAAATTAAAGGGAGGGGGGGGGGGGGGGGGGGGGAGACATAAATCATAGGAATTTTATTTTATTACGCCAAGAATGAATAGGCAAAAAAAGAGAGAAGAAAATCTGCGTATGCACACATAAAACAGAAAGACTTATAGACGAGCAACAACAACAACACACACACACACACACACACACACACACACACACACACACACACACACACACACACACACACACACACACTTTTCACTTTGCCCAAGATAAGAACACTTAGCTAAACAGGCAAATAAAGCAGTGCATTCACCAAGACAAAGTCATCAGAGGACAGAATATTCGTTATGATACTATAATGCAGCTTTTGGATTCATTGATTATGCCTATAGCAACATATGGAGCTGTTGTTGTTGTTGTTGTTCCCCAGCTTAACACTCTGGGGGGTCACCCAGAATGTGCACTCTGACTCACTAATCCCACCTGGGAATCACTGTGAGATTGAAATTGCACACTGAATGAGAAGTTTGCGTGTATGACTATTTTCAAGTACTCGCCATATAGGCAGCCATACTCCGACTTCAGAGGAAACATATGGAACTGAAATTTGGGTCCCTGGGTCGAAAATAAGATACCTATCTCAGTTAACTCAGACATGTCCTCTCTCTCTTTGGAAACTGTCTTTCTTCTAAATATCCACATGAAAAAACGCATGAGATTTTGTAAAGCAATTTTAGGTCTACATTCTAAATCAATGAAGCTACCAACGCTTGCAGAATTAGGAAGATATCCAGCGGAGATTCATGTTGCATCCCGAGTGATTGGTTACTGGACTCATATCTTACATGTACATCATAATACTTACACGCAAAGAGTGTACACTGCTATGCTGAACCAAGAGGACACTGCTAAAGCTCCTTGGATACTGTTTGTTAAAAACTTTCTTCATAACTTAGGGCTAGGACACGTTTGGAACAATCAGTCAACACTTATCAAAAACAGGCTGAGATTTGCATTTCGCCAAAAATTAGAAGACAGATATGTCAAGTTCTGGAAACAACAAAGAACGAAAACACGTAGACTCGAATTTTACGATAAAATTCAAAAGACTGACAATCACTTAGAACATTGCCTAGCTGCAGATATCGACCAATCCCACAAACAAACTCTTTGCAGACTCAAGAGTCAGTGCCCACGATTTATTTATGTATTTTATTCTTTTCTATCGAGGATAATGGAATAAGCACTCTTGTGCTTTTTTTCCCCATCAGTCCCCGTGTGTATGCAGTTATGTAAATCTTGTCATCTGTTCCAACCGGCACACAATGGCCTACTCTTACGAAAAGCCGAACTGGTTTTAACATGTGCGCAAGATGTTCTGCGTGCGTTCACACACGGGGCCTCGGTTTATAGTCTCATCCGAAGGACTTTTGGGGAGAGTGGAGTCAGCACTGATGTTAACTCCAGAGGACGAACCCCCTCGACCGGGAATCGAACTCGGGTCGTCAAATTGCGAGCGCAATGTTCTGACCACTAGGCTCTCCCGTCCCGTACGATTTGAACATTGAGCGTGGTCGATATACAAGCACCCCAAGAGAAGAAAGATGGTAGTAATGTGTGTGGAGTTGTAGAAGATGAGTTTCATTTTTTGGATGCGTTTATGTTGTTTCAGGGTCTACCAAGTAATCTACTTAAAGAGTTGCAACAGTCCAGCCACTTAGTGGTAGGAGCAACCCAACAAATATGTTTGAATAATTTGGTTCCAAGTGATTTTGTACAGCTTGACGGCTTTCAAGGACCCTTTGCAAAATATGTTTTTGATTGCATGAATCTTCGATGTCTTTTTTCTAACCAATTTGCTTACTTGTGTCTATAAGCTTTGCATGCTTCCATGGCAATAAACGATATTCTGTTCTGTTCTGTTCTGTTCCGTTCACAACACACAGAGCGAAATACCTGTCAAAATACTTCACAAATGCAAATGAACAATGCCTTCAAACTATTCTGAATGGTGAAAATGTTTGCCGAGAGAGACATTATTAGGGGTTTGTATATATATATATATATATATATATATATATATATATATATATATATATATATATATATATATATATATATACCGTAAAATCCCTAGCATACGCCCCCCCCCCCCCCCTGTGCACTGATTTAGGGCAAAATTGGGGGGTGGGCGTTTGCTAGGGATAGACCCCTTTGCACAAAATATATTTTGTGCTGAACCGTGTAATTGAGTGAATGCAAACCCCAAAAGCATGTAAGTTAGGTCGTGTGAGTAGAAGTGAAGGAAAATAGAAAAAAAGGGATTTTGAGGCAAAGAAGGCCAACGAGTTCCATCGCTTTCTGTTGTAGGTCCTTGTTTCGCAATACCCTGCCCTCAGATCTTTCATCTTCCAGATAATGCAGCACACTTTGGTCGACATATTCAGATCTAACTGCTGGTCCTTTTGACAGTTCCCGTTTTTGTTTGTCTTTTCCGTACAGCTGTTCAAGTCTATCTCTGTTTTCACTCCATTCCCTGATCCTCTTCCTATCCACAGAAAATTCACGGGCACACTCCGAAACATTCCCACCTGCTTCGTTATCCAGATACTGGAGGGCTTCCAATTTGAAAAATACAGTGTAAGACTGTCCCTTCGGCATTTTGCAAAAATGGCACAGAGATTCAAGAACCAACTTCCGGCCATCAGGAAGCGTCGTCTAATTACCAATATGTCACTGACAGTCAAAATAATGGAATAAGCACCCGTGTGCTCTTTTACAGCCAGTCCCCGTATGTAGGCTATGCAAATTTATAAATGTCATCTGTTCCCACTGGCACAGAATATAGGCCTATAGAATGTGTTTAGACCATCAGATCTCGACGTTTTTAGACGTGTTATTCGCCGTTTGTTTTGTTTTGCCCTTATAGTTCAAGGATTATGGAATAAGCACTTGCATGCTTTATATATATATATACAGTCCCCCTGTGTATGCTGTTTTATAAATCTCATCTGTTCCTATCGGCACGGGATGGCCTACTCTTACGGAAAGCAGAACCGAATTCCACACGTGTGCAAGATGTTCTGGGTGGGTTCGCACACAGGGCCTCCGAGTATATATAATACGTGTTTTGGATGCGTTTGTCCGTTTACGTGATATAATGTTCGGTGCTTTTTTTTTTCATCCAGTCCTCGTGTGTATGCAGTTGTGTAAATATCGTTATCTGTTCCCGCCGGCACACAATGGCTTACACAAAGCAGAACCGGATTTCACATGTGTGAAAGATGTTCTCGGTGGGTTTGCACACAGGGCCTCAGTTTATGTGTTTCGGACGCGTTTGTCCGTTTACGTGATATAATGTATTATGCAGTGTCTCTTATATAGAGTTAATATTTACACAACTGCGTACACATGGGGACTGCATGAAAAAAAGCACGTGAATGCTTATTCCATTAGCCTTGCAACTGAAACTGAACATAACTATAGTCATCTGTTCCCAATTAGTTAATTGTAGACGTGTTTTGTGTCTGTGTAGATATTTGTAGGTCTAAAAATGTGTTTGTTACAGAATGCGTTGATCAGCACGTGTAGCGACCGTTAGTGAAATTAGACACGTTTTAATACATTGAAAACAAATTTTCATATCGAGGATAATGGAATAAGCACTGTGCCTTTTTTTTACTTTTTTTTTTTTTTTACATCATTACCTCATCTGTTCCAACGGGCACACGATGGCCAACTTTTACGAATAGCGTAACGGGATATAACTTGTGCGCAAGATGTTTAGTGTGCGTTCGCACACGGGTTTATCATCATCTGTTTTATTTATAATCTATTTATTTCATTCATAAATCGAAGATAATGGGATAAGGACTCATGTGCTTTATTTCATCCAGTTCCCGTTTGTATGCGCAAGATGTTCTGCACATGGAAAGTCTATGTTCCTACCAACATGCAGAGCATAGGAATATTTGTATTCCTAATGCACCTTGCATGCATTTCCTAGGTCCATATAATTATCCACTGCCTAAATTCCAGTGTCCTGCTCATGCAGTATCGGTTCTTTATTTGCTTAGTCCTCGACAGCTGAGCTCAGGTTTACCAACAGCAATATTTTATGCATAATCAACTCACACCCGCCCCTCATTTTAGGTAGCAGAATGAAGGAATAGTGTGTATATAAGCAGCATCCAAGTAAGAAAGTATCATCTGTCTCTACCGACTCAAAATAGGCCTCTTCTTCTAGATGGTGGAGTGGGTTAGTGAGCACACATGATGTTCTGTTAGCATTTCCACACAGGGAGTAAATTGTAGTTGCATACTTTGGGTTTTGGCATCGACTTTTTCATTGATTCCCAGCCTTGAACCATATTTTGTTAGACAGGAAAACTTGCCTCTTAATAGGAATTGCACATTTCTACTTTGATGTCGTGGCTTTAAAATGTGTATTATTAATATTGTGCAAAATATATGTAATGTTAACTGGGAGGACCTCAGTCGAGCATCTTGGTCGTTTAAAGAAGTCCGTTAAGAATGTCTGTATACCTATTTATTGTTGCCTAGATGGGTTTTTTTTTGTTTTGTTTTTATAGACTCATCCTTTATTCATACCTGCAGTAGATAGTGTATTTCTGATATTTTATGCATGATGTCAGTTATTACATGCATGTAGAATTACCTGCATTTTCAATTTCGTGTACTTTAAACGATAGACTACGTTTTTTTTTTTATATTTGTACACCCTACTTTGTTTATACTTGCATTTTATTTTGGATTGCTGTATTTTAGAAGCCTAGATTCATTTGTACACCCATTTCATGTTTATACTCGATTAAAAAAAAAAAAAATTGTCTAGATTATTTTGAATGCATTTTGGATGTCTAATTTAGAAGCCTGTATTCAGGTGGCTGTATTTCAGAAGCCTGTATTCAGATGTCTCTGTTTTTTAAGCCTATAATTTATTATTTCATTTCACATATGGTGGAATCAGCACTCCTGTACTTTTCTACATCCAGTCCCTGTGTACATTTTTGTTCCCAGGGGGAACAGCCCAAATTTCCTGCAGAGAAATCTGCCATGGCTGCAGGGGGTGGGCAATAATATAACAAAACTACAGATTTTTAAAAATTCCCCACTTACACACACTGCCCCACCACTCTTCGAGCAGTGCAGCCTAGGGTGAATTAACTGAAGAGAGTTTATTTCATTTTATTTTATACCACTTTATGTCACAGCAGATTTCACCGCGTGAAATTCAGGCTGCTGTCCCCGGGGAGAGCGCGTCGCCACAAATGCAGCGTGCCTACCCATTATTTTTATTTCATTTTATTTTTTCCCCTCAGGGATATGGTGTCTCAACACGACACCTGTGAGCATGATGGGTTTCAAAAATAATTTTGTTATCCGCTCCTACTGGCACACAATGGCCTGCTCTTCCGAAAGGCGGAACGGGGTTTTAAAATGTGCGCAAGATGTTCTGCGTGCGTTTGCACATGGGGCCTTGGTTTATAGTCTCACTGTGTGCAAGTATGAACAGTTGACAAAACGTAGAAAACTTGCAATGGTATATTTCAACATCGTCCCTGAAGTCGTAATGCGAAGCATAATGCGGCTTACTTACTGGTGGGCAATTTTTTAATTAAAAAAAACCTCCAAAAAACCTTTACTGGTGGGCAAATGCTCAAATATAAAATGTCACCAATGGACCATTGAGGACAGAAAAAAAACATATAAAATCCCCCCTTTTCCAATTCTCCACTTTTGAACCATAGACATCTGGATACAGGCAGCTGAAGAACAGCAGTAGAATGCAGGTGGTTGTGATGGATTGGTGTCACCATTTTTTCATTCCGATGTGGAAAATCTACATGTAGGACTTCTCTGATTCTCTCTCTCTCTCTCACACACACACACACAATCACAGACACTCACAAACACACACCCACACCATCACACACACACACACACACAAACCCACACACTCACTCAGGAACACAAACGCAAGTCAACACAATAACACATGTGAAACGTGTGTGCATGAACCCCTGTACAGAAACTGGAGAAAAACAAAGTTGTCTGCATACATTAGTAAAGGGAGAGGGGGGTGGGGGGTGGTTGTGGTTATGATGAAGAGCTTTTATTTCAGCAGTAGGGGTGGAGGGAGGAAGGAGGGTACAGACAACACTGCACTGTGCCGCAAACTACACTACACTCCACTGCGTCAGTTCATTTCACTGCGGGTGATCGGGGCACAATGTGAACATCGGTTCTTGTGGCCGGTGGCTGCCAATGCCTGGGTCTCTTTCAACATGGACACCGCCTGCACATAGAATCATAAGAGACACACGTCAGTCACTGAACAATCACAACACTGCTGTCACACTGAACTATAACTCTCTCTCTCTCTCTTCATCCTGTTGGAAGCATCTCTCTCTCTCTCTCTCTCTCTCTCTCTCTCTCTCTCTCTCTCTCTCTCTCTCTCTCTCTCTCTCAAAGATCTTATTTTATGATGAAATAATCAAAGCCCACAAAAAGAGTTATAAATTACATTCTAGAGTCACTTGTATTTGTCATTGTTCACTTATGCATGTTTTAAATTATCACTGTATGGCAAAATTCAAATTATAGTGGAGTAAGACAATGTTCTAAGCTGATGTGTACAAATCAGTTTGAAAGGGGGTAGGTGGGATATTGGTTTGATAAACTAATCTAGTTTATTGTTTTAGATACTATGCTATGGATTGAGCACAGTTTGTTATTGGCAATAACTGGAACATTTATCAGCAAAAATTATTTTAGTTGCTATGTTAAACTTTGTAATTTTGTGTTTACTACTGTTCTAAAATGATGCTATCTTGGTTTTTACATCATGTCTACACATTAAACAATTTGAAAATGAGCTAGATTATGTCTAATTCTTTGACAGTCTTTTATACAGATGTTTCTATGCATACTATGTTGTTTTGTGGGGTTTTTTCCTTTGCTTGTTTGTTTGGGTTTTTGTTTCTCTTATTGGTAGCAGTATCTGATGATCAGAGAGATTTCTGTGAGGGTGTTATAATAGATATTATTTCTTCAGATAATCCAAACTGGAGGTGTACTCTCTCTCTCTCTCCCTCCCTTTCTTCCTATTTTCCACTTTCACATACTACACTATCCTAAACTTGTCATTTGATAGAAATGTGTTGGTTCTTTATGTTGAAATTGAAATTGTATTCTTGTTGTCTAAATAAGGACAGGCAGGCCCCCCCCCCCCTTATATATATTACACCTTTTTTTAACTTTTAAACTCATGTTATTGAACACGTCTTGAAAAAATGTTATATTTGGGCATGACATCATAATGTTGTTATTTTTAAAATGTTTGTTTGCTGTTAGGTTGTTTTTTTTTAGCTTTAAAAAAAAAATCCTTCATAATATTGTTTTAAAGTAAGAAAGATTTGTGAAAATGTTTCGATATATTATACTTTTTTGTGTGTGTGTTTGGGTTACTCTCCTCTCTGCTGTGTCCTCTCAATCTTCATCTATTTAATTTATTTCATTATAATTAGTTAATCTGTCTTGACATTAATTAATGTTCAGGTCAGTTGAGGATTGTGCGTTTGTTGAATACATCTCTTATTTCTTTTGTTTGATCAACCAGTTCCCTGCCTGTAGGACATCAGTTGACATCTTTTTTTTTTTCCCCAGATTTTTCATAAGTTCATGTCTGGTGCTAGAGTGAAAATTTCCTCCCTCTCTCTCTCTTTCTCTCTCAGGGGATAAAATAATCCCTCTTGTGTTCTGTTATACAGTTTCACTTAAATCTAAGGCATATATATGTCCCTTGACATAAAGCCTATTGGTGACATTTTTGCGCACCTGCGTGCCTGTAAAACATTATGCCATTGTTTTTTTGTTTGTTTTTTTACATAAATGTTGTGCACAATTTTCTCTTCATTTAATTAAAAGCAAGACACGTGTTTTATGCATTTTGCTGTTGGTAGTACTTTTTCTCCATTATCATGATATTGGCTAAGTTTCACACACTGATCCCCACAGATGACAACATTTACAAAACTGCATACACGCGGAGACTGGATGAAAAAAAAGCACACGATTGCTTATTCCATTATTCTCGAGATAAAAGAATAAATAAATAAATAAAAACAGTTCAAGGGGAAAAGAAAACTTGGGCCAACATCCTAGTGACAGTGGATTTGGCATCCAGTGATTTATTACCTCCCTTGGTCTGTCCAAACCTGCTGTCTTGGGGACAAAAGTCATTTTTCCACACCTCTCCTTTTTCCTGCACAATTTTTGTCTTTTCTATTTTCTGCTGTTTTTTATTCTGATAATTAAAATATCAAGGCCATTCCTCCTTAAGGATACCAAAGGTTTTATCCTCAGTAATGGAAGACATCAACTCTCAGCTAGATACTTTTAAGTTTCGTTCTGGGGGTAAAATGTTTGTGGTCAGGCTGTCTATCCCCTGTAGTAGATGGACCGGCCACAGTGAGTGTTTACTTATTTATATTTGTTTATTTGTTTATTTGTGACGCTCTACCACATAAGGAGTAGCATTGCACGAGAGATCAATTTATAGTTATTGACATGTTATTAATCTGCGATAACAAGGCTATTCAATACAAAAAATAGATTGAAAATTGGACAATTCTGTGCAAAGTTATTACAAATTGAAATGATAGACTGCGAGATGTGACAAAATGAGAAATGGACATGTTTATTTTCATAATTGGCTGACAGAATAAGGGGTTGGGTATTTTCAAAACACATTTAAAAGCAAAATGAATAAAGATTATGCCTTGATATTTTATTAAAAGGAAAAATAATAGGTATAGTTTAATAATCAAAATTTCAAACTTGACAACTTGACGCCTACCTGCCTTTAATGGCACTGAACATGTCATGAAAAAACCCCGTTATATTTGGGCATTACATCATTATGTTGTTGGTTTTTAAAATGTTTGTTTGCTGTTAGTTTATTTTTATTTTTTTTTATAAATATTCCTTTATGATATTGTTTTAAAGTAAGAAACATTTGAGTCAATGTTTTGATATATCATACTTTTTTGTTTTGTTTGGGTTGCTCTCCTCTCTGCTGTCTCCTCTCAATCTTCATCTATTTAATTTATTTTATTATAATTAGTTCATCTGTCTTGACATTAATGTTCAGGTCAGTTGAGGATTGTGCGTTTGTTGAATACATCTCTATTTCTTTTGTTTAATTAACCAGTTCCCTGCCTGTAGGACATCAGTTGACATCTTTTTTTTTTTCCCCAGATTTTTCATAAGTTCGTGTCTGGTGCTAGAGTGAAAATTTCCTCTATCTCTCTCTTTCTCTCTCAGGGGATAAAATAATCCCTCTTGTGTTCTGTTACACAGTTTCACTTAAATTTCAGGCATATATTTACCTTGACATAAAGCCTATTGGTGACCTTTGCGTGCACTTGTGTGTGTATGCGTGTGTGTGTGTGTAAATCATTATGTCCTTGTTTTTTTGTTTGTTTTTTTTACATTAATGTTGTGCACAATTTTTTTTTCATTTAATTAAAAGCGAGACACATGTTTATATGCATTTTGCTGTTGGTGGTACTTTTTCTCCATTATCATGATATGGGCTAAGTTTCACACACTGATCCCCACAGATGACAATATTTACAAAACTACACACACCCGGAGACTGGATGAAAAAAAAGCACACGATTGCTTATTCCATTATCCTCGAGATAAAAGAATAAATAAATAAATAAAAACAGTTCAACAGGAAAAGAAAACTTGGGCCAACATCCTAGTGACAGTGGATTTGGCATCCAGTGACTTATTACCTCCCTTGGTCTGTCCAAACCTGCTATCTTGGGGACAAAAGTCATTTTTCCACACCTCTCCTTTTTCCTGCACTTTGTCTTTTCCATTTTCTACTGTTTTTATTCTGATGATTAAAATATCAAGTCCATTCCTCCTAAGGATACCAGATGTTTTATCCTTAGTAATGGAAGACATCAACTCTCAGCTAGATACTTTCTTTCATTCTGGGGGTAAAATTCTGTGGTCAGGCTGTCTATTCCCTGTAGTAGTTGGACAGGCCACAGTGGGTGTTTATTCATTTTTAGTTATTTGCTTATTTATTTTTTGTTTATTTATTTTTATTTATTTCTGATGTTCCACCACATAATGAGTCTCATTGCGTGAGAGATCAATTTATAGTTATTGACAAGATATTAATCTGCAATAAAAAGGCTATTCAATACAACAAATAGATTGAAAATCAGACAATTCTTAAAACAAATTGAAATGATAGTCTGCAGGATGTGACAAAATGAGAAATGGACAAGTTTATTTTCATAACTGGCTGACAGAATAAGGGGTTGGGTATTTTCAAAACACATTTAAAAGCAAAATGAATAAAGATTATGCCTTGATATTTTATTAAAAGGAAAAATAACAGGTATAGTTTAATAATCAAAATTTCAAACTTGACAACTTGACGCCTACCTGCCTTTAATGGCACTGAACATGTCATGAAAAAACCCTGTTATATTTGGGCATTACATCATTATGTTGTTGGTTTTTAAATTGTTTGTTTGCTGTTAGTTGGTTGTTTTTTTTTTTTTTAATATTCCTTTATGATATTGTTTTAAAGTAAGAAACATTTGTGTCAATGTTTTGATATATTATACTTTTTTTTTGTTTGGGTTGCTCTCCTCTCTGCTGTCTCCTCTCAATCTTCATCTATTTAATTTATTTTATTATAATTAGTTAATCTGTCTTGACATTAATGTTCAGGTCAGTTGAGGATTGTGCGTTTGTTGAATACACATCTATTTCTTGTTTAACCAGTTCCCTGCCTGAAGGATGTCAGCTGACATTCTTGGTTTTTTTTCCAGATTTTTCATAAGTTCATGTCTGGTGCTAGAGTAAAAATTTCCTCTATCTCTCTCTTTCTCTCTCAGGGGATAAAATAATCCCTCTTGTGTTCTGTTATACAGTTTCACTTAAATTTCAGGCATATATTTCCCTTGACATAAAGCCTATTGGCGACGTTTGCGCGCACCCGTGTGCATGTGCGTGCAAATCATTATGCCATTTTTTAATTAAAATTTTTTTTTCTTAAAATGTTGTGCACAATTTTCTTTACAGTTACAAGTGAGGCACGTGTTTTATGCAATTTGCCGTTGGTAGTACTTTTTCTCCATTATCATGATACTGGCTAAGTTAAATATTTACAAAACTGCATACACGCAGAGACTGGATGAAAAAAAGCACATGATTACTTATTCCATTATCCTCGAGATAAAAGAATAAATAAATAAATAAAAACAGTTCAACTGAAAAAGAAACCTTGGGCCAACATCCTAGTGACTGACAGTGGGTTTGGCATCCAGTGACTTATTACCTCCCTTGGTCTGTCCAAACCTGCTATCTTGGGGACAACAGCCATTTTTCCACACCTCTCCTTTTTCCTGCACAATTTTTGTCTTTTCTATTTTCTACTGTTTTTATTCTGATAATTAAAAAATCAAGGCCATTCCTCCTTAAGGATACCAGAGGTTTTATTCTGAGTAATGGAAGACATCAACTCGCTTTTATTTGAACAAATCAATTCACTTTCTAAATCACTGTTGATTTTTTTTTTTTTTTTACAAAATATATATTTTTATGCATGTGTGTGTATGTATATATGTTCTATATATACATCAAAATAACAGTGTATGCTCAAGTATGCACCTGAGAGGAAGATGGGAGACAGAGAGGGGGAGGAGAGAGAGAGAGAGAGAGAGAGAGAGGAGAGAGAGAGAGAGAGAGAGAGAGAGAGAGAGAGAGAGAGAGAGAGAGTGTGTGTGTGTGTGTGTGTGTGTGTGTGTGCATGCGTGCCTCTGTGTGTGTGTGTGTGTGTGTGTGTGTGTGTGTGTGCATGCGTGCCTCTCTGTGTGTGTGTGTGTGTGTGTGTGTGTGTGTGTGTGTGTGTGTGTGTGTGTGTGTGTGTACATTTTATCTTAAGTACCAGTTAATGAATAAGTGTTAACTGTGATGGGTGAAGAGTAGAAAGGGTGTTGAATGTTTTTTAAAAATTTTATTTATGTTTTTGTCATATTCTGCATTTTAATGTAGGAATACTTATACCGGTAATATATGCATTGATTATGCTGATGAGATATTCTATTAGATGTGTTTAAATAATTATTGTGTTATAATAATGCTTTGTTACTTGTAACTATTAGCCGCCGCTGTAGTCTAGTGGTTAGGGCATTGGACTCAGAATCTAAAGGTTGCGGGTTCGATCCCAGCTTTCGGCTATGGCGTTGTGCCCTTGGAAAAGGCACTTTATGGCTATTTTCTCACCCCACCCAGGTGTAAAAGGGGTACCAACCTTGTGTTGGGGGTTAACCCTGCGATAGACTGGCGTCCTATCCAGGAGGGAGTCTATGACTCTCAGTCGCTTAACGCCGGGATAAGCACCGGCCTGATGAGCCTTAGGCTTGGGACAGACTTTAACTTTTAACTCTTAACTATTATTGATATGTGTGGTATGGGTGTGTGTGTGCAAGCGTGTGGTCTTTAATTTTACGCATGCCCGCAAGCATGTGTGCATGTGACGCAGGGTATTGTCGATATTAAGATACTGCGTTGCTTTTTACTTTTTCTTCTGTTTAACAATGCATGCGGTGTAATTGTAATTTTAGAATGCCACTTATGATTTCTCAAGTTGAGACATTAAAGTATTCTTGAGTCTTGAGTCAGCTAGATACTTTCATACTGAGGGTAAAATTTTTGTGGTCAGGCCTGCATGTCTATCCCCTGTAGTAGTTGGACAGGCCAACGTGGGTGTTTGTTTATTTTTATTTATTTATGCACTCTTTTATATCGAGGATAATGGATAATGCTTGTCAGCCTAAGTACCTGTTCCTCCCTCCTGCATTGGCTGTCAGCCTGTTTCTCCTCAGTCTCTCTCTCTCCTGGGCTTCAGGGCTGCCTCCCTCCCTCCCTCCAGTCCTGTTGCTGCACTGTCCCTGCCTCTCCTGTGTCTTCACATGGGCTAAATAAACCAGACCTGGCAACACACACATGATCATAAATTGTTACTGATTGCTTGTGTGTCGAATGCAAGCGCTTCAATTTCTTTTTTCAAGATATAGCGCTATATAAATTCCATATATTATTATTATTATTATTACAATACACTTCTTGAGAAACAGCTCCCTTCTCTAGAAATACATTACATACACTGTCTAAAAATCATGCATACACCTACTTCCTAGAAATACATACATACATACACTGTCTAAAATCATGTACACACCTACTTCCATTTGGAGAGAGAATAATCTTTTATTTTTCAAGGGTAACACACAGAGAATTAAGTGTATACATCACTAGCATACAAATATCAAACATACAGAAACCAGTGTACCCCACAAGCACAGAAATATCACATACACACAGAGAGAATTAAGTGTATACATCACTAGCATACAAATATCAAACATACAGAAACCATGTGTACATCAGAAACGAGCACACAGCAATCCCATGGAAACAAGAAAGAGATCAAAAAAACATTTTCACTTCACTTATCTAGCTGCAGCTAAACATCATAAAAAGAATAAGACGAACAATTACAAAAGGTCAGATAACTGTGTGCAAGTATTTTCAACTTGTTAAAATATTAAGAAAAAAAAAAGAACCATCAAAGAAAACAACAGTGAACAATGGGGAGGGTGGATGTATCATGCCAATACATCAACAACAGTGAACAATGGGGAGGGTGGATGTATCATGCCAATACATCAACAACAATGAACAATGGGGAGGGTGGATGTATCATGCCAATACATCAACAGTGAACAATGGGGAGGGTGGGTGTATCATGCCAATACATCAACAGTGAACAATGGGGAGGGTGGGTGTATCATGCCAATACATCAACAGTGAACAATGGGGAGGGTGGGTGTATCATGCCAATACATCCACAACAGTGAACAATGGGGAGGGTGGGTGTATCATGCCAATACATCAACAGTGAACAATGGGGAGGGTGGGTGTATCATGCCAATACATCCACAACAGTGAACAACGGGGGAGGGGGGTGGATGTATCATGCCAATACATCAACAACAGTGAACAATGGGGAGGGTGGATGTATCATGCCAATACATCAACAACAGTGAACAATGGGGAGGGTGGATGTATCACGCCAATACATCAACAACAGTGAACAATGGGGAGGGTGGGTGTATCACGCCAATACATCAACAACAGTGAACAATGGGGAGGGTGGGTGTATCACGCCAATACATCAACAACAGTGAACAATGGGGTGGGTGGATGTATCATGCCAATACATCAACAACAGTGAACAATGGGGAGGGTGGGTGTATCATGCCAATACATCAACAACAATGAACAATGGGGAGGGTGGATGTATCATGCCAATACATCAACAACAGTGAACAATGGGGTGGGTGGATGTATCACGCCAATACATCAACAACAGTGAACAATGGGGAGGGTGGGTGTATCATGCCAATACATCAATTAACAATGGGGAGGGTGGGTGTATCATGCCAATACATCAATTAACAATGGGGAGGGTGGATGTATCATGCCAATACATCAATTAACAATGGGGAGGGTGGATGTATCATGCCAATACATCAACAACAGTGAACAATGGGGAGGGTGGATGTATCATGCCAATACATCAACAGTGAACAATGGGGAGGGTGGATGTATCATGCCAATACATCAACAACAGTGAACAATGGGGAGGGTGGATGTATCATGCCAATACATCAACAACAGTGAACAATGGGGAGGGTGGGTGTATCATGCCAATACATCAACAACAGTGAACAATGGGGAGGGTGGATGTATCA
>CM060348.1:3096301-3118801 GCA_030674155.1 Stramonita haemastoma | reverse complement strand
CCGTCCTTATTTAGATGACAAGAATACAATTTCAATTCGACATAAGAATAAAAACATTTCTATCTACTGATAAGTTAAGGATAATATAATCTGTAAAAGTGCAAAATACAAAAGAAGGGAAGAGAGAGAGAGAGAGAGAGAGAGAGAGAGAGAGAGAGAGAGAGAGAGAGAGAGAGAGAGAGAGAGAGAGAGAGAGAGAGAGAGAGATAGAGACAGAGATAGAGACAGAGAGCATCTTCAGGTTACATCATCATCAAAATACACCTACACAAAACCCTTCTTTAAAACAATATTTTCAATGAAACATGTTAAGTCAATATCTGTCAAAAGAATTAATTTTAGGCAAAAGACCATCTCATACATTCAAACCTACAGAGTAGACATAAAACCAAAAAAAAAAAAAAAAAAGGAAGGAAGAATAGGGAGAGAGACAGAGTCAGAGACAGACAGACAGACAGATAAACAAACAGATAGACAGAGAAACAGAGAGAGAGAGAGAGAGAGAAGAGAGAGAGAGAGAGAGAGAGAGAGAGAGAGAGAGAGAGAGAGAGAGAGAGAGGGGGGGAGAGGCATTTTTAGGTTACGTCATTATTATATTAAAAAAAAAGTATTACAAAACATCCACACGAACCACTTCTTTAAAATAACATCATTACTAATGAAACCTATCAAATCATAATGTGGCCAAAAGCCTACCTAAAACAAAAAAATATTTCAACCTCATCAAGTCAGCGACAAAACTGTTTAAAGTTATACAAACCAGCTATAAATTAAACAACACATTTATAAAAGCATAGTGTACTAATGAGGAACATTACATATTTTGCAAATCATGTTAAAAGTGTAAAAAGAAAAAAGAAAAAAAAGTAACATACGTGTGAGAGGAAAACAACAAAGAAACAAGGCAAAGAAACATATCAAGTCCATGTCTGTCACAAGAATCAATTTTAGGCAAAACACAATCTCAATATCAGACTATATCAAACAAGCCCAACAAAAAAAAGTGTTCACGCAAACCTTTTCTTTGCTTTCCATGGTACTATGAATGAAAACCAAAGAAATATAAATACACCACCATTCTTAATAAATAAACAAATCGATAATCTTTTTTATTTTTTTCAAGGGTAACAGAGTTAGTATTCACATACCTTTTTTCATCCGGTCCTTGCCCTGATTAGGAAATAGTGAACCCTTCCCCCTCCACCCCCCTAAAAAACCCTGAAAAAAACAAAACAAACAAAAAAAAACAACTCCCCCCCCCCCCCCCCCCCTACAAAACAAAACCAACAGAAAAACAAAACCACCATCACCAACAATAAAGATTCAACCTACGATTTTTAAAATTAATAAAGGTATACATTCAACAAAGGCATAATCCCCACTGGATGCATTGATAATAATTTAAATTAAACAATAGAGGTAGATATGTATTCAACAAACACACAATGCCTAACTGACCCAAACAATAAGAATAATGTCAAGACAGATACACTGATTATAATGAAAGAAATCAAATAGATTAGAACTGAGAGGAGACAGCAGAGAAGAAATCAACCCAAACAGAGGAGAGAGAGAGAGAGAGAGAGAGGAGAGAGAGAAGGGAGAGGAGAGAGAGAGAGAGAGAGAGAGAGAGAGAGAGAGAGAGAGAGAACTCGAAAACTTTATTCACAAAAAGGCCATTCGCCCATACATGAAGGGGGTTGCCAAACTGCTTTGGTATTTTGTTGTTGGATTAAGACAACAGTAATAACAACAAAAGAAATTATCATACAGCAGCAACATCAGTTACAAAGATATGACTTACGATAATAAAATATCTCTTATTCTGAAAGCTTTACACAAATATAAAGTGAGGCTGTGCACAACTTCAGGCTGACTTGACGCCATGAGTAAACAGAGTCTAAAAGAATTAGCCTGCCTACTATATTTTACAGGGAAGAAAGAGAGAGAGAGAGAGAGAGAGAGAGAGAGAGAGAGAGAGAGAGAGAGAGAGAGAGAGAGTGAGAGAGAGAGAGAGAGAGAGAGAGAGAGACGAGAGAGAGAGAGAGAGAGAGAGAGAGTGAGAGAGAGAGATTTTCACAAATCTTTCTTACTGTTAAACACCATTATGAAGAAAAAGAAAAAAAACTAAAGGCAAACAAACATTTAGAAAATCAACATTATGATGTGACACCCAAACATAACATTTTTCAAGTCGTGTTCAAGAACATAAATTTAAAAGGGCGTAACATATTTGTGAGGAAAAAAACCAAACCAAGATGGAAAAAAAAAACCCAAACAAAATAAATCACGAAACAAAGCCCGCCCTTTCATCCACAACAAGAATACAATTTCAAATTCAACTTAACAACCAGAATATTTCTATCTAATGATAACTTTAAGATATATTATTATGTGAGTGTGAAAGTGTGAAAGTGGGAGAGAGAGAGAGAGAGAGAGAGAGGAGAGGGAGAGAGAGAGAGAGAGAGAGAGAGAGAGAGAGAGAGAGAGGAGAGAGAGAGAGAGAGAGAGAGAGAGAGAAAGAGAGAGAGAGAGAGAGAGAGAGAGAGAGAGAACAAATTTGAACAAATTTTTTGAACAAATTTTTGAACAAATTTTATTTTTCAGAGGGTAATAGATTAAGCATTACAAGCTTTTTTACATCCAGCCCTCGAAAGAAAGAAAAGAAAACAAAATAAATAAACTACAGCCCAACAGTAACAATAAAAGGAAAAATATACGTAATGACATAGAAATGCATGGCAAGCAATACACACACATGCGCGCGCGCGCACACACACGCGCACACACACACGCACACACACACATAAACACACACACATAAACAGGCACACGCATATACATACATCAAAAGGAAAACCTAGAAAGAAAAGAAAAATGAGAGAGAGAGATTTTTATTTATTTATTTATTCTTTTATATCGAGGATAACAGAATAAGCAACATGTGCTTTTTTTCATCCGGTCCCCGTGTGTATGCAGTTTTTGTAAATATTGTCATCTGTTCCCACCGGCACACGATGGCCTACTCTTACGAAAAGCGGAACAGGATTTAACGTGTGCGCAAGATGTTCTGCGTGCGTTCGCACACGGGGCCTCGGTTTAAAGTCTCATCCGAGAGAGAGAGAGAGAGAGAGAGAGAGAGAGAGAGAGAGAGAGAGAGAGAGAGAGAGAGATTAAATATATGTGGAAATGGTGAAAAAGAAATAATTAGGAATGCAACTGAAACTAACTGTACCCTCCGAGTAGACAGTTTATGAAATTGAGATTTCTTGTGGTTTGATCAAAACATTTGTGGTGAAAGAAATGTGACATTTTCATGAGTCATCAGAAAATCATACAACAGAATCTTAAATCTTGAAAATTTTGTTTCATCTTTCAGAACAGTAGGGAGTCTATTCCAAAACCAGCTCCCAGAGTATGTTAGACTTGATTTAAATAGAGTAATGGCTGGTAAAGGAAGGTTTATTTTATGTGAATGCCGACAGTTGTTTACGCTGAACATGCTGCTTAAGGAAGATGGAGCATTACCATGAAGAATTTTATGCATTAGTACACCTTTATTGAACAACAATCTTGTTTTGAGAGGAAGAATATTTACATTTTTGTAATCTGAAAATCTGAGAGAGAGAGAGAGAGAGAGAGAGAGAGAGAGAGAGAGAGAGAGAGAGAAGAGAGAGAGAGAGAGAGAGAGGAGAGAGAGAGAGAATCTTACGTGTTTCATCATGATCAAAACAGACCAATCAACAAAGTCTAACCAAACACCCAAACGAAACCCTTCTTTAAAATGATATTATCAATGGAACATATAGAGCCAATGTCAATAAAAAGAACTAATTCTTAGCAAAACATCATCTCAGAAATCCAACTTACAGAGTATACATAAGACCAAAAAAAAATAAGAAGGAGGGATGGGGAGAGAGACAGAGTCAGACAGACAGATAGAGACAAACAGACAAGACATAGAGAGGGCCATTTTCAGGTTATTTCATTATTAATCCCCCCCCCCCAAGTATTACAAAACACCCACAAGAAACACTTCTTTAAAATAATATAATTCTTAATGAAACCTATCAAGTCACAATATGGCCAAAAGCCTAATAATTTTTTTTTTTTAAACCTCATCAAATCAACAACAAAACAACAATATAAAGTTATACAAACCAGCTATAAATCAAACTCATAAACTTATTAAAGCATAGTGTACTTATGAGGAATACTATGATGCAAAGCCTAAACATACTATTTTGCAAATCATGTTAAAAGTAGAAGAAAAAAAAAGAATAACATATATGTGCGGGGGGGGGGGGGGGGGGAAACCCCCAAAGAAACAAGGCAAAGAAAATATCAAGTCAAAGTCTAGCAAAATAATTGATTTTAGGCAAAACAAAATCTCAATATCAAACTATATCAAACAAGCCCAACAAAAAAATGACAAATATCAAAATATTTACACAAACCCTTTCTTTGTTTACCACAATACTATGAATGAAAACCAAAGAAAAATAAATATACAGAACACCAAAAAATTCTAAAAAATTATCAAAATGAAAGCGCTCCATAAAATCTAAACACAACACCTAGTAACTAAATCAAACCACCAATCTCCCCCCAAATCAAGAAGAATTCTGAATTTTACCCCCCCCCCCAAAAAAAACAACAAAACCCAACCACCACCAAACTTCCCCCACCCCCACCCCTTTCCCTTCCATTACAATTCTGGAAAATGTAGCGCAGGTGATGAAAAAAAAAAACCTGTCCTTATTTTAACGGAAGAAAAGGAGAGAAGGGAAGAGAAGAGAGCGAGAGAGACAAGGCAAGGCAAATTTTTTTTACTTAAGGGTAATAGATAAGCACTTGTGTGCTTTTTTACATCCAGTCCCCACCCTTTTCAGGGATAACATCAAGATAAAAAGATAACCTCTAACTAAACAACAATTATAATGATCCAAATACCAAGAGCAAGAAACCATACCAAGTATCAAACAACAGGCAAGAAATAAGACAGAGATACAGATGATTTTGATTTGAATTATAAAAACAAAAAAAGCTCAATAATTAAAGGGCAAACATGAAAATATGATGAGGTAAATGACTGAAAATATCAATTCACCACCATCTATCAGAGACAGACAACAAGCCACAAACCAACCATACAATACACACACTGGCTTTGCCTGGCCTGTAAACTCACACAGAAAGGGACATCCTGTTTTCAGAATTGCAGCTCTAAAGTTTCAAAAGACTTTCCCATGTTATACAGAAATATTTTTAAGCAAGAACTGGTAAAACCAAGCTTTCAACCCCCATTCTCATACATTTCTTCAACATTATGTTGAACAGATGACAAATTTTAATTAAAAAAAAAAAGAAAAAAAAAAGATAACGGGATGCAACTGTTTAAAAGGTCATTAGTTGTGAAAATATTAGAAAAAAGAAACAACAATGAAACAACAATGGGTTAGTGTATTATGGTAATACAAGGCAACATTATGGCAAAACAGCTTGTGATAATGTATACATATTCAATGAAGAGAAGAACAAATTACACTTATAATAATAATAATAAAAAATGGAATTTATATGCACTATATCTTGCAAAAACAAATCAAAGCGCTTGCATTCAACCAATTCTTGCGCATGCAGCCAATAACAATTTAGATTTTTAAAAATGTCAATGTACACACTCACACTCACACACACACACACACACACACACACACACACAAACACACACACACACATAGAGGTTAAACACTTTGGCAGGGTGGTGGATGTTTCAGCTGTAATCCCCACTGGATACACTGATAATTATTCAAACAAAAGAAATAGATAGGTATTCTACAAACACATAAGCCCAACTGACCTGAACATTAATGTCACGACAGATACACTGATTGCAATCAGGTAAATTAAATAAATTAAAATAGAGAGGAGACAGCAGAGAAGAAAGCAACCCAACCAAAAACAAACATATATCTATATATACACACACATTTTCACAATTCTTTCTTACTTTAAAACAGTATTATGAAGAAAAAGAAAAAAAAAACAACAACAGCAAACAAACATTTAAAAATCAACACATTCAGATATAATGCATAAACAAATCGTGTTGAAGAACAAAAATTTTTAAAGTCCAAAAAGGTGTAACATATATGTGAGGGGAAAAACAAAATTATAATTCATAAATTACGTCTAAATGCTTGGAAAACTAAATATTCAAAAATGTTTTTCTGCACTTGTTCTGCTATTATATCAGTCCACCATATACTGTTTGATTGCCCTGTGCTCATTGCCTCGTATAAAAGCAAAGGGATAGATCTAAGGGAAAAATACAGAAATTTCCAAAGTGTTCTGTATGATTCCGAGTCGCATGTCCTAATATCAGTTGCAGCAAGTATTTGCCAGTCACCAGTAGGTCAGTTACTATAAATGAAATTGTACAAACTTATCATCATCCATTATATTCTTTATCCTTTCACTTTTTCCCCTCATCCCCTTTTCAGTGCATTCCTAACGTGAATGTACCATTGTCTAAATCACCTAATAGTGAACGGACATTAAACCAATGAGGAGAAGAAGAAGAAGAAGAAGAAGAAGAAGAAGAAGAAGAAGAAGAAGAAGAAGAAGAAGAAGGAAAAACAAAAAACAAAAAAACAAAAAACCCCCAACCAAACAAACACAGCCCATCCTTATGCAGACGACAAGAATACAATTTCAATTCAACATAAGAACCAAAACATTTCTACCTAATGATAAGTTTAGGATAATTTAATATGTGAAAATGAAAAATAGAAAGGGGGGGGGGGGAAGGGAGAGGAGAGACAGACAGACAGACAGACAGAGAGAGAGAGAGAGAGAGAGAGAGAGAGAGAGAGAGAGGAGAGAGAGAGAGAGAGAGAGAGAGAGAGAGAGAGAGAGAGAGAGAGAGAGAGAGAGAGAGAAGGCAAGGCAAGGCAAGGCAAGGCAAGGCAAGGCAAAGTATTTTATTCGAGGATAATAGATAAGCACTCGTGTGCTTTTTTACATCCAGTCTCCGCCCTTTTCAGGGATACATCAAGTTGAAAAGATACTAAACAATAAAACTTTACGCAGTACCAAACAACACACAAGAATAAGGACACTACATATGGTAAGGCAATAAAAATGCACTTGTTCAGAAGACAAAATCAGAAGTCACAATAAAAAGATTTTGATTATGGAAGAAAAGAAAAGTGTTAGTAGGTAAGGAGCAAACAAGAGAACAAGATGAAATAAACAACTGAAAACATCAATCCACCACCATCTGTCAAAAGTTATACATGTGATATAAATCATACATTCGGATAAAAAAAAAAGGGGGGGGGGGATTTTAACTAATATCCTTATTGGAGGGGGGGGGGAGAGATACTACCAATAAAAACTAAAACTAAACTAAAATAAAATAAGATAAAAAGAAAGAAGAAAAAAGAATTACATAAAACATCCCTGATGTTTCAAAAGAATAGGCAGAGAGAGAGAGAGAGAGGAGAGAGAGAGAGAGAGAGAGAGAGAGAGAGAGAGAGAGAGAGAGAGAGAGAGAGAGAGAAGTGCTTCTTACGTGTTATATCATCATCAAAATTGACCAATCAACCAAGTCTGACATAATACCCACAGGAAAGTCTTGTTTAATTTAATTAAAAAATTTATCAAAGAAACATATCAAGTGAATGTCTGTCAAAAGAGTTAATTTTAGGTAAAACACCATCTCATACATTCCAACTTACAGAGTATACATAAGACAAGAAAATTAGAGAGAGGGTGACAGGGAGAGACAGACAGACAGACATACAGAGACAGACAGACAGACAGACAGAGAGAGAGAGAGAGAGAGAGAGAGAGAGAGAGAGAGAGAGAGAGAGAGACAGACAGACAGACAGACAGACAGACAGACAGAGACAGACAGAGAGAGAAAGGGGGAGGGGGGAGGGGGGCATTGTCAGGTTACATCATTGTAAACCTCATCAAATCAACAACAAAACAACAATTGAATGTTATACAAACCAGCTATACATTTATAAAAGTGTAGTATACTAATGAGAAATATTATAATGAAATGCCTTATAAAATATTTTTCAAATCATGTTCAAGAACATGAATTTAAAAGTAAAAAAAGACGTAACCTATATGTGAGGGGGAAAAGACAAAGAAAGAAGGCAAAGAAACACATCAAGTCAATATCTATCAAAAGATATTCATTTCAGGCAAAACATGTTTTCAACATCAAACTATATCAAAAAAGCCCAACAAGAACAAAAAAAAGATAAATATCAACATATTTACACAAACCCCTTCTTTGTTTACCATAATACTATGAATGAAAACCAAAGAAAAATAAATACACAGAACACAAAAAAATCCCCCCAAATTATTAAATGAAAGCGCTCCATAAAATCCAAACTTAAGACCTAATAAATTAATAAAACCAACACACTCTCCCAAAATCCAGTACAGTTATGACTCTCCCCCCCCCCTCTCTAAAAAAAACACCCCCCCAAAATCCACCACCACCAAACTCCCCCCTTATCCAATACAATTCTGTAAAATATAACATACATGTGATGAAGAGAACAACGCTGTCCTTATATTCACGGAAGCCAGGAAGAAAAGGAGAGGAGAGAGAGAGAGAGAGAGAGAGAGAGAGAGAGAGAGAGAGAGAGAGAGAGAGAGAGAGAGAGAGAAACCACAAACAAGATGCACGGACAAAATACTTCACTGATCATCCCATATTGTCTTCAGCTGTCTCCCTACACCTGTGAACAAACAAAAAGGGACATGTCAAAATAAAGTCTGAGAAATAATATAAACAGCAACCATCTCTCTCTCTCGGATAGGGGGACAGACAGGGGGGACGGATAGCCTAGTGGTCAAATTAATTTAAATAGGTTACATATGAACATGAAAAATTTGAATAGCACAAAAAAAAACAAAAAATGCATGCACATACAACATACAGCATATTACATGCTAGCATCAGTAAGAGAGGACACTCCACTCACCTGAATTTCTTTCTACCTAATCTTTGTCACTACTCACCTGAATTTCTTTCTACCTAATCTTTGTCACTACTCACCTGAATTCATTTCTACATAATCTTTGTCACTACTAGTTAACACTACTAGAAAATCAGTCGTACAAATGACAAAAAAAAAAAAATCTTTAAAGTACACACACCAAAGGAGGAAACCACAGGCACGCATGCACACACACACAAACACACACACACACAGAGCAAACTAAGGTACAGTTTCCTTTAAAATCGTTGAAGACATACACACACATACCTATACCCATTTCCCTGCTCCAATAGAAGTATAGTGCATACATAAGAAAAACGTGTGTGTGTGGGTGTGTGTGCATGCGTGTGTATGTGCATGTGTGCATGAATGAGCGCACATATGTGCTGAATTTTCTACCAAAAATTGCACAGGTAGAGGTAAGGTAAAGGTGTCCCATAACATGTGTGGTCATAGGGGAGCGAGGCGTCAGAGACCTCAGCTTCTCTAGGGGCCAGCATATTGAGGGCAGTGGCGCCCATCTCCTCTCCCTCGCTGCTTTACCTACCTTGACCTTAAAGAGGGCAGGTACCCATTTACAGCTGGGTGAACTGGGGGAACTGTACTGAAGCCAAGGCATGCAAACGGTCACCCATCCAATTGGCAACCACGCTCGACGCTGCTTAACCTTGACAACAGAACAAATATTCATTGCTGTTGTTAATGGTATCATTATTCTTATCATCATTAGTATCATCATAATTTTAAAAGTTCAGCAACATAACAATTATCCATTGATGTTATAATAATAATAATAATACATGGAATTTGTATAGCGCTATATCTTGCAAAAACAAATCAAAACGCTTGCATTCAACCTACACGACGCACATTCAGCAACTATTTACAGTTTTGACAAATTCAAATGTACACACACACACATCATAAATATCATCCTTATAATTATCATATTTCAAACAATTGCACAATATAACAATTAATGTTGTTGATGTAATCATCATCATTATTATTATTATTACTATCATCATTTTTGTATCATTGTTATTATTAATATATTTCCAACAATAACGCCATATAACATTTACTTTGTTGTTAATGTTATAATTATTACTATCATTAATCTGACAATTGTGCATACGATATATCAATACTATTTTCATTAATATAAGTCATGTTTTGGGGTAGTTGGTTTTTTCTTCCTTTTGGTTTAAGCTGAGCTTATCTTGCTGAAAGAAGCTTCAATGCCTTCAAATTCTTTTTTTTAATTTTTTTTATTATCTCACAAACAGAGAAATTACTGAGGGGCAAAAACCCACATAAAAAAGTAAATAGGAAAACATGTCATGGTACACACACACACACACACACACATACACATAACACACACACACACACACACACAAACCCATGAGCAGTTTGTCTTCAGCTGTCTTCGGTACACCAGCCCTGAAACACACACACTGAACATGCATGAACAAAATGTTGATAACAATGTATTCCATCTCCCCTACACATTCAACACACATAATGACATGACACAACACGACACAACATGGCACACACACACACAGACACACAAACACACACACAGATTCATGCAAACACACACACACAAACATAACACACACATGCACAACACACAACAGGAACATACACACGCACATGCACTCACTCACTCTCACACACACATACACACACACACACACACACAAACCCATGTGCAGTTTGTCTTCAGCTGTCTTCGGTACACCAGCCCTGAAACACACACACTGAAGATGCATGAACAAAATGTTGTTGATAACAATGTATTCCATCTCCCCTACATATTCATAACACATACATGACACAACACGACTTGACACGGCACACTCACACAGACACACACAGACACACAAACACAACACACACATGCACAACAACAGGAACACACACACGCACATGCACTCACTCACTCACTCTCACATTCACACTCACACACACTCACACAATCAAAAAATCAAAAATTTTCTAAATCTACAGTCACGAAAACTATTCTTTCATGCACATATTCTATCTCTTATAAATTATGTTTCTACCTTATGGGACAGTGCCAGTGAAACAAACTTAAAGCATATAAGCCGCCTACATAAAAGAGCTGTTAAACTAATCCGATTGAATCCTAATACACTGACCACCACCAACTACAAAGAACTAGATATTCTTCCACTTAAAGACAGACTACAGTTCAACAAGTACCTATGTATGTTCAATATATTAAACGGAAAAGCCCCAAAGAGAATTGTGGAAAATTTTGCTGTCAATATATACAGGCCTACCCATAGACTGTTTCTGCCCAGGCCCATAATAATCTCTATAAATCAAGCCTTGCATATTCAGGAAGAACATTGTGGAATAATCTACCTCCCTGTCTGAAATCAGTTCCTTCTAAACAAATGTTTAAGAAGCTTTTGAAGAGACATTTGATGGACAAACTGTAAGCCCACGATTATGTTTGATACTACCTCACATTTGGATGTTTGTTATTCATGCCCATGTTATTTTGTAATTCTATCATTTGTATGTATGACGTGAGCTTATGTTGTACTGTCTTGGGTCTGGGTTTTTTGTTGTTGTTTTTTATCTTGAGAGATTTGTTGTAAAAAAATCCTCATTTATTTGAGTTTTTCAACAAGGTTGATATTTGTCTTTGCATGCTTTAGAAGTCAACTTTATGATTTTTTTTTAGTGAGGGCAGGATGAAAAAAAGTTGTGTAAACTTAATCTTTTACCCTCAATAAAGATCATTTTGACTTGACTTGACTTGACTTGACACACACAGACACAGACACACAAACCCATGTGCAGTTTGTCTTCAGCTGTCTTCGGTACACCAGCCCCTGAAACACACACACTGAACATGCATGAACAAAATGTTGATAACAATGCATTCCATCTCCCCTACATATTCAACACACACACACACACACACACACACACACACACACACACACACACACACACACACACACACACACAGACACACACACATGTGTACAATTACACAAAACTGATCTGAGTTGGATGTGTCAGCTTGATGTTCCACTTCAGCATCTTCAGCTGCTTTGGTCACCACACAGACCTGAGTGACAAAAACAGACAATGGATTAACCACACATAACACAACAATGCCTTCACTACTCCCCTACCCCTCCCCCCATTCTCTCCTCCCCCCCCCCCACCATTTGATGGTGTGCATGCATGTGTGTATGTGTGTATGTATATATATATGTGTGTGTGTGTGTGTGTGTGTGTGTGTGTGTGTGTGTGTGTGTGTGTGTGTGTGTGTGTGTGTGTGTCTGCACAGACTTGTGCAAGTCATGCGTTTGTGTACGTGTACTTCTGCGAGTTTTGTGTGTGTGTGTGTGTGTGTGTGTGTGTGTGTGTGTGTGTGTGTGTGTGTGTGTGTGTGTGTGTGTGTGTGGTATGTGTGTGTCCTCCACATCCCAACCCTTGTGTGTGTGTGTGTGTGTGTGTGTGTGTGTGTGTGTGTGTGTGTGTGTGTGTGTGTGTATGTGTGTGTCCTCCACATCCCAACCCTTGTGTGTGTGTGTGTGTGTGTGTGTGTGTGCGCGCGCGCGCGCGCGTGCGTGTGTATGCATCTTCACCTCCACATCACAACCTCCCCCCTCTCCCCCCAAACCTTCCCCTGTATTCTGTGCACGTAAAAGAACCCACAGCAACAACAAGAGTTGTCCCAGGAAAAAATCTGTCTAAAAATTGGCACTCACCTCAGAAAAACTCCACTTGCCCACACAGGACAATTAAAAAAAAAAATTAAAAAAAAACAGGTGGGGGGGGGCTGCTGTAGTGACTGACCAGCCTTGGCCCTGGGATGAGCAGCCACACTTCAGGTCACAGAGAAATGGATCCGCTGCTGTCACTGAAACTAAGGACGGTGGCAGGATGGTTAAGACGTTCACCCGCCAACATGTAAACCCTGAGTTTCTGGGTTCGTACCCTGCCTCGCCCTTTCTTCCCAGTTTGACGGAAAAAAATTGAACTGAATGTCAAAGTCAATTGGATGAGACTAGAAACTGAACATCTTGCGCACACATTAAATCCTGTTCTGCTTTTTGTGAGAGTAGGCCATTGTGTGCCGGTGGCAACAAGTGACAAGATTTACAAAATTGCATACACATGGGGACTGGATGTAAAAAAGCACAAGTGCTTATTCCATTATCCTCAATATAAAAGAATAAATAAATAAATAAATAAATAAATAAATAGCATTTATACATAAATAAAAAAAACCCACTCACTCTCTCTCACTCCACACACACACACACACATATATATAATTATTAGACAGACAGACAGACTGACACAGACGAACAGACAGACAGAACACATCCCCAGGATGAGACTATAAACCGAAGTCCAGTATGCGAACGCACACAGAACATCTTGTGCACATGGTAAAAAACACATTTCGCTTTAAGGAAGAGTAGGCCATTGTTTGCCAGTGAGACCATGACAAAATTGACAAATCTGCGTACACATAGGGATTGGATGTAAAAAAAAAAAAAGGTTGAGGGGTATATTCTTGTGTTATTCATCCATTATTAATTTTTGTGAAGTCCACATGGAGTACTACATAGGTATTTTTTGTTCTCAGTGTAGTGTAGTATAGGGTAGGGTAGGGTAGGGTAGGGTAGTGTAGTGTATTGTAGTGTAGTGTAGCGTAGCGTAGCGTAGTGTGTGTGAGAGAGACAGAGAGAGAGAGAGAGACAGAGACAGAGAGAGAGAAGAGAGAGAAAGACTGAGAGAGAGACAGAGAGACAGAGACAGAGAGAGAGAACAGGAGAGACGACAGAGAGAGAGAGAACAGAGAGAGAGAGAGACAGTGTGTGTGTGTGTGTGTGTGTGTGTGTGTGTGTGGTGTGTGTGTGTGTGTGTGTGTGTGTGTGTGTGTGTGTGTGACAGAGACAGACAGAGAGACAGAGAGACAGAGACAGAGAGAGACAGAGAGACAGAGAGAGAGACAGACAGACAAACAGACAGAGACAGAGTGACAGACAGAAAGAGCATGTGGAAATGCAATAAATCAATAATAGATTAACTACCCCCCCCCCTCCCGCCCCAACCTCCCCCAACCCTTACCACCCCCCTAACCCACCCCCCCCCCCCCCCCCCCCCTGAGGTAAAGGGTAGTTAAGGCATTGTTGTGTTCTTTATCCATTGTTCATTTCTAGTATATCCACATGGTGTACTGTTGTTTTTTATGGTGTGTGTGTGTGTGTGTGTGTGTGTGTGTGTGTGTGTGTGTTGTGTGTGTGTGTGTGTGTGTGTGTGTGTGTGTGTGTGTGTGTGTGTGTGTGTATGTGTGTGTGTTTTCAAAGTCAAATTTGTATTTCCAGATGGTACATTGAATAAACATTGATTTGCTTTTTGTCATCATGTTTGTGTTTGTGTGCATGCATGTGTGTGTGCATGTGTGTTTGTTGTGTGTTTTCTTTTGGATGAGATGATAAACTGAGGTCCCGTGTGTTACACATCATTATTTAGCGCACATAAAAGAACCAATGGCAACAAGGGGGTTGACCCTGGCAAAATTCTGTAGAAAAAAAGCCACTCTGACAGGGAAAGAATACAGTTGCATGCAGGAAAAAGAAAACAAAAATGGGTAGGCGCTGCACTTGTGGCGATGCCCTCTCTCTGGGAAGAGCAGCCCGAATTTCATGCAGAGAAATCTGCTGTGACATAAAGTGGTACCAAAAAATTAATTAATTAATAAAAAAAAAAAATTGCATGTGTGCGTATGCATGTTGTGTGTGGGTATATATGTGTGTGTGTGTGCATGTGTGTGTATGCGTGTTTGTATGCATGCACATGTGTGTGTGTATGCATGCATGTGTGTGTGCATGTGTGTGTATGCATGCATGCATGCATGTGTGTGTGTGTGTGTGTGTGTGTGTGTGTGTGTGTGTGTGTGTGTGTGTGTGTGTGTGTGTGTGTGTGTGTAGCGTGTGCGTGCGGGTGTGTGTGTGGTGTGTGGTGTGTGTGTGTGTGTGTGTGTGTGTGTGTGTGTGTGTGAGACCACATGGAATTTATAGAAATCAACAATGGATTTATAACACAGAAATGCCGTAACTACCCCCCACCCCTCCCCAACCCCCAAACCCCACCCCTTCCCAACCTCCCCCCACCCCTTCCCAACCTCCCCAACCCCTCTCCCAACCCCTCCCCCCCCTTCCCAACCCCTCCCCCTCCACTCCCCCCAACCCCCCAACCCCAATTTTCCTCCCCTCTTTTCCCACCCCACCCCCATTTTCCCTCCCATCTTTCCCAACCCCCCTCTTTCCCCACCCCATTTTGTCCCCCCTTTTCATCCCCCCCCTCTTTCCCCCCCACCCCTATCACCTCCCCTAAGTCATTCCCCCAACCTTCTCACCCTCCCCTCCCCCTTTTTCCCCTCCCCCACTTTACTCCCCCTCCCCCACTTTACCCCTCATCCCACCCCCCATTTTATCCCCCCACTATCAAGTCAATGACATTTCAAATCCTCTCACCATCATCATCTTGCTAAAGAAACTTTCTTTTAGTCATCTGTCCATTTATCACCCCATTCGGAGTCATTCAGTCCTTCGGATGAGACTATAAACCGACGCACCTTGTGCGAACACATGCAGAACATCTTGCATACACATTAAAATCCCGTTCTGCCTTTCAGAAAAGCAGGCCATCGTGTGCCAGTAGGAGCGGATAACAACATTTAAAAAAAAAACAACACACAGATGTCATGTTTAGACATTATCCTGCGGGGAAAAAATAAAGGGTAGACGCTGCACTTGTGGTGGCGACGCGCTCTCCCCAGGGACAGCAGCCCGAATTTCACACAGACAAATCTGCTGTGACATACAGTGGCATGAAATAAAATAAAATGCAATCCATTCATTTTCATTCATGCGTTCAATCATTCAAATTTTCCTTTTCTTTTTCACCCCTTGTTCTGTTATCTTCCTCATGTTTCCACTGGAGTTAACATCAGTGCTGACTCCACTCTCCCCAAAAGTACTTCGGATGAGACTTTAAACCGAGGCCCCGTGTGCGAATGCACCCAGAACATCTAGGGCACACGTTAAATCCTGTTCCGCTTTTCGTAAGAGTAGGCCATCGTGTGCCGGTGGGAACAAGTGACATTTACAAAACTGCATACACACGGGGACTGGATGTAAAAATGCATGTGAATCCTTATTCCATTATCCTCGATATGCAAGTATAAATCAATTCAATCCATTCATTTTCATCCATTCGTTCAATCAATCATTCAAATTTTCTTTTTCTTTTCCACCCCTTGTTCTGTTCTCTTCATGTTTCCACTACCTGAGTGACAAACCAAACATTCATGAGAACTTCAATCTACAGTGTACACATGCTGATTACACTGTTCTCTTCCTCTTAACATTCATGAGAACTTCAAACTACAGTGTACACATGCTGATTACACGTGGACACCCTCCCTCGCTTTATCTAAAAAATATAATATCATATAAAAAATAATAAAAAAGTGAAAAAAAAACCCTTAACTAGCTGACAACCAGAAGACCATGTTGAGAAGCACTTACTGTGTGTGACACTAATATGTAAGACAATTCTGTGTGACAATGCTTTGTGGCAATACCATGTGACGACACGTGTGTGTGTGTGTGTGTGTGTGTGTGTGTGTGTGTGTGTGTGTGTGTGTGTGTGTGTGTGTTGTAATCCAGCAATTATTTCTTGTTTGCAAAGTTGGGTTTTTTGTTGTTGTTGTTGTTGGGTTTGGTTGTTTTTTTTTGTTTGTTTTTTTTTTGGGGTGGGGTGGGGGTGTGCAGTATTTTTTTTTTTCCTGTTCTGGGTATTTGTATTCCTATTGTTGTTTATTTTGCTTGGGTTCTTTTTTTTTTGGGGGGGGGGGGGGGCTAGGAGAGGTTGCTGATTTTTCGCAGTTGTTGTTGGGTGTTCCCATTCTTGTTTTGTGTTGTTTTTCTTTTCTCATGGGGGGTGGGTGGTGGTGGTGGTGGGTGGGGGGGGGGGGGGATCACGTAGATTATGATAGGAATTCAGTTTTTTTTTCTTATGTGAAATTCAGTTAACTGATATTCATTTACTGTTTACATTGGAAATATTAATAATGATATTGTCACGATTGTTAGAACTGCATTTTCAGTTATGTTTATTGTAGTTCAACAGGTTTGCAACCAGCTTCCTCCACTCCTGGCAGTCCTCTGCTTTCTGTAGCAAATTGTTCCCCTCATGGCCTGTCCTCTCTCTTCACATCATGGTAAAAAATACCAAAGACTGTTTTTTCTTCTTTTTTTTTTTCTTTTTCTTTTTTTAAGAAATCACTTAGCAAGTATTGGCCGCCGCTGTAGCCTAGTGGTTAGGGCGTTGGACTCATAATCTAAAGGTTGCGGGTTCAATCCCAGCTTTCGGCTATGGCGTTGTGCCCTTGGAAAAGGCACTCTACGGCTATTTTCTCACCCCACCCAGGTGTAAAAGGGGGTACCAACCTTGTGTTGGGGGTTAACCCTGCGATAGACTGGCGTCCTATCCAGGGGGGAGTCTATGACTCTCAGTCGCTTAACGCCACAGAAACCCGGATAAGCACCAGCCTGATGAGCCTTAGGCTCGGGACAGACTTTAACTTTTAGCAAGTATTGACCCCCTAAAATTCTTTATCCTATACATTGCCAACTACACCCCCTTTCCCTGACCCCGCACCCCCCCCCCCCCCCCAATATCACAACTTGTGAAAGGACGTTAAATGAATTTGAACATCTTTCCTGACAGCTGTACACATGACAACATCAACACATCTTCCCTGACAAATAAGCATGGTACAGCATCCCCCAAAATGTGGCTTGACAGTCTACAGGAGAAAGACCACACACCTGACCACTAGACAGTGGATCGGGGGTCTAGGTGGTAACGCGCCTTGCCTAGAAAGCAAAAAGTCTGGGCCGGAGTGTGCGGTGGTTCGTACCCCGTTTGGGCCCAAAACTTTCCCCCCAATCCGTTAGACCCTGAGCGGTGGTCTGGGTGCTAGTCTTTCGGATGAGACGATAAACTGAGGTCCTGTGTGTTACACATCACTATTTAGCGCACGTAAAAGAACCCACCACGGCAACAAGGGGGTTGACCCTGGCAAAATTCTGTAGAAAAAAGCCACTCTGATAGGGAAACAAATACAGCTGCAGACAGGAAAAAGAAAAAACAAAAAGAGTAGGCACTGCACTTGTGGCGACGCGCTCTCCCCGGGGAGAGCAGCCCGAATTTCACGCAGAGATATCTGCTGTGACTTAAAGTGGTACAAAATACAAAAAACAAAGATAGTCTACAGGGGAAAGACCACACACCTGACCACTAGACAGTGGATCGATAGATAGTCTACAGGAAAAAGACCAGATGTTCAAACTGTTACTGATGACTTGAAAAATAAAGAAAAAAAAGAGGGGCACTGGAGATCACAGAAGGAAGAGCATCCTTGAATACTGAGCCAGAATACCAGTGCATGCACACACACACACACACACACACACACACACACACACACACACACACACACACACACACACACACACACACACACACCACACTTGCGCACACGCACACACTCACAGTCACACACACACACTCACACGCACATGCACACAATAATGTGTACACACACACACACACACACACACACACACACACACACACACACACGGGGGCATGAGATCTATAGCCTAGTGATCAGAACATAACGCTTGCAATTCGATGACCCGGGTTCGATTTCCGTTTGAGGAGATATTTTCCCCTGGAGTTAACATCAGTGCTGACTCCACTCCCCCTAAAAGTCCTTCAGATGAGACTATAAACCGAGGCCCTGTGTGCAAACGCATGCAGAACATCTTGCACACATGTTAAATCCTGTACCTCCTTTCATAAGAATAGGCCATCGTGTGCCAGTGGGAACAGATAACAAGATTTACAAAACTGCATAACATGGGGACTGGATGTGTAAAACAGCAAACGAGTCCTTATTCCATTATCCAAAGCTGTCAGTTTCCCCCACTTTCAGCTCCTCTCAGCTGATAATTAATCCATCCCATCCCACAGCTGTCAGTTTCCCCCACTGTCAGCTCCTCTCAGCTGCTAATTAGTCTATCCCATCCCAGCCCTGATGGGGCCAGCTGGTGCTATTTATAGCAGGAACTGACCACACATGGACCAGGTCAAAGAAAGGGGCGCACTAACTATAGCACTCTGGACTGAGTGATGCTGGATCTGTGCTGCACTGTGTATCCTTGATATACAATAAATAAATAAATAAATAAATAATCACACTCAATAACCCAGTTGCCACACACACACACACACACACACACACACACACACACACACACACACACACACACACATACATGACACAAGGCTATCCACACATGGAGCTAAAAATAAATAAATAAATAAATAATACACAATAACCCAGGTGCCACACACACACACACACACACACACACACACACACACACACCACACACACACACACACATATACACATGACACAAGGCTATCCACACATGGAGCTAAAAATTAATAAATAAATAATACACTCAATAACCCAGTTGCCACACACACACACACACAAGGCTATCAATCCACACATGGAGAACACAGCATGAACACCTATAGAAAGGCCAGGGTGAGATACAGACAGGTTACAGGGAGGAAAGTGGGGGGGGGGGGGGGGGGGGAGGGAGATGAGAGAAGGGGAAGATGGGGGGGGGGGACAAAAAAGAAGAGGAACCTGTGTTCTAACCACTGCCAGTATCAACCTTTTTCTTGTGCGTGTGTGAGTTTGTGTGAGTGTGGAGGTGTGTGTGGTGTGTTGTGTGTGTGTTTGTTTGTGTGTGTGTTGGTGTGTGGTGTGTGTGTGTGTGTGTGTGTGTGTGTGTGAGTTTGTGTGGTGTGTGTGTGTGTGTGTGTGGGGTGTGAGTGTGTGTGAGTTTGTGTGTGTGTGTGTGTGTGTGTGAGTGTGTGTGTGTGAGTGTGTGTGTGGTGTGTGTGTGTGTGTGTGTGTGTGTGTGTGTGTTGTTGTTGTTGTTGTTGTTGTTGTTGTTGAAAGCTGTGTTGTTTGCTAGCTTTGTGGAATTTAGAAAAAGTGAATGAAAAGCGGATTTCTGAAAGAAGCGAGTTCCAAACGGAGAAAAAGAAAAGAAGCACTGACTTCAAGTTTTACAACTGGTAAACTGAGAATTTCAGACGAGGAGTAAAAGTTCCTTGCTGGTGAGAATCGATATCTGAATACGGTCATAAGAATATGTAGTCAAAGTCAACCTTTTATTTCCAAATGCTCTATGTGTGTCTTCGTTTTAAGTCAACGTCTATCCACTCAAAAGTGATTTTAGACAAAAAATGCTGCTCCATTGACTAAGCAATGTGTTTGCTATTGTATAGGCCAGATACACAAACTGCACCATAGCAAAGGCACGCCACTTTGTACTTGATTCTTGCCTCCATTGGAAGCCAGTGAAAAGAACGAGGGTGTGGAGTGATATGTTTGGGTCAGACCATTCTGAGAATTAACTTGTTCTACAGGTAAAATTAATAAAAAAAAAATTAAAAAACCCCAAAAAACCCCAACAAAACTTTGTTCTACAGGTTTCAGGCTTTAAAAAAAATAATGGAGATTTTGTGGGCAGATGACAAGAAGTGTGTTGCAGTAATCAGCACAGCACAACACACATGCTGAAGTCAGAGTCAGAGTGGCTTGATGTGGAGGAGAAGGACAAACAGAACTGACATCATACAGCCAAGTTCAAAGCTGGTCGTACATGTCAGACTGATAACATAATCTTTCATAGTTTAGTCAAGCCAGAATCAAGTACAACTCAAAAGATTTTCAGCTGATTCAGAAAAAATTTGACCCTGGCAGCGCCGAAAAAATGTGAATTAGACATAGAGCTGAGCAGATGCAGACATCTTTGATGGAGGTCACTAAAGCCTAGCTCTGTTTTGTCATCATTCAGTTTTCACTTTTTAAAAAGTCATCTATGACCAAAATATAACCTTAAAACTACTTTTTAGTGTGTGTGCATAGACTGAATCAGATCAATAATTTAGTCAGGTGCTGCAGATGTGTGTCACTGTGTATCATCAATTTAGTCAGGTGCTGCAGATGTGTGTAACTGTGTAACATCAATTTAGTCAGGTGCTGCAGCTGTGTGTAACTGTGTAACATCAATTTAGTCAGGTGCTGCAGATGTGTGTCACTGTGTAACATCAATTTAGTCAGGTGCTGCAGATGTGTGTATCATCAATTTAGTCAGGTGCTGCGGATGTGTGTAACTGTGTATCATCAATTTAGTCAGGTGCTGCGGATGTGTGTAACTGTGTATCATCAATTTAGTCAGGTGCTGCGGATGTGTGTAACTGTGTATCATCAATTTAGTCAGGTGCTGCGGATGTGTGTAACTGTGTAACATCAATTTAGTCAGGTGCTGCGGATGTGTGTGTAGTTGTGTAACATCAATTTAGTCAGGTGCTGCAGATGTGTGTAGCTGTGTATCCTTTGTATAGGAGAGGTGGAGGAGTGAATCAGATAAGCTGTTTCTGCTATTCTGTCACTGTTATCTCAGGCTACACTACACACTGCCCTCCCTGTGTTCTCATCATATTTATTTATTTTAACACAGTAGTGTTTCAGAGGTGGTGAGTCATTAAGTACCTCCAGAGACCACATCAATAACAAAAAATACATCTTCTTCTTCTACTTGTTCACTGAACCCTCAAAGAGCAGCTATTGCTGTCTGTCATACGAGCAAAAATGCGTTGCACTGGTGTTAAGCACTTAAGGGGAAGCCTAGTGGTCAGAACATTGCGCTCGCAATTTGACGACCCGGGTTCGATTCCCGTTTGAGATTTTTCTCCTGGAGTTAACATCAGTGTTGACTCCACTCTCACCAAAAGTCTTTCAGATGAGACTGTAAACCAAGGCCCCACGTGCGAACGTATGCAGAACATCTTGCGCACACATTAAATCATGTTCCGCTTTTCGTAAGAGTAGGCCATGTGGTGTGCCGGTGGGAACAGGCAGATGATATTTACACAACTGCAAACACACGGGGACTGGATGAAAAAAAGCACATGAGTGCTTATCCCATTATCCTCAATATAAAAGGATAAATAAAAAATTTAAAAAATATAAAGAAGGCAGAAAATAGACAAGAAAAGCAACAGGGAGAAACGGATCAGGGCAGACACAAAGAGAGGGCTAGAAAAGAGGAATTTCCAAATATATAATTTCCAGAAGGTGAGGATGCTATTCATACGGAGAGGCCCCTGACATCACCATGGGGGAAAACAGACATTACACAGACAAAAGTCAAAAAGACATCAGCTCCCCCCCCCCCCCCCAAAAAAAAAAAACACAAAAAACCCCACAAAACCTACCACATATTAA
>CM060348.1:3088178-3096201 GCA_030674155.1 Stramonita haemastoma | reverse complement strand
ACACACACACACAATACTCTAAGTAAAAATAAAAACAAACACACTACACTATGCAAACAAAAAAATGCGTGCGCATGCACACACACTACTCAATGCAAAACAAAAAAAAGTACACACAAAAAAAAAGCACACACACACACACTACTTGATGAAAAAAAAAACCAAAAAAAACACACACACACCTCTATGCACACAAAAAAAGCGCACACACATACACACACACAGTACTCAACACATAAGATGTAAAAGAGTAAGGCACAATCTACAGATTATCATGAACAAAGCAACTGGCTGTCAGCCTCTCCTAGTGTTTGTAGCCCAGCCGACCACAGGGGTCATACTGTCCATCACTTCACTGACTGACCCAAAATGCTGTCTGAAGGAAGGAACCCCTCAGCTTATGCCGTGTTTGTAGCCCAGCCGACCACAGGGGTCATATCAGGGCTGTGTGTGTATCACTTCACTCCAGAGGCAGTTGCTGTCGTGATGATGAGGTGAGTTGCCATAGTGATGTGGTGATCAGTGGAATGAACAGAGGGCTGTGTCCCTGTCTGCCTCTCCTCCCCATTCCATCAGTAGGCACTGTTGTCAGACTGCAGCAGTCACTGTCTGCCTCTCCTCCCCATTCCATCAGTAGGCACTGTTGTCAGACTGCAGCAGTCACTGTCTGCCTCTCCTCCCAGTCCATCAGTAGGCACTGTTGTCAGATTGCAGCAGTCACTGTCTGCCTCTCCTCCCAGTCCATCAGTAGGCACTGTTGTCAGACTGCAGCAGTCACTGTCTGCCTCTCCTCCCCAGTCCATCAGTAGGCACTGTTGTCAGATTGCAGCAGTCACTGTCTGCCTCTCCTCCCAGTCCATCAGTAGGCACTGTTGTCAGACTGCAGCAGTCACTGTCTGCCTCTCCTCCCCAGTCCATCAGTAGGCACTGTTGTCAGATTGCAGCAGTCACTGTCTGCCTCTCCTCCCCAGTCCATCAGTAGGCACTGTTGTCAGACTGCAGCAGTCACTGTCTGCCTCTCCTCCCCAGTCCATCAGTAGGCACTGTTGTCAGACTGCAGCAGTCACTCCACTCCACTTCATCCTCACCGCCTGCCTCTTTTTCTTCTTCTCCTTCTCCTCACACCTTCCTTCCTTCCTTTCCTGGCGTCATCAATGATGTACACACGTGTTGAAATAAATACAGGTTGTTGTTTTTTGACATGTTGAGATATACACGCACTTCTTGGTGTGCTGAAATTGTTTTCTTGAACTGTTGAAAAGACAGACAGCGAAGTCGTTTTGCTCTTCTCCGCTTGTTCTGGTGAACGAACCACAGGCCTGCAGTGAGGATGGATTCCCTCTCTGCCTCTGTGGTCCTCAGAACCCGTCTGTCCTCTCCTAGCCAACGTGGGTAGGTAGCCCAGCCGACCACAGGGGTCATTCCAGGGATGTCTTCATGCTGATCCACTTTGTGTAGGAGACAGCAATGTTGATGTTGATACACTTTGTGTAGGAGACAGCAATGTTGATGTTGATACATTTTGTATAGGAGACAGCAATGTTGATGTTCATGGTGATACACTTTGTATAGGAGACAGCAATGTTCATGGTGATACACTTTGTAAAGGAGACAGCAATGTTGATGTTGATACACTTTGTATAGGAGACAGCAATGTTGATGTTGATACACTTTGTATAGGAGACAGCAATGTTGATGTTGATACACTTTGTATAGGAGACAGCAATGTTGATGTTGATACACTTTGTATAGGAGACAGCAATGTTGATGTTGATACACTTTGTATAGGAGACAGCAATGTTGATGTTGATACATTTTGTATAGGAGACAGCAATGTTGATGTTGATACACTTTGTATAGGAGACAGCACTGTTGATGTTCATGGTGATACACTTTGTATAGGAGACAGCGATGTTGATGTTCATCCACTTTGTATAGGAGACAGCATAATTGATGTTGATACACTTTGTATAGGAGACAGCATAATTGATGTTGATACACTTTGTATAGGAGACAGCATAATTGATGTTGATATACTTAACTTTGTATAGGAGACAGCATAATTGATGTTGATACACTTTGTATAGGAGACAGCAATGTTGACACTTCATGGTGATACACTTTGTATAGGAGACAGCAATGTTGATGTTGATGTTCATACACTTTTTTCATGGTCCAAAAATGGCAGAATGTTGAGGGTTCATGTATAAACTTTTCCTATGGTCCGGGAATACTGACGGTTCATGTATAAACTTTTCCCATGGTCCGGGAATACTGATGGTTCATGTATAAACTTTTCCCATGGTCCAGGAATACAGTTCATGTATAAACTTTTCCCATGGTCCGGGAATACTGAAGGTTCATGTATAAACTTTTCCCATGGTCCAGGAATACTGACAGTTCATGTATAAACTTTTCCCATGGTCCAGGAATACAGTTCATGTATAAACTTTTCCCATGGTCCGGGAATACTGACAGTTCATGTATAAACTTTTCCCATGGTCCAGGAATACAGTTCATGTATAAACTTTTCCCATGGTCCGGGAATACTGACAGTTCATGTATAAACTTTTCCCATGGTCCAGGAATACAGTTCATGTATAAACTTTTCCCATGGTCCAGGAATACTCACATCTACATAAGGAGTGTTCCATGGAATCTCTTGCGTCTCAGCAAAAACTACACTTTCTATCATGAGCAATGTCCACTTCTTTCAAAACAGCATTGGGTACATGTAATCTATGGATGATTCACATCTAGAACCATTCTGATTCAATGATACTTTTCCCCCTGAGAATTCCACAATTGAAATTCTGGTTCCATTTCAGCCAGCATTTTTGATGAAGAAAAACTCAAATTATTTCCATCCAGGATGATGGAGAATTTTAACAAAATATCAAGACGCAAAATTATCACTGAACAACATAAATGCACCATAGTAATTTAACACAACATCAAATAACGACAAAATTTTCTGTTTTCACATTTCACATTCTTTCAACATGCTATTTTCCCACAGTTTGTCATTTCAACAACATTGAGCACAGTCTTCCTGTTTGTTGCAAAAATAACTTTTCATATTTCAAAGTCATTGTTTTAACATCATATTTTGGTAACAATATTTGTTATGAGTTTCCTTTAAGAATGGACAACTAAAAAGGTAATGAAATGGGTCACCCCTATTGCATGTTGTGAAGTTGGTTTTTTGTTTTCTTCTTGTAACTCCTTTAAACATTTAACAGGTACAAGAGCTGATATTTTATAATACTCAGTTTTAAATATGGACATTCTCAGAAAGACATTTGTCAGTCTATTGTATTGCTGTATATTGTAATGCCATCTGTTATCAGAGATATCTGTCAGTCTATTGTATTGCTGTATATTGTAATGTTATCTGTTATCAGAAAGATATTTGTCAGTCTATTGTATAGCTGTATATTGTAATGCCATCTATTATCAGAAAGATATCTGTCAGTCTATTGTATTGCTGTATATTGTAATGCCATGTATTATCAGAAAGATATCTGTCAGTCTATTGTATTGCTGTATATTGTAATGTTATCTATTATCAGAAAGATATCTGTCAGTCTATTGTATCGCTGTATATTGTAATGCCATCTATTATCGAAAGATATTTGTCAGTCTATTGTATCGCTGTATATTGTAATGCCATCTATTATCAGAAAGATATCTGTCAGTCTATTGTATTGCTGTATATTGTAATGCCATCTATTATCAGAAAGATATCTGTCAGTCTATTGTATTGCTGTATAATTGTAATGTTATCTATTATCAGAAAGATATCTGTCAGTCTATTGTATCGCTGTATATTGTAATGCCATCTATTATCAGAAAGATATTTGTCAGTCTATTGTATCGCTGTATATTGTAATGTTATCTAGCACCATGTTGTACACAACATGATCTTCATCTTAAACATTTACTTTCCACGGCACATCATATATCTCCGAATAGTCAGCTGGTTTCTTTCTAAACACTGGTTACTTCACAGATGGGATACACCCAGTATATGTACATCCTGGAGTCAACATGTCAATACCCTTCTTTCAAACTGTCGGCAGGGAAACTCTCCATCTCTGATACAGTGCACATAGATAAATAACCACCATGGTCAATTAAAGAGAAAAAAAAAAAAGGGGGGGGGGGGGGGTATGGCTGGGTTGAGGGTGGTAATTATAAAGTCTATATATGGGGGGGGGGGGGGTGAGGGGGGGTAAATTAAAAAGTCTATATAATATGGGGAGGGGGGGGGGTGGTAATTTAAAGTCTATATACGGGGGGGGGGGTGAGGGATGGCATTATAAGTCTATTCGGGGGGGGGTTGAGGGATGGTAATTATAAAGTCTATATACAGGGGGGGGGGGGGGGGGGGGGGGGTTGAGGGATGGTAATTATAAAGTCTATATACAGGGGGGGGGGGGGTATCAATATCAAATGTGTGTGTTGGAGGGGGTGGGGGTGTCAATATGAAATGTGTGTGTTGGAGGGGGTGGGGGGAGGTGTCAATATCAAATGTGTGTGTTGGAGGGGAGAGGCATACATAACGCGTATGTACACTGAATAATGCAGAGTGCAGATCTCTTTATCTATCAATCTACCAGTCCTCTTGGATTCACTTTACTACCAGCCCCCCCCCCCCCCCCTCCCTCCCTATCCCTCTTCTCCATCACTGCACTCTGTCTGTCTGTCTGTCACAGTCACACAGCACACTTCATGGCTTCCATCACTGCTGACACGGTTTCTTTCTTTCTTTCTTCAGGCAAAGAAGACTGAATACAGCTGTCACTACACTTCATCTCTCAGCCACAGATTACAACAACAATATAAAAAAAAAATGCACATCAGCAGTAAAGAGCTGATGCCTCGCCATAAGGCAGGTATATTACAGCAGTACACAGCTGATGCCTCGCCATAAGGCAGATACATTACAGCAGTAAAGTGCTGATGCCTCGCCATAAGGCAGATACATTACAGCAGTAAAGAGCTGATGCCTCGCCATAAGGCAGATACATTACAGCAGTAAAGTGCTGATGCCTCGCCATAAGGCAGATACATTACAGCAGTAAAGAGCTGATGCCTCGCCATAAGGCAGATACATTACAGCAGTAAAGTGCTGATGCCTCGCCATAAGGCAGGCAGGTATTTTACTAGCGTTATAAGTGCTGTGATGCCTCGCCATAAGGCAGATACATTACAGCAGTAAAGTGCTGATGCCTCGCCATAAGGCAGGTATATTACAGCAGTAAAGTGCTGATGCCTCGCCATAAGGCAGTAGGTATATTACAGGCAGTTAAAGAGCTGATGCCTCGCCATAAGGCAGGTATATTACAGCAGTAAAGTGCTGATGCCTCGCCATAAGGCAGATACATTACAGCAATAAAGTGCTGATGCCTCGCCATAAGGCAGGCAGGTATTTTACAGCAGTAAAGAGCTGATGCCTCGCCATTAGGCAGGTACATTACAGCAGTAAAGTGCTGATGCCTTGCTAAAGGCAGATAATTACAGCAGTAAAGTGCTGATGCCTCGCCATTAGGCAGGTACATTACAGCAGTAAAGTGCTGATGCCTCGCCATAAGGCAGGTATATTACAGCAGTAAAGAGCTGATGCCTCATCGCCATAAGGCAGGTATATTACAGCAGTAAAGTGCTGATGCCTCACCATAAGGCAGGTATATTACAGCAGTAAAGAGCTGATGCCTCGCCATAAGGCAGGTATATTACAGCAGTAAAGAGCTGATGCCTCACTCGCCATAAGGCAGGTATATTACAGCAGTAAAGTGCTGATGCCTCACCATAAGGCAGGTAGGTATATTACAGCAGTAAAGAGCTGATGCCTCACCATAAGGCAGGCAGGTATATTACAGCAGTGAACAGAACAGAGCTGATCTCCTCTTACTACCACATCACAGACAGTTTATCTGTGAGTAATGTGAAATGCCCTCCCCAGGAAAGCACAATGCCTCAGTGCAGCAGTTTCATTCACAACTGTTACAGGTTTCTCTTCATTGTAACGGCTTATGAGTTGGTATTTTCATGTTGTTGTTATGCGTTTCTTTAACATGTACTGAAAAACAAAAAAATAAATACACACGTTTCATGTTCCGTTTTGTTTTAAGTTAAGTTTGCTTATTTTCACCTGATTTATCAACACTAGATTTATACTTATATAGCACGATATAATATCTTATTGCTTATTATGAATGTAATTTTGTTTTATATGCTATCGAATAAATTATTCTAAAAAAAAATCCCATTTATATTCTGTTACCTAAATGTTGAAAAAGATTTTTTTTAAAGCTCCAAGTACCCAGATACGACTGTTCAAATGCCTTGCATCAAACGAGGTTTAAACCACAGCATTCTGGCTTTGTACAACAGCATGCACTTCCTCAACCAGAACACACTCCTGAGTAGAAATACACTCCCTACACAGAAGTACACTCCCTGGGTAGAAGCACACTCCCTACACAGAAATATACTCCCTACACAGAAGTACACTCCCTGGGTTAGAGCACACTCCTACACAGAAATACACTGCCTTGGGCAGAACTAACTACACTCCCTTGGGAAGGGCAGAGCTGTCAACAAGTAACTACTGGCATCTCTCTCTCTCTCTCCAGACATCAGCCTGGGCCTCACTCACCTTGCAGTGCTCCACAGGGTCAGACCTGTTGTCTGAGAGTAGAGCAGGAAAACTGACTGACCTTCCCTGCTACACTCCTAGCTAGCTAAACTAGCGAGCGACTTGGACACTGCCTGAATCTGACTCCTTCTACTCTCTCTCTGACACACACACACACACACACACTCCTACTCTCCCTCTGCTCTCTCTGTAGAATGATACTATTCTTATCCTTGTCGTCTACATGGCTCAATGCTAAAAATGGGACAGTAAACCATGTCATTGTCATCGTCTCTTCTGTAGAATGTCACGTGAACAGTCAAGGTCTTTGGAAAGAAAGCAAGCAAAGCACAGCACAGCGCGATGCCAGAAACAGGGTACAGACATGGGGATCAGAAATGAACAGGGAACCCCGGAAAGTTGCTGACAATTCTTTTTCAATACCTCAGGTCCTACAGCACACAGCAGCTGATGGAGGCCTGACTGCCTGATGAAGCAGGGACAGGACAGGCAGGACAGGACAGTGGGACAGGACGGGACAGGATGGGACAGGGCAGGACAGCACAGCCAGAACTGCTCTTTCCCTCCCTCCAGCCAAACAAGGCTGCCCCTTGCTGATCTTTGCAGAGACAGATGTGGAGGACATCAGCTCCAACTGAACACAGGGTCTGCACTGAACTGAACTACTCTGACTCGCTGTTTTACAGGGAAGAAGCACAGGACGCACGCACTCTTACTGAGCGTACAGATAGAACATGAACCATTTTATACGATGACAATTAACTATATATAAGAGAGAAAGAGAGAGAGAGAGAGAAGAGCAGGCTATGGTGTATGGGATGCTTGTAGCAGAGTGGATACATGTTTCTTTAACTGTAATGGGATGCGTTGTAGCAGAGTTGATAGATGTTTCTTTTACTGAGTGCAATGCGCTTAGTTTTGTTTTTGCATTCATGTTATTTGATTTCTTTCTTCTTTTTTTTTTTTTTTTGGGGGGGGGGGGGTTTAAAAAATGTTTTTTAAATTAAAGTGCTATATGTACACTCATCAATTGATAGTGCTCTTATTGTATAACATGTTGTAATAATCTGTGCATTGGCATGTTGACTATGCATGCTGAGTGTGTGTGTGTGTGTGTGGTGTGGTGTGTGTGTGTGGTGTGTGTGTGTGTGTGTGTGTGTGTGTGTGTGTGTTTCTGTTTATCATTTTTATGTGTATATACACAGGTTTGTGATCACGCGAGTTCTTGTTTGATAAAAGGCTGGTATTGGTGTTGGTATGGGTATTGCCTTGTAAAGTGTGCAAGGTAATGGCTGTATACTGTGCTGTGTCATTCCTCTATGAGAAATGTTTTTTTTCTATTTACTTTTTTATGTTCGG
>CM060348.1:3063178-3083178 GCA_030674155.1 Stramonita haemastoma | reverse complement strand
CTCGTCAGCTTCAAACTGGGCATCAGGTCTGCACACAACACAGCACTCACTCCACGCTATAGCTGAACACTAGAAGGTAATACCACCCTAAACCTGACCATCTTTTCATGAATGAAAACACTCTGTCTAGGAGGTAATGCCACCCTAAACCTGACCATCTCTGACATGTTCTATACTGGCACATTGCTTCATTTTATTTATATATATATATATTTATATATATATTTATATATGTATTTATATATATATTTCTATATGACACACATATATATCTGTGTGTGTGTGTGTGTGTGTGTGTGTGTGTGTGTGTGTGTGTGTGTGTGTGTGGTGTGTGTCTGTGAGAGAGTGTGCGTGTGTGAGAGTGTGTGCGTGTGCGTGTGTGTGTGTGTGTGCACACGTGTGCTTTTCTTTATTGAATGATTTTTTGAATAATTTGGTATCAACTTTTATGAAATGGGGGGGGGGGGGGGGGGGGGGCAATATTCTTTGAAGACAGAAATAAACAGGAAGGTGGCAGGACATTTTTGATGTTCACATGCCTGACATAAACCACACTCTCCTGACAACTGCTGTCTTTGCGTTAACAACATAAACCACACTCTTGTGACAGTTACTGTCCTTGCGTTAGTTAACAAGATGCCGCCATGTTGTCTGCATTGTACTGTGTCCAAACTGGTACGGTTTTGAGCAAATTAGGAATTTTCAAAGTCTGCTAAATAAATCTTATTACGGGCAATGGTTTAAACTAGCTGCTGAGAATGGATGTGGACGCCTGTAGAGCAGATTCAAGGCCAGTGGGCAAACCTCCAGCAAAACGACAAACGCAGGAGAAAACTGAGTAAGTACTCTGCACCTTGCTGGGTATTGGAATGCAGAGAAAAGAATCTTGAGAGGAGAGGGGAGGAGAAGAGATTAGAGGAGAGGAGAGGACAGGAGAGAAGAGAAGAGGAGAGAAGAGAAGAGAGAGAGAGAAGAGAAGAGAAGAGAAGAGAAGAGAAGAGAAGAGAAGAGAAGAGAAGAGAAGAGAAGAGAAGAGAAGAGAAGAGAAGAGAAGAGGAGAGGAGAGGAGAGGGAGAGGAGAGGAAGAGGAGAGGAGAGGAGAGGAGAGGAGAGGAGAGGAGATTAGAGAAGAGAAGAGGACAGGAGAAAAGAGAAGAGAAGAGAAGAGGAGAGGAGAGGAGAGGAGAGGAGAGGAGAGGAGAGGAGAGGAGAGGAGAGGAGAGGAGAGGAGAGGAGAGAAAAAAAGAGAAGAGAGGAGAGGAGAGAAGAGGAGAGGAGAGGAGAGGAGAGAAGAGGAGAGAAGAGGAGAGAGGAGAAGAGAAGAGGAGAGAGGAGAAGACAAGAGAAGAGAAGAGAAGAGGAGAGAAGAGGAGAGAAGAGAAGAGGAGAAAAGAGGAGAAAAGAGAAGAGAAGAGAAGAGAAGAGAAGAGAAGAGAAGAGAAGAGAAGAGGAGAGAAGAGAGGAGAGGAGAGGAGAGGAGAGGAGAGGAGAGGAGAGGAGAGGAGAGGAGAGGAGAGGAGAGGAGAGGAGAAGAGAAGAGAAGAGAAGAGAAGAGAAGAGAAGAGAAGAGAAGAGAAGAGAAGAGGACAGAGGAGAAGAGAAGAGAAGAGAAGAGAAGAGAGGAGAGACAAACGCCAGCCCACTCCTTCTGCAAGTACAGCACTGACCCAAAGGGTTTCACAGCCAGTCTAATTCAGGAGCCTGGAATACAACACTACCCTGTAGTTTTGTAAGTAAACTTCAACTTGTACACTTGAGGAAAAAGTAGTGGAGGAAAAAAACAAGTGCAGATACCAACTTCTCAATCATTTTGAAAATGACTTATCAAAGATTCAATAAAATAAAAAAATAAAAAAATGAAATGAAAATAATTTATAGGGATTAATGTCTTTCAGTGGCAGCATTGTAGGCATTTTTGAGTAAGAACCATGCCTTTGGCCTGACCTGACACAAGTTTCGGCTCCTGGATGAGCCCTCATCAGAGGTCCCGGCGGTGACTGAAACTCCACCTGCTGTGGTACCTTACAGCAAGACACTTTTCAGAAGTTAAAAGTGTCAATTGCATTTAAAGGCATATTTGATATTTCTGTGGCCTTTTGAAGCCGCCCTCAAAAGACGATGATAAAAAGAGAAAGAAAATATGCTTAGAATATATGCTGAAAAAAATGAATAAGAGAAAATTAACACCTAGTGAATCATTGTGCCATAAGTGCCTTTTAACTTGTACACTATGAATTTTTGGTTTTGAGATAGGCAATAGCAGTATCATGCCTTAAGTGCCTTTTAACTTGTACACTATGAATTCTTGGTTTTGAGATAGGCAATAGCAGTATCTTAATATTCTACAGACATGACAAAGCAGGATCACCTTCTAAAGCAGTCTTCTTACCTCTCCACTATAATATTATAAAGTTTTTTTATCTCTCCACTACAATATCATAAAGCTAATAATTACAGCTGTAATCCCCTAACGCAGTCTTCTCTCTCTCCATTACAATATCATAAAGCTGATAAACACAGCCTCTTCTCTCTCTCCACTACAATATCATAAAGCTAATAAACACCATGTTCATCCACAAACCTGTACACTCGAACTAGCACAGGCACTTCTGCACTTCTGAACTAGCACTTCTGCAAGGGGGAGTAATTCTAGGGTCGACCCTGTAACATGAAACTAAAACTTTTAAAACATTCACTACAAGCAGCACTGCTGCACAACATCTATATACACTTCATCCTGGTCATATTTCAACATATCCCTCATTATCATATTTACAACATTAGCAAAATCCATATACACTATTTACATTTTTAATTAAACATCAGAAATTGAAAAGACAGAAAAAGTGGAAACATGGAAGGACAACATTAGCAAAATCCATATACTATATTTACATTTTTAAACATCAGAAATTGGAAAGAGAGAAAAAGTGGAAACATGGAAGGACAACATTAGCAAAATCCATATACTATATTTACATTTTTAATTCAACATCAGAAATTGAAAAGACAGAAAAAGTGGAAACATGGAAGGACAGTACAACATTCACTCACACATTCTCTCTCGTGTCCAGGGTTTTTCATAGAGGTAAATGACAACCTACTCCTAAACTTCTAGAATTTTGTCATCAAAGCAATCCCATCCAAAAAGTAGCTACTCTAATCTCTACCCAGTGCATAAAGTGTTGATAATCCAAAAGGGAAAGAAACCGATGTGGTGTTGCTGCTGTAAAACTGACCACAAGAAAATGAGATGTCCTTTTTCAGTTGGACAATTAAATCATTATATACTTTTCATATCCCTGAAGCAGGAATGCAGCTACCTTACTGGTGGGTGAACCACTGTACCTTGAACAATGTCACCACAGGTCAACCTTGGACATGTAGCCAAGGAATGACAAACAGCAAAAACACAGAACAAAAAAAACCACCCTACTTTGTCCGTCATTTTGGTACATCACTTGTTCCAAATGAATATAAACAATTTATAATAATAATAATAATAATACATGGAATTTATACAGCGCTACATCTTGTAATGCAAACAAATCAAAGCGCTTGATGCTTCAAATAATCCACCCTCAACCAAACTGTTCCTGCATTAAACTGCAGTGGTAAAGTTCCCATTCCAAATGTTTCTCAGCACTGATTGATCTCCACTTGTACATGGACATTGCACATCCTCCATGAAGGAGTCACAGTGCACACTCCATACTTTCTGTGCACAATGCCGTTTGCTTTTCAATGCACAGATCTCTTCATACTTTCTGTGCACGATGCCGTTTGCTTTTCAATGCACACATCACTTCATACTTTCTGTGCTCAATGCCATTTGCTTTTCAATGCACAGATCTCTTCAGTGCCCAGTCTGATTTTGCAGACTGCACATAAACGCACTAAGGAATGGGGGGGGGGGGGGGGGGGGGGGGGGGGGGGGCAGTATTACAGCAGCAGCAACACACCAGGTTTCTTCCAGTAGGGTCTCCATGTAATTTTGTTATCGCTTTAACATTACTTTAACTTTAACTAACTTTGACGTCAACTAAGCTAAGCTATGGCAGGTCCAACAAAACGACAGGAGAAGAGCAACTCAGCATAGACAGAAAAAATATCTAAAAACAAAGGAGAGCACAGACTGAAAAATCAGGTACTGAGAAATCAACAGGAGAAAGTCAGCAAGAAATAAAAGGTATGTCCATCAGAAAAAAATACAAAACAAAAAGTGAAGAAGAAGAAAATATGAAGGAGAGAACAAAACAGACTGAAAATAAACACAAAGAAAAGAAGAAACCAAAGAAAACTGAACTGAAAAAAGAAACAGCAGCAAACCAGGACCCCAGCTGGCCCTCCACCACCTGTCTGTCTGTCCCCATCTTCTTCAGCATCATCATCATCATCAGCAGCATCTTCATCACACAGCATCACCACAGCCAGAGACACAGCCATAGATTCAGCCACAGCAATAGACTCAGCCACAGCAATAGACTCGGCCTAGATTCAGCCACAGCAATAGACTCAGCCACAGCAATAGACTCAGCCACAGCAATAGATTCAGCCACAGCAATAGACCCAGCCACAATAGACTCAGCCACAGCAATAGATTCAGCCACAGCAATAGATTCAGCCACAGCAATAGACCCAGCCACAGCAATAGACTCAGCCACAGCAATAGACTCAGCCACAGCAATAGACTCAGCCTAGATTCAGCCACAGCAATAGACTCAGCCTAGGTTCAGCCACAGCAATCAACTCTCAGCCACAGCAATCGACTCGGCCACAGCAATCGACTCAGCCACAGCAATAGACTCAGCCACAGCAATAGACTCAGCCACAGCAATAGACTCAGCCTAGGTTCAGCCACAGCAATAGACTCAGCCACAGCAATAGACTCAGCCACAGCAATAGACTCAGCCACAGCAATAGACTCAGCCACAGCAATAGACTCAGCCACAGCAATAGACTCAGCCTAGGTTCAGCCACAGCAATAGACTCAGCCACAGCAATAGACTCAGCCACAGCAATAGACTCAGCCACAGCAATAGATTCAGCCACAGCAATAGATTCAGCCACAGCAATAGACTCTCAGCCACAGCAATAGATTCAGCCACAGCAATAGATTCAGCCACAGCAACAGACTCAGCCACAGCAACAGACTCAGCCACAGCAATAGATTCAGCCACAGCAATAGATTCAGCCACAGCAATAGACTCTCAGCCACAGCAATAGACTCTCAGCCACAGCAATAGATTCAGCCACAGCAATAGACTCTCAGCCACAGCAATAGATTCAGCCACAGCAATAGATTCAGCCACAGCAACAGACTCAGCCACAGCAACAGACTCAGCCACAGCAATAGATTCAGCCACAGCAATAGATTCAGCCACAGCAATAGACTCTCAGCCACAGCAATAGACTCTCAGCCACAGCAATAGACTCTCAGCCACAGCAATAGATTCAGCCACAGCAATAGACTCTCAGCCACAGCAATAGATTCAGCCACAGCAATAGACTCAGCCACAGCAATAGATTCAGCCACAGCAATAATTCAGCCACAGCAATAGACTCTCAGCCACAGCAATAGATTCAGCCACAGCAATAGACTCAGCCACAGCAATAGACTCTCAGCCACAGCAATAGATTCAGCCACAGCAATAGATTCAGCCACAGCAATAGACTCTCAGCCACAGCAATAGATTCAGCCACAGCAATAGATTCAGCCACAGCAATAGACTCTCAGCCACAGCAATAGATTCAGCCACAGCAATAGACTCTCAGCCACAGCAATAGACTCTCAGCCACAGCAATACTCAGCCACAGCAACAGACTCAGCTAGACTCAGCCACAGCAATAGACTCAGCCACAGCAATAGACTCTCAGCCACAGCAATAGATCAGCCACAGCAATAGACTCAGCCACAGCAATAGACTTAGCCACAGCAATAGACTCAGCCACAGCAATACTCAGCCTAGATTCAGCCACAGCAATAGACTCAGCCACAGCAATACTCAGCCTAGATTCAGCCACAGCAACAGACTCAGCCACAGCAATACACCCAGCCATAGATACAGCCATAGACGCAGCCTTACCAGGCAAACAAGTCCCATCTGCCCAAATGTGACAGGTAGTACTGGGCTGCATTTTGCCAGGAGAGGAGGGTGCAGTGGCACCCAGGACGGGCCAGCCAGGAACTCGCCTGTGCGAGCCAAGCATGATGCCCCCCGCTTGCGAGAACCACCTATGCCCACCCCCACCTGACTCACCCAGCCACAGACACCACCATAGACACCGCCAGAGACACCACCATAGACACCGCCACAGACACCGCCCTAGACAACGCCACAGACACCGCCATAGACACCGCCACGACACCGACCGCCATAGACACCGACCGCCATAGACACCGACCGCCACAGACACCGACCGCCACTGCCATAGACACTGCTACAGACACCACCAGAGACACCGCCACAGACCCAGCCACAGACACCGCCATAGACACCACCACAGACACCGCCATAGACCCAGCCAAAGACACTGCCATAGACCCAGCCACAAGGACAGAAAGAGTCAGTCAGTCAGCCAGCCAGTCAGTAGCCACAGCCCTCAGAGGCAGGCAGGTCAAACCCTGCTCCTCACTTCACTGCGTTTCTTCTCCCCCTGTCAGGGCCATCTGTTCCCATCTCTCTAGCAGTGCACAGTGTCCACTAGTTCTGACAGCCCCTGTCCTCTACACACACAGCCGTGCTGTCCTGTACTGCTGTCAGACAGCCTTTCCCATAGCTGTGCTGTCCTGTTGTCAGACAGCCTTTCCCACAGCTGTGCTGTCCTGTACTGCTGTCAGACCGCCTTTCCCCAGCTGTGCTTTGCTTCACTTTGTCCAACATCTGGCACAACCAAGTGCTCATTCTCTGATTTTTCAACACAAAGTGGCGTCATCATCTGAATATCCTTGCCACTAAAGTGACACTGGACAGGGAAAAGGGAGGGAGGGAGAGGGAAAAAGTCCCTGTCTGAGTAACTGCCAGAGGAGTTGGGGGGGGGGGAGGCACAAGAAAGGAGTGAGTAAGGGAGTAACAATGAACGTCCACAACAACATCAACATATTAACATGTATTGAGCATGAACTACAACCTGAAAGGAGAAACAAAATTATTAGAATGAAGTGCAACCTGCAACAGAAGAAACACAAGAGAAATGAAGTGAAACCTGCAAAAGAAGCGCATGAGCATGAAGTGAAGCCTACAGAAATGGAGGAATAAAGCCAACCCTGTGCCTTTGCCAAGAGACTGGACACCACAAGTGGCACAGGCCCCTCTCTCCCTTAAGGCCTTGGGAGGAAAGACTGGCAGAGAGCCAATGAGCTGCCATCTTTAGTTGTTCAGTTTGGTGGATACTGGAAAAGCTTCCATGTGCTTTTTTTTTTTTACATCCAGTCCCCATGTCCATGCCATTTTGTCCATGCCTTTTTTTTCTGTTCCATGCCATTATCTGTTCCCTACCCTGAGGAGAACAGCCAGTACTACACAGACGAACGCACGCAGAACATCTTGTGCACATGTTAAACCCTGTTCCACCTTTCGGAAGAGCAGGCCATCGCCTGCCGGTAGGAGCGGATGACAAAATTATTTTAAAAAAACCAGCATGAACACAGGTGTCGTGTTTAGACACCATCCCTGAGAGGGAAAAAAAAAAAGGGTAAGGCGCTGCACTCGTGGCCATGCACTCTCCCCGGGGAGGAGAAAGCAGCCCGAATTTCACGCAGAGATATCTGCTTTTGACATAAAGTGGTTATGAGATAAAATAAATAAAGACTTCAGAAAGGAAGACGCTGTGTGCCTGTTGTCTTCCCTCTGACCACCTTGTTGTGACAGAAGGAAGGACAGCCAGTGGTTTGAACATTGTCCTGCAATCTGACAATGGTGCAACCCCATTCAAGGGTATTTTTCCTCCTGTAGTTAACGTCAGGAAAAGACTATTCTCCCCAAAATTCCTTCCCGAGAGACATGTTGGTCCTGTACAGAGCGCAAATAAACACCAGGGGAACGACCTCTGTCAGTCACTGACCAGAACCGTGAGCACACTCTATGGTGGTCCCTGCTACAGAACCTCTGTCAGTCACTGACCAGAACCGTGAGCACACTCATGGTGGCCCTGTACAGACCTCTGTCAGTCACTGACCAAAACCGTGAGCACACTCTATGGTGGTCCCTGCTACGACCTCTGTCAGTCACGACCAGAACCGTCAGCACTCTGTGGTGGTCCCTGCTACAAAACCTCTGTCAGTCATGACCACTGTGAGCACCTCTATGGTGGTCCCTGCTACGACCTCTGTCAGTCACTGACCACTTGAGCACACTCTATGGTGGTCCCTGCTACAGACCTCTGTCAGTCACTGACCACTGTGAGCCACACTCTATGGTGGTCCCCCGCTACAGACCTCTGTCAGTCACTGACCACTGTGAGCACACTCTATGGTGGTCCTGCTACAGACCTCTGTCAGTCATGACCACTGTGAGCACACTCTATGGTGGTCCCTGCTACAGACCTCTGTCAGTCACTGACCACTGTGAGCACACTCTATGGTGGTCCCTGCTACAGACCTCTGTCAGTCACTGACCACTGTTGAGCACACTCTATGGTGGTCCCTGCTACAGACGGCAGTCAAAAACCAGGCTAGCCACCCCAGGCTGTGTCCTGTCCCCTGTGACTGTCCACTGCTTCATTCTCACAAGAGTGCTCAGAGAATCGCTATGGCAGCCATGATGGGGAAGTCTTGCTCTGACCTGACCTGACCTGACCTGACCTGACCCCCACAGTGCCCCCCCCCCCCCCTCTCTGCTGCAGTCCAGGCCACTGCCTGCAGATGATGGTCCTGCTGGCCCAGCACATCACTGGGGCTGAAGCCCTCACCCCATGAGGACCAGTGAAGACAACAGACCAGACTCCGGACCATCAGGTGTGGAGCCAGAGGCTGGCAGAGACAGCACTTTGCTGCCTGCTTGACACCTCTGGTGATTTGGGACTTTCCCACAAGCAGTGATGTTCAGATGGTAAACCACATGGCTTCACACTCCACACCATACACACACTCACACACACCACACTCACTCACACACACGCTCACTCACTCCCCTCACACACACGCTCACTCACCACACACACAAACACACACACTCACTGACTACTGACTCACACACACACACACACACACACACACACACACACACACACACACACACACACACACGCCCCACACACACACACACACACACACACACACACACACATACAAAATGGATCCTGGTGTAGAGGTTAACGGTCTGCCTAGAAATCCAAAAGTCCCAGTCCCGAGGTTGTGGGGGTTTGAATCCCATTTGGGCCCAAAACTTTTCCCCTGATCCATTAGACCATGAGTGGTGGTCTGGGTGCTAGTCTTTCACATGAGATGACAAACTGAAGTCCTGTGTGATACACATTTAGCGCACGTAAAAGAACCTATGGCAACAAGAAGGTTGTCCCTGACAAAATTTGGTAGAAAAAAGCCACTCTGATAAGGAAAGAGCAGCCAGAATTTCATGCAAGAAATTTCCTCTGACATGAAGTGGCAATAAAAAAAATTAAACAAATGATAAATAAAAATAAAATAAATAACTTACACATTCACGCATGCATGCACATTCACTCACACACACTTGCACCAAGACACACACACACACACCACACACACACACATACACACACACACACACCTACACACACACACACAGCCATGGTATTTAACATCTGAAAATCACTACACCACCAAACCCCTAGTGCTCATCCCAAAAGCCTCAACCAGTCCAGGACAAAGGCTGCCCCTGACAGGCCCTGACCCCACCCCCAACAGCCTGAAGTCGGCCTGCTGGCTTCACTGTCCCCACATGGGGCCTCCACTCCAACCCCACTGACCTCCTGGGTCACCAGGACCTCCTCTCTCCCCTCAGGACAGTGACTGGCACTCGGAAAAGGGGGCAGGGTCCTAGCTCTCTCTTCTTCTTCATTGTCAATCACTCAGACAGCCCCTCTTGTCTGTCACAGGAGCTGATTTCTCTTCCCTCCCAAACAAAGCTGCCAGTTCAACCACCAGCTGACAAACTGCAGCCAAGTCTGTCTCTCCACTGCAAGGCACAGAGGGCAGCAATGGAGAATGAGCTGGTTTTCCCGCATTTCAGGAGATATATAGATCTATCAATATTTTATATCTATATATGTTCAGGAGTCGAGCTTCAAAAACCTCCTCAAGAAATAAAAAATGTATTGCAAGCAGTTATTGTTGTTGTTGTTCCCCAGCTTAACTCTCTGGGGGGTCACCCAGAATGTGCACTCTGACTCACTCATCCCACCTGGGAATCACTGTGAGATTGAAATTGCACACTACTGAATGAGAAGTTTGCGTGTATGACTATTTTCAAGTACCATCGCCATATAGGCAGCCATACTCTGACTTCAGAGGAAATTGCAAGCAGTGACATCACAAAGAGGAAACACTGAACTCTCCTCCTTTAATAAAGGAAGCAATGCTAGTCACTTTCCATCCCCATTCATCATCCATCATTGTACTTTATATCGTGAGTGACCGTCCTGTGTAGTGATATCATCCCATACTGATTTCTGTAGAGCTGTACCTACAAGCCAAACCAAGCAGCCAAGTCATACAAGCCAAACCAAGCAGCCAACTCATACAAGCCAAACCAAGCAGCCAACTCATACCAGCCAAACCAAGCAGCCAACTCATACAAGCCAAACCAAGCAGCCAACTCCTACAAGCCAAACCAAGCAGCCAACTCATACAAGCCAAACCAAGCAGCCAACTCATTCAAGCCAAACCAAGCAGCCAACTCATACAAGCCAAACCAAGCAGCCAACTCATTCAAGCCAAACCAAGCAGCCAACTCATACAAGCCAAACCAAGCAGCCAACTCATACAAGCCAAACCAAGCAGCCAACTCATACAAGCCAAACCAAGCAGCCAACTCATACAAGCCAAACCAAGCAGCCAACTCATACAAGCCAAACCAAGCAGCCAACTCATGCAAGCCAAACCAAGCAGACAACTCATACAAGCCAAACCAAGCAGCCAACTCATTCAAGCCAAACCAAGCAGCCAACTCATACAAGCCAAACCAAGCAGCCAACTCATACAAGCCAAACCAAGCAGCCAACTCACACAAGCCAAACCAAGCAGCCAACTCATACAAGCCAAACCAAGCAGCCAACTCATACAAGCCAAACCAAGCAGCCAACTCATACAAGCCAAACCAAGCAGCCAACTCGTACAAGCCAAACCAAGCAGCCAACTCGTACAAGCCAAACCAAGCAGCCAACTCACACAAGCCAAACCAAGCAGCCAACTCGTACAAGCCAAACCAAGCAGCCAACTCATACAAGCCAAACCAAGCAGCCAACTCATACAAGCCAAACCAAGCAGCCAACTCATACAAGCCAAACCAAGCAGCCAACTCATACAAGCCAAACCAAGCAGCCAACTCATACAAGCCAAACCAAGCAGCCAACTCATACAAGCCAAACCAAGCAGCCAACTCATACAAGCCAAACCAAGCAGCCAACTCATACAAGCCAAACCAAGCAGCCAACTCATACAAGCCAAACCAAGCAGCCAACTCATACAAGCCAAACCAAGCAGCCAACTCATACCAGCCAAACCAAGCAGCCAATCATACAAGCCAAACCAAGCAGCCAACTCATACAAGCCAAACCAAGCAGCCAACTCCTGCATGACATCACCTGGAGTTTTGTTACCTGGCTACAGCTCTGAGGTTGACCAATGGTCAGATTTCTGTGCATGCAACAGTTCTTCTCCCCCTCTCTCAAAGCAGGCACATTCAGACTTTGGCTGTGCTGTCTACAGGTAACCCCTGTGTGCATGCTTTGGAACAAAGTTTCTCATTTGTTCCTACCACCACTAAATGGCCTACTCTTCTGAAAGGTGGAACTGGGTTTTAAGATGTTCTGCATGTACTCGCTCAAAGGGCCTCAGTTTATAGTCTCAGCCAAAAGATGTTGACATTTTGCATTTTGACATTCAGTTCTATTTAACATTGTTTCATTTTGACATTCAGTTTCATTTTGACATTCAGTTTCATTTCGACATTTAGTTTCATTCCTCATCACACTGGGAAGAAAGGGCAAGGCTGGGAATAAAACCAGAACCTTACACTTCATTTGTTAGGCAGGTGAACATCTTCACCATCCTGCTACCTTCCTTCTTCATGACATAACTCATGAATTAACTAGAGTGCTGGTGTGTGCGTGTGTGAGCGCGCGCCCACATGCAAGCATGCGTGTGTGCATGCATGCATGCATGGTGTTCACACTTGCCAAATTCTCAACTCTCTGCACAGCAGTTGCCAGATGCTGTTTCTTCAGAACCCTGATGCCTGCATCAAGGACTCCAGCAGAGCTGACTGCTCCCTGTGTGTAGGGCAGAAATCCTCATCATCCCTCTTCACCACTAAGGGACTGACACCCTTCTTCTCCTTCTTCATCATCTTCTTCATCTTCTTCTTTAGAGCTGACTGTTCCCTGTGTGTAGGGCAGAAACCTCATCATCCCTCTTCACCACTAAGGGACTGACACCCTTCTTCTTCTTCATCATCATCTTCTTCATCTTCTTCTTTAGAGCTGACCGTTCCCTGTGTGTAGGGCACAAACCCTCATCCCTCTTCACCACTAAGAGACTAACACCCTTCTTCTTCTTCTCCTTCTTCACACTTACCACTCACCAGGTTTAGGAGTTGGGTCCCAGCCAGAGCAGACGCAGCCCTACCAGCTATCAGTACACACTTCCGCAGAGGCCGGGCAGGCTTTTGCTTTCCCTGTCTCTCCACAATCCCACTTGTGCAGGGGAGAGGGCAGTTCTCTGAGCACTGAGGACCACAATGTGAGGGGACTGAAAGTCTCTGAACAATAGCTGGCAACATTTTTTGTTGTTGATGTTGTTGAGAATTCGGATTCTGACAAGTGAAATCGTATAAATTCCGTATTTTCTAACTTTTTTCTGATACAGACATGGAAAACTATGGCAGGGTGCACAGGTTTGTCTGCAGCTGACAGCAATGCCAGGGACAGCCCTGCCCTGCCCTGACCCAACCCAGACCCCTGTCAGCTGAGGACAGTGCCCCTCCCTCTGCCTCAGCCCAGCCCAGAATACAGTCCTGCTGGCCCAGCACATCACTGGGGCTGAAGCCCTCACCCCATGAGAGACAGTGAAGACAACAGACCAGACTCCGGACCATCAGGTGTGGAGCCAGAGGCTGGCAGAGACGGCACTTTGCCTGCCTGCTTGACACCTCTGGTGATGGCACTTTCCCACAAGCAGTGATGTTCAGATGTTAAACCACATGGCTTCATTCTCACTCCTCTCTCCCACACACCCCATGCTTACTGCACCACACAGCTACCTACTACACCCAAGCATTCCACACTTCCTCCTCACTCATTCAACACTCCCCTCACTCACATCACCACAAACACACACACCCCACACACAACACACACACACACCACACAACACCCCACACACTCACCCACCTCACTCACTCACTCACTAACACACACACACCACACACAACACAACACATCACACAAAACCACACACCACACACACACACACACACACACACTCACACACACACACACAAACACACACACACACAAACACACACCACAACACCACACACAATACAAAAGGGATCCTGGTCTAGAGGTAACGTGTCTGCCTAGAAATCCAAAAGTCCCAGTCAGAGTTTGTGGGGTTTGAATCCCATTTGGCCCAAAACTTTTCCCCTGATCCATTAGACCATGAGTGGTGGTCTGGGTGCTAGGCTTTCAGATGAGACATAAACTGAAGTCCTGTGTGATACACATTATTTAGCGCATTTAAAAGAACCTATGGCAACAAGAAGGTTGTCCCTGAATAAAATTGGTAGAAAAAAACACTCTGATAGGAAACGCACACAGCTGCGAGAGGAAAAAGAAAAAATGGGTGGACTGCACATGTGGTAAACCTCTCCCTGGGGAAGAGCACAGAATTTATGCAGAGAATCTTCCATGACATGAAGTGGTAATAAAAAAATTTAATAAATGATAAATAAAAATAAATAAATAACTACACATTCACTCATGCATGCACATTCACTCACACACACTTGCACCACAACCCACCCACACAACACACACACACACACACACACACACACACACACAGCCATGGTATTTAACATCTGAAAATCACTACACCACCAAACCCCTGTGCTCATCCCAAAAGCGTCAACCAGTCCAGGACAAAGGCTGCCCCTGACAGGCCCTGACCCCACCCCCAACAGCCTGAAGTCGGCCTGCTGTCTTCACTGTCCCCACATGGGGCCTCCACTCCAACCCCACTGACCTACTGGGTCACCAGGACCTCCTCTCTCCCCTCAGGACAGTGACTGGCACTGGGGCAGGGGGCAGGGGATGTCGCTGACATCCTAGCTGACAGGACTCGGAGTTTTAAAGCAGTCAGCGGTCAGGACAGTACTGGCCATCTCTGACATGGATGAAGGTCACTCTGGCTTCCTGCCGACTTCTCTGTGTCCTAGTCCAGTCCTTTCCTGGCTTCCTGCAGACTTCTCTGTGTCCTAGTCCAGTCCTTTCCTGGCTTCCTGCAGACTTCTCTGTGTCCTAGTCCAGTCCTTTCCTGGCTTCCTGCCGACTTCTCTGTGTCCTAGTCCAGTCCTTTCCTGGCTTCCTGCAGACTTCTCTGTGTCCTAGTCCAGTCCTTTCTTTCCTTAGCCAATTCTTCCTTTGTGCCAATGTCTGGTCTCTGCCAATATCTAGTTTTCCTTGTGCCAATATCTAGTTTTTCCTTGTGCCAATATCTAGTCTTCCTTGTGCCAATATCTAGTCCTCCTTGTGCCAATATCTGGTCTCCTTGTGCCAATATCAAGTCTTCCTTGTGCCAATATCAAGTCTTCCTTGTGCCAATGTCTGGTCTGCCTTGTGCCAATATCTAGTCTGCCTTGTGCCAATGTCTAGTCTTCCTTGTGCCAATGCCTGGCCTCTGCCAATATCTAGTCAGCCTTGCGCCAATCTCTAGGCATCCCTGTGGCAACACCTAGGCTGCCCTGTGGCACCCCCTAGGCTGCCAGGCGCTCCTGCCTCCTCTGCCGTGCCCTGGCCCCTCTCTGCCGGTTCAGGGCAGCGAAGTAGCCCGGCGTGCGGAAGTCGATGGACTGATAGCGGTCAGGCTGACGTCTGGCCCTCCCTGACCGCCGCAGCACGGGTTCTGGGGCCGCAGCTGCCGGGGGTGGTGGCACAGGAACAGGGGCAGGGGCAGGGGCAGGAAGGGGGGCAGGGAGGGGGGGAGGAAGGGGGGCAGGGAGAGGGGCAGGGAGGGGGGGAGGAAGGGGGGCAGGGGCAGGGGGTAGGAGTGGAAGTGGAGCAGGCGCAGACATCTCCTCCTCCTCCTGTTAACATCCAAAGTCAACGGTAAGCGTCATCATCCCAAGCAAGGCAATCCCACAATACAATACAATGCAATACAATGCAATACAATGCAATACAATACAATGCAATACAACAAGCATCATCATCCCAAGCAAGACAATCCCACAATATAATACAATACAATACAATGCAATGCAATACAATGCAATGCAATACAATGCAATGCAATGCAATACAATGCAATACAATACAACACAACACAATACAACAAGCATCATCATCCCAAGCAAGACAATCCCACAATACAATACAATGCAATGCAATACAACACAATACAATGCAATGCAATGCAATACAATACAATACAATACAATACAATACAATACAATACAAACACTGACAGTCTAAACACAACAGGAAAGACCACGGACTAGCACACACACACATGAATAAATTGCTGACTTCCACTTTTGTTGGAACACTTGGAAACAGTTTCAATATCCTATCTTCATAGACAACGTGTGCATTTTTAATATATGTCAAAACACACACACATGTGCTTGTATGTACTCCACACACACATATGTGTATGTGCACACATGCACACCCAACAGCCTGAAGTCGGCTGGTGGCCCCACGGCGGCCTAATATTGATGGGCTCCTTGTGTACTGCCAACCCCGTGGATGAGAGACAACGAATCTGGGTATGGCTGTGGCGGGGAGATTGAAATGAGCGGCATGGAAACAGCAGTACGGGAACATCACAGAAGACGAGGCAGCAAAACAAAACAAAAAAATCTTGTGCAAATGTTAAAACTTGTTCTATTTTTGGGAAGAATAAGGCAATGTGTGCCAGTAAAAACAGGTGACTGAATTCACACAAATGCTGACACATGGGGACTGGATATACAAAAAGCACACAAGTGCTTACTTCATTCTCCTCAAAGAAAAAACACACACTCACTGTTAACATCAGTGCTGACTCCAATCTCCCTCAAAGTCCTTCCGATGATGAGACTATAAACCGAGTCCCCGTGTGTGAACCCACACAGAACATCTTGCGCACACGTTAAATCCTGTTCCGCTTTTCGTAAGAGTAGGCCATCGTGTGTAGGAACAGACGACGATATTTACAAAACTGCACACACACGGGGACTGGATGTAGTAAAAAAGCGCTGGAGTGCTTGTCCCATTATCCTTGATACAAAAGAATAGAACAAACACAAACTCACTGTTGCTGAAGATACAGATGGAGCAGGGTCCACAGCGGACCCACTGGTCCCTGGCCTGGGAGCCGTCTCCTCCTCCTCCTGTCAACAGCCAAGAGCGCATCATCCACACAGCCATCACACAACCCATACAACACAACACAACACTGACAACACACAGAAAACAGGCCGAGCCTCCCTCTCCTGTCAACAGCCAAGTCAAGTACTCACATCCATGCACACCATCAACAACACTGACAACACACAACACTGAAAACACACAGGGAAGACCAGCACACAGCACACACATGAGTAACCTGTTCATTCTACTATGTTCGGAAGCACTTGGAAACAAGTTTCAATATCTATCAAAATAATCACAAGTGTGCATGTGCATACACACCACACACACACACACAGACATGCATACACACACATGCACGCACACACGCGCGCACACACACACACACACACACGTCAGTTACCATAAGTGCTAACTGCACTCCCCCAAAAGTCCTTGAGGCGACACTATAAACCAAGACCTCGTGTGTGCACAAACGCAGAACATCTTGCACACACGTTAAATAAAACCCATTCGTTTTTGGAAAGATTAGGCTATTGTGTGCCGATAGGAACAGATGAAAAAATATACGTAACTGCATACACATGGGCACTGGATGTAAAACAAAAGGCACACGAGTGCTTACTCCAGTATCCTTGACGTAAAAATAATTAACTAACCAAATAAAAATTCCTTGAAGTTGGAGTGTGGCTGCCTATATGGCGAGGTACTTGAAAATAGTCATACACACAAACTTCTCATTCAGTGTTGCAATTTCAATCTCACAGTGATTCCCAGGTGGGATGATGATGAGTCAGAGTATTGCACATTCCGGGTGACCCCCCAGAGTGTTAAGCTGGGGAACAACAACAACAACAACAACAATAAAATAAATAAATAAACACAGACACTTACCGAAAGAGGGTGTGGAGCACGGAATGCTGACAAGCTCGGCATTGAAACTTCCGAACCCTCTTCTCCTGCCACCCACAGTCACAGTCATCATCATAGCACACCTGCCTGCCTGCCCCAGCACAGCAATGAAACAGTTATCTGGACAGGACAAAACAGTACTGTGATGGAAATTCCATTTCAATTTGTATGAGGGGGAGAGAGAGAGAGAGAGAGAGAGAGAGAGAGAGAGAGAGAGAAGAGAGAGAGAGAGAGAGAGAGACAGAGACAGACAGACAGACAGAGAGAGAGAGAGGAGAGAGAGAGAGAGAGACAGAGACAGAGGAGGAGAGAGAGAGAAGAGAGAGAAGAGAGAGAGGGAGAAGGAGAGAGAGGAGAGAGGAGAGAGAGGGAGAGAGAGGGGGAGAGAGAGAGAGAGGGAGAGGGAGAGGGAGAGAAGAGAGAGAGAGAGAAGAGAAGAGGGAGAGTTAAATTAAATCAAATTCTTTAGTTTCTGAAGAGAATAAATAAACACTTTTTTTACATCCAGTACCTTCCCTTATTAGAGATAACGCAAGAAAAAATTTTGATTTATAACAAAATGTAAAAATAACTGAAAATGGCCACAACAGCAACCAGTTATAAAGCAGCAAATAAAAAAAAAAGCAAATAAAAAAGGCAAAACAGGAACACAAAAATATCTTTAAAAGCGAATGGATACAAAATTATTACTTGCTATTTTATTACAAGGTAGAACAATGACTAAAGTTTAACAATCAATCAAAATCTCAAAATCAATAACTTGACCCCAAATCCCAAAAATGGCTCCTAGTGGAAAAGTGGGTTAGGTGCTAAGCGATCCATTTTGTGGTGAAGCGTCACATTTCAATATCAAAGATTTCTTTTTTTTAACCCCCCCCCCCCTGCTTCAAAAGCAACACTGGCAAATGTTAATTCAGCCAGCAGCACTCAGCACAATGCTGTAAATTCAGCGCTACCAGAGTTAAAAAAAAAATTTTAATAAAAAAAATCTATGATATAAGTTTAGGAAAGGAAGGTGGCAGGATGGTTAAGAAATTCCCCTTCCAATATGTAAACCGTGAGTTTCTGGGTTTGTACCCAGCCTCACCCTTTCTTCCCAGTTTGACGAAAAAATAGAACTGAATGTCAAAGTCATTTGGATGAGACTATAAACCGAGGCCCCATGTGTGAACACACACAGAACATCTTGCACACACGTTAAAACCCCATTCTGCCTTTCAGAAGAGCAGGCCATCGTGTGCCAGTAGCAGCGGATGACAAATTTTTTTTTTTTTAAACCAGCATGCACACAGGTGTCGTGTTTAGACACCATCCCTGAGGGGGGGGAAAAAAAAAAACGGGTAGGCACTGCACAGCAGCCCCTATTTCACGCAGAGAAATCTGCTGTGACACAAAGTGGTATAAAATAAAATAAAATAAATAAAACAAAAGTAACAGATTTTAGATGAACCCACAAAAGACACACACACACACACACACCTGGCCTGTTGACTGACTGACCTGCAGCCGCGCCACAAAAGAGGGCACTTCCTCAACCTGGCGCCTGGCCTCGCTGAGGTGGTGCAGTGCGGGCAGTGACAAAGGCAGCAGCAGTGGCAGTAGCAGTGACAGTGCAGCGGTGGTGCATAGCAGTGACATGGCAGCGGTGTGGCGGTGTGGTGGCAGTGGCGGTGGCGTGGCCACCCTCCTCCTCTTGCGGGGAGGGGTGGTGGGGGCGTCCTGGGTTGCCCTCTTCCCGGCCCTGGAGTAAGGCTGAGGCCGCACATAAAACTCCCACACAGAGGGTGGGGAGTCTCCACCTCCTGCACACAGTCCAAGGCCAAGGCTCTCACAGCTGCCACTTTCCCCCACTTTCAGCTCCTACCTCACAGCTGCCACTTTCCCCCACTTTCAGCTCCTACCTCACAGCTGCCACTTTCCCCCACTTTCAGCTCCTACCTCACAGCTGCTACTTTCCCCCACTTTCAGCTCCTACCTCACAGCGGCTACTTTCCCCCACTTTCAGCTCCTACCTCACAGCTGCCACTTTCCTCCACTTCCAGCTCCTACCTCACAGCTGCCACTTTCCCCCACTTTGAGCTCCTACCTCACAGCTGCTAATTAACCCATCCCATCCCAGCCCTGCTGAGGCCAGCTGGGGCTAATTATAGCCGGATCTGACCACACTTGGCACTTGGTGAAAGAGAGGGGTGCACTGAATTTAGCGATCTTGACTGAGTGATGTTGGATTTGTGCGCTGTGCTCTGTCACCATGCCATGAAAGGCATTGACACTGTACAACACTGACACCCACACATACAGTGTCATCATGC
>CM060348.1:3045678-3055678 GCA_030674155.1 Stramonita haemastoma | reverse complement strand
CCTTTAAATAAATTTCACAAACGCCTACACATACGCACGCATGCACGCACGCACACACACTCACTGCTAATATCACAATTTGTGAAAAGACGTTAACTGAATTTGAATTTGAACACTCACTGCTGCTGGCTTAGCATCTGGAGCTTGCCTAGGCCTGGGTGACATCACATAAAGCCCTTCCTGTCAACACAATAATTACATTACATTACATTACAATACAATACTGGGGGACATTACATAAAGGCCTTCCTGTCAACACAATACATTACAATACAATACTGGGGGACATCACATAAAGGCCTTCCTGTCAACACAATACATTACATTACAATACAATACTGGGGGACATTACATACAGGCCTTCCTGTCAACACAATACATTACAACACAATACATTACAATACAATACATTACAATACAATACTGGGGGACATTACACACAGGCCTTCCTGTCAACACAATACATTACATTACAATACATTACAATACTGGGTGACATCACATAAAGGCCTTCCTGTCAACACAACACATTACATTACATTACAATACTGGGGGACATCACATAAAGCCCTTCCTGTCAACACAATACATTACATTACATTACAATACTGGGTGACATCACATAAAGGCCTTCCTGTCAACACAATACATTACATTACAATACAATACTGTGGGACATCACATAAAGGCCTTCCTGTCAACACAATACATTACATTACAATACAATACTATAAAATACTGGGGGACATCACATAAAGCCCTTCCTGTCAACACAATACATTACATTTCATTACAATACAATACTGGGGGACATCACATAAAGGCCTTCCTGTCAACACAATACATTACATTACAATACTGGGGGACATTACATAAAGGCCTTCCTGTCAACACAATACATTACAATACATTACAATACATTACAATACTGGGGGACATCACATACAGGCCCTCCTGTCAACACAATACATTACAATACAATACCGGGGGACATTACATAAAGGCCTTCCTGTCAACACAATACATTACAATACATTACAATACATTACAATACTGGGGACATCACATACAGGCCTTCCTGTCAACACAATACATTACATTACAATACTGGGGGACATTACATAAAGGCCTTCCTGTCAACACAATACATTACAATACATTACAATACATTACAATACTGGGGGACATCACATACAGGCCTTCCTGTCAACACAATACATTACATTACAATACTGGGGGACATTACATAAAGGCCTTCCTGTCAACACAATACATTACAATACATTACAATACTGGGGGACATCACATACAGGCCCTCCTGTCAACACAATACATTACAATACAATACCGGGGGACATTACATACAATCCTTCCTGTCAACAACAAAGCCCAGGGTAGCATCATCAACCCATGCAAGGCAATCACACAATACAATAACAATACAATACAATACAATACAATACAATACAATACAACACAACGCTGACAGTCGAACACAACAGGAAAGACCATGGTCTAGCACACACATAAATGAATTATTGAGTCCACTTTGTTGGAACACTTGGAAACAGTTTCAATCTATCAAAACACTCGCACTCCCCCCGACACACACACACACACTCAAAACAACCATACACACTCACTCACTCACATCACTCACTCACTCACTCACTCACACACACACACACACACACACACACACACACACACACACACACACACACACACACACACACACACACAATGTGCACGCACACACACGTGCACGCACACATACGCTAGCGCACGCATGCACACACACACACACAATGTGCACGCACACACACATGCACGCACACATACTCTAGCGCACGCACGCACACACACACACACACACACACACACACACACACACACACACACACACACACACACCGTGCATACACTATAGCCTTTGCCATAGTTGGATGTTTACTGCACAGCCCACTTGAACATTTACTGTAGTTACATTATTATTGTTAATTGTTCCTACTTTGTTGAGTTTAAATTTTGCTCCTGGTTTTAAGAGTATTGTTTTTATCTTTTTTTTTTTTTTTTGAAGGTACAAAAACACCACCATTAATGCTATCTTATAATGTTTTCTCTTTTCACCCCTTCCACTCACTTCCATTACACTTTCCACTTATCTTGTCTAATATCACTTAGAGTGAACAGACGTTAAATTGAAGACAACAACAACACACACACCGGGGATGGGATATCCTAGTGGTCAGAACACAGCGCTCACAATTTGACATCATGGGTTTGATTCTTCCCCTGGAGATAACACCAGTGCTGACTACACTCCCCAAAAATCCTTTACATGAGACTATAAACTGAGACCCAAGTGTGAACGCATGCAGACATTTTGCGTACACATTAAATCCTGTTCCACTTTTCGTAAGAGTAGGCCATTGTGTGCTGGAAGGAACAGATGACAAGATTTACAAAATTGCATACACACGGGGACTGGATGTAAAAAAAAAAAAAAGCACAAGTGCATATTCCATTATCTTCAATATAAAAGAATAGATAAATGAAGAAAAGAGAAGAAAAAATAAATATGAAAACACACACATAGATTTAAAAACTTACACAGATGCATCATGCCTAGATATCAAGAAACATGGCCTGCTATTGTGATACCAGTATTGAAAAGAGAAAAATCAGATTATCATATTATATCATATTATCACTGAATATTTACAGCAGAACTGGAAACAGTTTTAATGGCTATTAACAGTACACTTGATTTTACATTGTGTGTATTTCAAATATATTTAGCCGCCGCTGTAGTCTAGTGGTTAGGGCGTTGGACTCGTAATCTAAAGGTTGCGCGTTCGATCCCAGCTTTCGGCTATGGCGTTGTGCCCTTGGAAAAGGCACTTTACGGCTATTTTCTCACCCCACCCAGGTGTAAAAGGGGTACCGACCTTGTGTTGGGGGTTAACCCTGCGATAGACTGGCGTCCTATCCAGGGGGGAGTCTATGACTCTCAGTTGCCTTAACTGCTACAGAAACCGGGTTAAGCACGGCCTGATGAGCCTTAGGCTCGGGACAGACTTTAACTTTTTTTTGCAATATTTCAAATATAAATTTGTGTTGATTTCATGTTGGTAATGTTTGCTTTAAAATCCCCTGGTTAGGAGAAAAGTTCATAAATTGTATTGGGATGAAGTATGTTGTACACCTCTAAGTCTTCACCTTGACCGACCCTCTTAGTCCCGATCCAGGATTTGCCAGGGATTGAATAATTACCCCCCCCCCCACACAAGTCCCAATCCAGGATTTGCCAGGATTAACACACAGTAGATTTACATACACTGTGACCATCACTAATTGCTACCACATGTCAAACCTCTATCAGGTTAGAAGGAGAAACCCTGTAGAGTGTCTGGAAGCAATTATAGCTGCTGGTATGTTCAAGTTTAAAAGTTAAAGTCTGTCCCGAGCCTAAGGCTCATCAGGCCGGTGCTTATCTCGGTTTAATACAGACAGTCTATAATTAGTGAGCAATTCAAAACGTCTGTGAATGTTTTCACAAAGAGAAGACTCGACAATTTGCTAGGATGAACCTGAATGCATTCATAACCAATTTCAGCAAAAATGGTCAATGTCTGTGTGGTGAAAATATTACTGATACGTCTAAGTGAAAAACCTTTTTTTTTTTTTTAACCACATTTTTCCTTAAAAAAAATCCCCTCATCAGCATATTCAGTAATGTAAAATCAGCATTTGATGATGATTGTGAAAAGTCTCTTCAACAGGCCTATGGCCATTTTTACAGATGCCTAAACATATTTCACCACTCCAAATCCATGTCAAATCTTCATTAAAACGCACACACAGTGCACTGCGCTTGTCATCCGACAGCCCAGGTTCCAGCCCCCATCCACACACCCAGTCACGGGCATTTTCCCTGCAGTTAACATCAGTGCCAACTCCACTCCCCATCTTTGGAAGAGATTCTAAACCCAGGTCCTGTGCTGTGTGCCAACACAAACACAACAGCCTGCTCCCTTGTCAAACCAGGTTTTGCCTGTTGGAAGAGTAGACCCGTGCCTGCCAGTGGGAACCAATGAAGATGACAAAACCGTAAGCACATGGGGACTGGATGTAAATACAGAGTGTAGTGCTTATTCACTATCCTGAAAATAACATTTGAGATGATAAACACAAACACACGTGTGCATGCTAACCCACACCCACCTGAAGTCGCATGGGCTGGTAGGAGAGAGACTCATCCTGCTGCTGCTGCTGGCTGTCTGCTGCTGCTGCTGGAGTGCCAGGAAAGGCAGAGGCTGCTGCCTGCTGCTGCCCCTGGGTCGATGCTGCTGGGGTGGAGTGGGCCAGGGGAGGCCCCGGGTTCGCTGCCGAGTATAAAACTAAAGCGGGTATAGGACCTGCCAGAAATGTTTGGCTGAATGGGGACGGCTGAGGTTGTGCGTGTTGGGGGGTGGTGGTGTCCATGCTTGTCTGCCTGCGTGGGTGTGAATCCCCTGTCGTGTGGCGTGTGGCGTGTGCAGTGTGTCGTGGAAGGGTGTCTGCATGAGTGTGGTCAGCCAGTGAGGAGGGACCCTGTGATTGTCTAACGGAGGAGACCCTACGGTCTACAATAAAAACCCTGTCCACATTTCTAAGGCAACGATCACACACGCATTCGCCCCCTGACCGATGTTGTCGCTGACGCTGACGACGCCTCGCCTCGCGGCGTGACTCCTCCACTCCCCATCGCTGAGGCTCCATCTGAAGGGCGACCCTGGAGAATAGAGAAAACCATGCATCACACCACTGTCCAATGCTGCTTTGGGTTTGCACTTTGTGTTGAAGTGATGCAGATAGAGAAAACCATGCATCACACCACTGTCCAATGCTGCTTTGGGTTTGCACTTTGTGTTAAGTGATGCAGATAGAGAAAACCATGCATCACACCATTATCCAATGCTGCTTTGGGTTTGCACTTTGTGTGAAAGTGATGCAGTCAGCATTTAGGACAGAAGTAGCTTCCAACAGACAGAGGAACAGATGATGCAATGCTCAGTTTTAAAGTGCTGACATTTGTACAGGAATGTATGTAGGTATGACTGTCGTCTGTCTGTCTGTCTGTCTGTTACCTTGCTACTATCGTCTGTCTTCTGTCTGTCTGTCTGTCTGTCTGTCTATCTATCTATTCTATCTATCATTCATCTATCTTCACCAAATCACACCAAGCTGAATTCAACAGGAAAATGTTCTACTGATGCCATCAACAATACACTGATTAGTTCTTGTGTTCTTTGTAGTCCTTAGCTACATGTGATGTCTGATAATCACCAAAGGTGACATTTTTGCATATGCCATCGTTTTCCCCACCCTTTAGTATAGCCGCATTCCATCTTCGAATATGGTGTCAGAACACGACACCTGTGTGCATGTGTTTTTTAAGATTCTGTTATTCATTCCTGCCAGTACTGTCTGGCCTACTCTTCTGAAAGGTGGAACAGGCTTTTCATGTGCAGGCCAGATGTTCTGCGTACATTCGCACATGGAGCCTCGATTTATAGTCTCCTATGAAGGGACTCTGCCACCTAGTTTGATTTTCTTGTCAAACTGGGAAGAAAGTGCAAGGCCAGGAATCGAACCGAAAACCTCACAGTTGACATGATAGGCAGGTGAATGTCCTCACCATTCTGCCACCTTCCTTCCCTCTTAACAATGAACATTCTTCTAATGGCATAGGCTTAAAATTAAACTGTTAAAATGGGCAATAAAATCGGCACTTGTTGTCAGGCATACTCAGACTGGAAATGGAGAAAGTCCAAAGTTCTCTTCACAGATTTCAACGACAGAACCCCCTCACACTGACAGCAGTTGTCACTCATTCAAACCTAGTGTTCACTACAGTTTGTTGGGGTTTTTTACAGTGTGATGCAGTGAAACAGGCCTGTTTTGACATCAGAGAAGGTAATCTGTGGCACTGATGTCTCACACAAAAGTAAATACTGTGCATGCGTGTGTGGTGGTGATGCATGATGGTGTGTGTGTGTATCATGTATTGTGTGTGTGTGTGTGTGTGTGTGTGGTGTTGTGTGTGTGTGTGTGTGTGTGTTGTGTCGTGTGGTGTCTGTGTGTGTCTGTGTTGTGTGTGTGGGGCGTGCATGCGTGTGTGTTATTTAATCATTATGTTTTCATTTTCTTTATTCCAAGGATGGTTCAACAAGAGCTCATGTGCTGGTGTGTGTGCGTGCATACATGTATGGGTGAGTGTGAGTGTTAGCATGGAGAGAGAGAGAGAGAGAGAGAGAGAGAGAGAGAGAGAGAGAGAGAGAGAGAGAGAGAGAGAGAGAGAGAGAGAGAGAAGACAGACAGACAGACAGACAGACAGACAGACACAGAAGCAGACAGAACAAAAGATAGAGACAGAGCAGACAGACAGACAGAGAGACAGACAGACAGAAGAGAGAACAGACAGAAGACAAGACAGAGAGAAGACAGACAGACAGACAGAGAGAAGAGACACAGACAGACAGAGAAGAGAAGACAGACAGACAGACAGAGAGTCAGACAGACAGACAGAGAGATACAGACAGAGAGACAGAGAACAGAAGAGAGAAGAGAGACAGAGAGAGTGTGTGAATGAATTTCTTTTTCAAGGGGACAGATAAGCATTCACATTCTTTTTTCATTCAGCCTTTGCCCTGATTAGGGAATAGAACAACCCCCCACCCCCCCCCCCTTAAAAAAAGTAAAAAGCAACAAGCAAGTAAGTCATTGGGATGAGACTATAAACCGAGGCCCTGTGTGCGAATGCACACAAACATCTTGCACACACGTTAAAACCCCGTTCCGCCTTTCAGAAGAGCAGGCCATCGTGTGCTGGTAGGAGCAGATGACAAAATTCTTTTTAAAAACCACCATGCACACAGGTGTCATGTTTAGACACCATCCCTGAGGGAAAAAGAAAATAATGGGTAGGCGCTGCACTTGTGGCAACGCGCTCTCCCCGGGGAGAGCAGCCCAAATTTCACGCAGAGAAATCTACTGTGACATAAAGTGGTATAAAATATTAAAAAATAAATAACAATAATAAAACACAAACAAAACCAAAACAAAAAACAAAACCAAAAATAAAGTAATAACAATCCCCTCCCCCATAAAAACCACCACCATGAACAACAAAAGTTCAACCTATGATTTAAAGAAACAGATAGATATAATTATCAACCCCATTATCAACCTAATTAAGAACAGATAGATATAATACACCCATTATCAACCTATGATTTAAAGAAAGCAGATAGATATAATTATCAACCACATTATCAACCTATGATTTAAAGAAGCAGATAGATATATAATTATCAACCACATTATCAACCTATGATTTAAAGAAAGCAGATAGATATACTATCAACCCCATTATCGACCTATGATTTCAAAGAAAGCAGATAGATATAATTATCAACCCCATTATCCCCAACCAGATACATTGATAATTATTCAAACAAAAGAGATAGATGTGAATACAATGAACATAATCCCCAACTCACCTAAACATTAATGTTAAAACAGATACACTGATTATAATGTAAGCGATTCAAATATATATATAAAGTAATATATAGAAGAGAGAAGTACAGAGAGAAGAGAAGAGAAGACGAGAGAAGAGAAAAGATAATGAGAGAGAGAAATCAACAAGGATACAGCAGAGAAGAAAGCAACACAGGCCAAAAACAGATACATTTGACATTTCCACAAATATCAACACCTGAGGACACAGCCCAAAACAATGACCAGTACTATAAAAAAGTGTGTTACATCAGTAACACACAGTTTTTCACAGGAAGTGTCCTGGCTCATGTGGGAGGGCAATCTTGTCTCCATTCAACCTGTCCACTCTCCTTTCTCCCATCAATTTCAGAAAAATGAACCCCCCCCCCCCCCCCCTCTCTTTTTTTTTTTTGGGGGGGGGGGGGGGGGGGGGGTTAAAAATTGAGAAAGTGAATTTTGGGATACACTGATGCTTACATGAAAAGGTTTTGGTGTCAAGTAAAAGAACTGCAACGTGAAATGAAAGGGAAAAGTGATCTTTTAAAGTCATTGTACTTTCAATGTGTGTGTGTGGTAGTGTGTGTGTGTGTGGGGTGTGTGCGCGCACGCATCGATGATTTGTGTGAGTTACCCTTTATGAGAATCATTTCTATGACAAGAGGTGAAAAGTCTTATTTCATCGACTCAGGGTCATGCTCAACTAAGTCCATGCATATAAAATCCATTCACATTTTATTATAACTAGCATTAAAAAAAAAATAGCTGCAATGTCCAGCCTTAAAACTGGCTGAATGAGGACTTTGTCCAACAACAATACTGTATCATATTACCATCTCATCATCTCAGCCCCTGTCCTTTCTCTCCTGTTAAAACACTGAATTCAAATAGCAAACACCTAAGAAGAATTTGTTCATCTACCTATCTCCTTAAAAACGAAAAACATAAAAAAAAAATTACTTCTTTCAGAAACATTCTTTTTTAAATGCAAATCCCATACTGACAAAAGGAAAACAATGTACAACTGAAAGTTAAACTGATCTCTTTAAGTGTGATGCAAATTTTGTGTTAATTTTTGGGGGTAAGATACTCATAATTTACAATGAATGAAAAAGGGTTACTTTCTTACTTTAAACAATACTATGAATTAAGAGAGTGATAGAAAAAGAGAGTGATAGAAAAAGAGAGAGGGAGGGAGAGAGAGAGAGAGAGAGAGAGAGAGAGAGAGAGAGAGAGAGAGAGAGAGAGAGAGAGAGAGAGAGAGAGAGAAGAGAGAATTATCAAATAGTAAAAGGTAAAGGTGTCCCATAACCTAGGCGGTCGTAGGGGAGTGAGGCATCAGAGACCTTAGCTTCTATAGGGGCCAGCATATTGTAGGCGGGCCCATCTCCTCTCCCTCGTTGCTTTACCTTCCCTACGTTGTTTTGCATACTATATATTTGTATTTTTACATAGGTTTGTTGGTTCAGCCATTTTGATATTTATGTAAACAATCAATTGATGTTTTCTATTTTATTTATATTTCTTTTATTGTTGAAATCTGTCAATGTAATGGTTTTCGTAAATTCAATGATACAGAGTTATTTCCCATGTTACGGAAGAATTGGTCTGATCTAAGAAAGAAATTCATTAACAGCGACTTTGTTAAATCGTATTTTTTGCTCTTATTCATGAATGTGATTGTTAGAAGACTAATCTTGACTCGATTCATCAAAACTACCGTTGAAGTTCTTAATTTTCCTTGTAAATTAATATTTTTTGCCATTACATTGTGTGGGCATACATTACCTGATCTCGCAACTGGCAAAGCAGTACTAATTCCTAGGTAACCAAGCTTTAATCAATCGTATTGTGCATTTAAAGTCTTTGGGGAATAAACATTACCTAAATAAACAATCACTCAATTTAAGTAGTAATAGATCAGAAGGTGCACGGTGCCATTTAAAACACACATAGGCCTAAGGATCGTTTTTTGTTGTAACCAAGTTCAAAATCATCAAATTGAGTTTTATAAAATGCAGATATAAAAGTATGAATCTATGGCATATTTTGGGTTTTGATATGAATGAATATAAGATTAGAGGATGTTAATATAGATAATTTGTATTATTAGAGATCGTTCATGAATACTTTCCATCATAGGAACTACTTTGCAAGCAAAGTTGGATGGGCAACAGATCTGGAGCTGTGTTTTCGCATCCCTGTTTAATTATAAATGTCTCATCTCATGGACATCTCAGGTTAATAGTGTGTAATGTATGAAAAACTGTGGATAATATTCTTCTTTTTGTAGCCTAGTCATCAAGTATTTGGTTTAAGAGTAGGCCATTGTGTGTCGGTGGGAACAGATGACAAGATTTACAAAACTGCATACACATGGGGACTTGATGTAAAAAAAAAAATTTTTTTTTAAAGCACAGAGTGCTTATTCCATTATCCTCGATATAAAAGAATC
>CM060348.1:3028178-3035678 GCA_030674155.1 Stramonita haemastoma | reverse complement strand
TTGTTTCATCTCTAGAGATCTGATCTCCTTTTCATAAGCTAATTAATATTTCGTACTGGGCTGTCTTCCTTTTTTGTAGTTGTGTAACACAAAAATGACACCTACACCTTCCTCTATCAAACTTATGCAATGGAACTTCAGATCTATCTCCTCTAACTTGCCTTACCTTGTTCAACATCTTGTGAAGAACAGCTATCAAGTTTTAATATTACAATCACTGATTGTAAACAAAGCAAAATTGCCAATATTACCAGGGTATTACTATCCTCCTGTATGTCAGCAAATAGATAACCTTACCAAAGTTAATGTGGCAATTTACATACAAACAGGAATAGATTATAGTTTAGTTCCTTCTCCAGCTCCCTCTCAAACACCAGATCTAAATACATGTGCAGTGAGAGTTAGATTCAAGGATCATTTAATTTTGCATGTAGTTTCAGTCTACTTGCCTAAAGGTCCAATGAAATAAACACAGAGTGGATTCACAATCACCCAGCCACTAATGACAAATTGCTAATTGCTGGGGATTTTAATGCCCACTCACCCTTTTGGGACAAAGGCTGCACCGTAGTTAGTAGTAATCGTTTTATAGAAAATATTGTTGACTCATCATTATATCTACTCCATGATGGTGGTATAACACGTGTCCCTGACATTTCTACTCACAGGGCTTCAACCACTGATCTTACTTAATATCTCCTGCTTTAGTGCCAGAGTGCGAATGTAGCACATAATTTATGATGAATCTCTGGGTAGTGACCACATACCTATCATCATTAGTTTCGATCATAAATTAGAACAAAGGGAAATGCAGACAGACAAGATCCCTAAATTCAACTACAAACAGGCAAACTGGAATATCTTTGAAAGTTTTTTGTCCGGAATTAATCTGAATAACATAGAAAATAAAAAGATGAATGACCTCTACTAAATGTTCACCTGCACAGTTCTAAGAGCTGCAGATCTATCTGTTCCTTAGGTTACATCAGACCGATCAAACAAGCACACTGGGAATGTTTGGTGGATTGCAGCTTGTGAAGAGGCAGTTAATGATAAAGAAAGAAAAGAAAAAATAGAATGTATGAATGCCGAAAATCCCATTAAGTCACAGAGAACTGTTAGAGGCAAAGAAAAATAGCAAAAAGTTATAGCTGAATCTAAAAGAGTACTGGTCTTCCTTCTGTAATCAGGAAATCTCAAACCATAAACATGAGCAAGCAATTTGGAAAAAAACTAAATGAAAGGAAAAACCGAGTTATCTTACCCTCTTATCCAATAAAACTGGATCATGAAGAGTTCCCTAACAACTTTTAAAAAGCAGAAGCATTTGTAGAAATGTTTTCTGAGTCTATGAACATGAATGGTTTATCTCCAAGCTTACGTTTTCACAGAAGGAAGGAAGAAGCTAAGGACAAGTACAGGGATCCAGAATCTGATAATAATCTTTATATTAATGCTCCTTTTACTATAAATGAAATACGGACGCTTTATCCTCTCTGCCAAATAAAAGTCATCTGTTGGACTTGATGGTATCTCCAATGGTATGTTAAAACATTTACCAGAAAAATGGATTATTTTCTTAGCCAATACTTGGGGGCTGGTGACAAAGCTTTTTACCCCCCCCCCCCCCCCCCCCCCCCCCCCCCCCCCCCTCTCTCTCTCTCTCTCTCTCTCTCCCCACCCAAACGCTGGGTGTTGCAAGCCTTCTCTTTCTCAGCATGTTGATACTCATCATGAAAATGAATCTTTTTTTTATTTTTTATATTTTTATATCGAGGATAATGGAATAAGCACTTGTGTGCTTTTTTTAACACGCCGTCCCCCGTGTGTATGCAGTTTTGTAAATCTTGTCATCAGTTTCCACGGCACACAATGGCCTTCTCTTACCAAAAAGCCGGATTTAACGTGTGCTCAAGATGTTCTGCGTGCGTTCGCGATCGCACACGGGGCCTCGGTTTATAGTCTCATCCGAAGGACTTTGGGGGAGAGTGGAGTCAGCACTGATGTTAACTCCAGAGGAAAAATCCCCTCGAACGGGAATCGAACCCGGGTCGTTGTCAAATAGGAAGCGCAATGTTCTGACCACTAGGCTATCCCGTCCAAACCTTAATCATCGATGATCATTTTCATCGTCATTGTCATTTCTCCATCACTGAAAATCTTAATCATGTCCCTTTTTTTCCCAATAGACTTCACACTGCCATGCCATGCCCAAGTTTAGCTTCCCAGATTTTCAACAGAAACATGGCTGAGGAACAAATCTAAACTCCAGCAGAAATTCAATCATCAGAATCCAACATGGAGAATTCAACTGACTAAACTGACATTCCCATTCATCAGAAGAAATGCCCATGTTGCATTGAATTGTGTTGAATTGTATTGTACTGTATTGTTTAGTTTAACTGTATTGTATTATACTGAATTGGTACTACATTTTACTGTATTGCATGGTATTGTGTTGTACTGTATTGTGTTGTTTTGTACTGTATTGTATGGTATGCCCCTTTAAGTCACGGCAGATCTGTGTGAAATTCAGACAGTTCTTCCCGGGGAGAGTCTGTCGCCACAAGAGCAGCGCCACCCATGTATTTCTTTTCCTGTCTGCACGTGTAGATCAATTACTTTGCTCCCCTATCTGAGTGGCTTTTTTCTTCAAATTTTTGCCAGAGGCAACTTTTTCTCTTTTTTTGCTGCAGGTTATCTTGCATGCCCTAAATGGGAGTTACACACAGTGTCACGTCCCATCCAAAAGCCTAGCACCCAGACCACCTCTCACAGAAATGTCAGTAGTGACTGGGGAAAAGTTTCGGACACAAACGGGGGATCAAACCACTCCACACACACTTCCAACCAGGATTTATCCTTTTCTAGGCAGGGGCCCATACCTCTAGACCACCCCTTCCCCCACTATTATGCCACATGTTTCTTTGAAGACAACTGTAATCATTACTTTACCAACAACTGGACTCTAACTTAACAGGAAACCTCTGTGGATGGGTGTGGATGGTGTGTGTGTGTGTGGGGGGGGGGGCGCCCCGCTCGCCCTTGCTTGCTTGCGGGCGTTCCTGGGGGCGTGCCTGTGTGTGGTGTGTGTGTGCAGTAGTAGTCTTCAATTTTACGTCCTTCCACATAAAGTGATACTGGACGGGGTAGGGGGAGGGAATTTAAAAAAAAGAAAAAAAGATGATAATGATAATAATAATAAATAATAATACATGGAATTTATATAGCCCTATATCTTGTAAAAACAAATCAAAGCCCTTGCACTCGACCCTCACAACAAACAACCAATGACAATAAATAATTCTAGCAAATTCGAAAGCACACACACGCGCGCGCGCGCGCGCGCACACACACACACACGCGTGCGCGCACGCACACGCACACACACACACACACACACACTTATAGAGGTTATACATTTTGACAGGGTGAATGGAATTTCAATTGTTGAAGGCAGGGACAAATAGGAGATGAAAACAGAAGGCAAAAATCTTAGGTTTGAAACAAGTGTGTCTTGAGGTTGGATCTAAAAGTGTCATATGTAGGTTTTTGCCGAAGGGAGAGAGGGAGGTCATTCCAGATTTATGGACCAGAAATAGAGAAAGAGCGGCGGCCAACGGTAGATAGGTTGAATCTCGGAATGATGATGATAATAATAATAATAATAATAATAATAATAATAATAATAATAATAATAATAATAAAATAAAGATGAACAGATAGATAAAATAAATAATGAAATTAATAAATTTAAAAGAAAACAATAAAACAAAAACCCAAACCCCCTTAACATAAAATCTAATGGTAATAATAACAGTTGAAATATTGGTAAAAAGAAGAAGGAAAGGGAGAGACAAAGACAGAGAATAGTTGGGGGATGGAATGACTAAAGATAAATAAAGATTCAAGAAAAAATATGCACAAAAATAAATTCAAAAAATTAGATTGAATGTTAGCATATGTGAGTGTGTCTGTGTGTGTGTGTGTGTGTGTGTGTGTGTGTGTGTGTGTGTGTGTGTGTGTGTTTGCGCGTGCGTGCGTGCGTGCGTGTGTGTGTGTGTGTGTGTGTGTGTGTGTTGGTGCAGGTGTGTAGTTGTGGCTGACGATATCCTCATTACATTAAGCGGAGCTGTATGCTAAACACTAAATTAACAGGAGAGAATAAAAATCATAACAGAACAGCATTGATATAATTACAACAAATGCCCTATAGGACTTAACAATAAACCTTTAGGAATAGCAAACACTAACTTAATATTCTCCAAAACTTGTTCAAGGGAAGTTTCATGAAAATTGGGTAAGTAAGGTTTTAAAGTCTTGCAATCAAGTACAATATGGGTATTTGAAATATGATTGTTTCCACATAGGCATTTAACATCCTTGCTAAATTTTGTGATAAAAGCGTTTAATCAGATTCTATAAAATAGTGCCTCTAGCTGTCTTTCTTTGATCACACTTCTATAAGTCTTTAACCTTTCATAAACATTTTTTTTCTGGTTGGAACCCATTTTACTATCTGTTCTTTGCTGTATTATTTCAGTGAATATATTTCAGGATGCTTGTTCTAACACGTATCCTTCTTGGATAGACAAAGGAATATGTAGCTCAATGTTTTCACTTTTATTACTTGCACCTCTTTTTGCAGCCCAATCAACCCATTCATTTGAGTACAATCCTATGTGTGAAGGTACCCAAAGAAAGGTGACAAATATACCTCTTAAACTTAAAAGGTGTACAATGTGTTTTACATCTAATATAAAATTCGAATGGTTCTTGTAATCTGCAGATTTTATAGCATATAAAACTGATTTAGAATCGACACAAAGTAAAATATGGTAAAAACAATATGGATGATATAGTATGTATGTTAAAGCCATTAAGATTGCAACCAGTTCGGCTGTAAATATTGACCGATTTACACCAATATAATATGATTTTTCTACTTTGAGTGCTGTTATAACAAAAGCTGAACCAGCTTGATGGTTCTCTAAAAGTGATCCATCAGTGTACACTTTAAGATAACTGCAGTAGTTGTTATGAATATAGGATCTAACAGTAGCTGCCAAAACATTTGGATTCTTGTCCTTCTTCATGTCTGTGTAATCAATATAAAAAATTGCTGGATTCATTTCCCAAGAGGGGTAAGCTGGAACTACTTTTTGAGAGTCTATATTCATTTTATTAATTTCAGATTGCTGGTAAAGGTCAGCAACGTAAGTACCAATAGTTTTCAAAGAACGAATTTGCTGCGCTCGTTTGGGGAAAAATGTATCAGATTTTATTTTTACCTCTTCTGATGCAAAGTTTTTGGGAGTTGAACTTCTCAGTACGTATTTAGCCATGCAAGTTTTCCGTATTCATCCAAGGGCAACATTCCGACTTCTTTATATGTGTCAATTGCTGATGCATGAAAAGGTACACCAAGAGTAAGCCTGTATGCTTTACGGTCTATACTTTGAAGCTTCCTCAATAAATATTTTGGAGCATTAAAAAAGACTTCATGTCCATACGATAATTTTGATCTTATTATTGATGTCAATAAGTGTTTAAGAATTGATAGATCTTGCCCCCAAAACTGCTTACTAATAATTTTCAGGAGATTTAAGCTTTTTCTTGCTTTAGTTAAAATATATTCAATATGGGCATTCCATGTTAACTTTGATGTAAGAAGTACACCTAAAAATTTTACTACTTGTTTATAATGAATTGTCTCATTTTCAATCTAACACTGGTAATTCGTTTGGATCACTACCATTGTTAAATAACACCATGTGTGTTTTTTTCCGTATAAAGAGTGAGGCCGTTTTCTATTATATACTGATTCAGATTATCTTGTTGTTTTTGGTATATTTTTCTATTATGATTTAAAGCCCTTTTCGACGTGCTTCGTTTCATAGTAACGGTCATCCAAATACAAATATCGTCTGCATATTGCACTAAAGTTACATCCTTTGATATATGTTTTGGAAGATCATGTAACAATATGTTAAATAAAACTGGAGCTAATACAGAACCTTGGGCAAGCCCATTTGAAGATATTTTGGATTAGAATATGTATTTCCTATCCTCACTTGAATTGATCTTTTACTAAGAAAATTCTTGATGTAATGATAAAAATGACCAGAAAATCCTATTGACTTTAACTTCTTCATAACTTTTGCATGCCAGACTTGATCGTATGCCTTTCTAAGATAAAAAAAAAAAAAAAAAAAGATGTGGCTAGAACATTTTTCCTTCGAGCAAATTGTTGTTTCACACACGTTGTTAGCTTGACTAAATTATCCATTGCAGATCTTCTTCTCTGAAAGCCTGCCTGACTGATTGGTATAATGTTATTTTTTTCACAGTAATATAACAATCTTCTCAATACAATTCTCTCCATTAACTTGCCAGTGTGAGAGGTCAAAGAAATAGGCCTATAACTTGATATTTCTGTCTTGGGCTTTCCTTTTTTTATAAATCGTACAACAATTGACTATTTCCATTGTATGGGTATGACACCCTCAACCCAACATCTATTAAAAAGTTTATGTAATAAAAGAATGAAATTTTCAGGCAAGTGTTTTATCATATCATTTGAAATAGCATCAGCTCCAACAGATGTTTTCTTATTAGGAAGAGATAGGATTGTATCTTTTACTTCCTGGACTGTTATTGTTGGAGTATTAAAATAGAGGGTGTTATCAGGCAGGGGATCTGTGTATTTAGCTTTACTTTCTTCATGTGTTCTATATTCACTGTACTTAGCTGATAAACCCTCCAAACGCATTGTTTTCGAAAACATCTCAGCAAAGGCTTCAGCCTTTTCTACATCAGAAGGGAACTCTTTGTTTACAAGATTAATAGGACAGGATGGAAGATTTACACCTTTCTTCATTTCATTTAGTTTAATCCATACTTTTGAGACATCTTTATGACATGAGATTTCATTCATACAAAAGGAAGACCAGTACTGTCTTTTAGCCTGTGCTATAACCATGTTACAATAATTTTTTGCCTTCTTCTGTTCAGCGTGATTTTTTGCTGATTTATCTTTTAGAAACAAGGTGTGCTAAACGTTTATCATTGACTGCTGATTCGCAATCTTTGGTCCACCAAACATTTCCAGAGTGTTTATTTGAACTTGCTGGAGAACATTTTGGGATAGATAGATTAGCAGCTTGTAAAATAGAATTAGCTATGTCTGAATACATACTATCCACATCATAAATACTAATAGTTTCTGTATTACGAAAAGTCAGAAAACTTTCAAATTTTTCCCAATCAGCCTGCTTATAATTGTATTTTGGGACTTTATCTTCTTTAATATTACACTGACATAATGTTTTATTAAAAGTTACGATGATAGGCAAGTGATCACTACCCAGAGTGTGGTTATGAGTTAACCAATCACACTCAGGAACAAGTGCAGGTGATACGAAAGATAGATCTAAAGCTGAAGCTCTATGGCTTGAAACATCTGGTATTCTTGTAACACTGCCATCATTTAATAAATAC
>CM060348.1:2987084-3013078 GCA_030674155.1 Stramonita haemastoma | reverse complement strand
TTGTGTGTGTTTGTGGTTTGTTTGTTGTGTGTGTGACACATGCGCGGGTACCGCTCCCTCTCCCTGAAAGTCCTTGAGAACATGCTGCACCCTGTTTAAACAGCCGGTCATCTGTTGTGGCTGGTGGTTGCACAGCTGTCAGTTCCCCCACTTTCAGCTCCTCTCAGCTGCTAATTCATCCATCCCATCCCAGCCCAGATGGGGCCAGGCGGTGCTATTTATAGCGGGAACTGACCACACTTGGACTAAGTGAAAGGAAAGGGTGCGCTAAATATAGCGCTATTGACTGAGTGGTCTTGGATTTGTGCGCTGTGGTTGCCAAAGGGGGTCATAGCCAGGGAGTGGGGATAAGCTGCCACTGCCTACAAAGTGCTCCCTAGGGCTAGTGTCTGTAGCAGCCCCAGAAAACCAAAGCCCAACTCCTGTCCTTTCTGTGTAGCTTAGCCTCTTTATTTTTATTTATTTATTATTTTAAATTTATTTTATTCTTTTATATCGAGGGTAATGGGATAAGCACTCTTGTGCTTTTTTACACAGTTTTGTAAATGTCATCTGTTTTCCTTAAGTCTGGCAGGACTGTTTTCACTGATATGGGAAAATTGGTTAGACTAGGAAGGCAGCTTTTTTTTTTTTTTTTTGGGGGGGGGGGGGGGCAAGAACTTGTAGCCTGAGAAGGCAGTTTTTATAGGGTGGGGGGGGTGCAGGGGGAATTCATTAGCCTGGGAAAGTGGTTACCCTTGAAGGCAGTTGTTTTTTTGCTTGTTTTTTTGTTTTTTGGTGGTTGCTTTTTTTGGGGGTGGGGGAGGGGGGGCAGTATGGCTAATAATAGCAGCCCTTGTTCAAATCAAGCAAAACAGCAAAAACAAAGCAAAACAGAGGCCGACCCCTCAGGATAGGATCTGGAGAAGGGCTGTGGAGGAGGAAATGAAGATAATGGGAAAGACCTGGAATGAGTTGCGGTGGCTCGCCCAAGATAGGACTGCCTGGAGGTCCCTTGTCTGTCTGTGCCTTATGCCCCCCTCAGTAGGCCACGAGGATTGAGTGAGAGAGTCAGTGCAGTCAGTATCCTGGATACATTCAGAATAATCAGAGTGAGGTCCAAGGCTTTCTACACACCAGCTGAGACTGAACCCTGTCTACACATTTTTTGGTTTTGAACAACGAATCTGCGTATGGCTGTGGCGGGGAGATTGTAATGAGCGGTGTGGGAACAGCAGTATGAGGACGTCACAGGGGACGAGGCAGCAGAAAAGAAAAAAAAAAGGGGGGTTTTGTTTTATTTGTTGTTGTGATTTTTATGATTTGGTCTGTGTGTGTGTGTGTGTTTTGTGTGGTGTGTGTATGTGTGGTGTATGAGTGTGTGCGAGTGTGTGCATGTGTGTGCGCATGGGCATGTGTGTGTGTTTGTGTGTGTCTGAGTGTGTGTGTGTGTTTGTGTGTGTGTGTGTGTGTGTGGTGTATGAGTTTGTGTACATGTGTGTGCGCATGGGCATGTGTGTGGGCGTGTGTGTGTTTTATTGTTTACATCCAGTCCTCGTGTGTATGCTGTTTTGTAAATGTCATCTGTTTCCACCGGCACATGATGGTCCACTCTACGAAAAGCGGAACAGGATTTAACGTGTGCGCAAGATGTTCTGCGTGCGTTCGCACATGGGATCTCGTCCAAAGGACTTTTGGGGAGAGTGGAGTCAGCACTGATGTTAACTCCAAGAGAAAAATCTCAATGGAAATCGAACCTGGGTTGGGGAAGGGGAGGGGGGGGGGGTGATATGCTGTAGATATTGTTTATTTAAATTTATTCTTTTATATAGAGGCTAATGGAATAAGTACTCATGTACTTTTTTTTACGTCCAGTCCCCATGTGCATGCAGTTTTGTAAATGTTGTCATCGGTTCCCACTGGCGCACAGTGGCCTACTCTTTTGAAAAGCAGAACAGGATTTAATGTGTACGCAAGATGTTCTGCGTACATTCACATATGGCCTCGGTTTATAGTCTCATCCAAAAGACTCTTGTGGGAGAGTTATGGACATTGTGTACATTTGTATTTTGTACCACTTTATGTCACAGCAGATTTCTCTGCACGACATTTGGGCTGTTCTTCCCGAAAGTTCTGGGCCCAAATGGGGTCTGAACCACCACACACTCTGACCCAGACATTTTGCTTTCTAGGCAAGGCACGTTACCACCTAGACCACCGATCCATACCATGTATGGATGTACGTATACATACACGTTCATTCTGTGAGTTGCAAGGTCGGTGTGTGGAGACAGTGGAATACAGGACTGGGAGGAAGACAGTCAGGACTGTGGCAGAGGTAATTATTTTTTATTTTATTTATTTTATAACACTTTATGTCACAGTAGATTTCTCTGCTTGAAATTTGGGCTGATTTCCTTGGAGAGAGCGCGTCACCACAAGTGCAGCGCCTACCCATTATTTTTTTTTCCTTCAGGGATGGTGTCTAAACACGAAACCTGTGTACATACTGGGTTTTTTTTAATGATTTTGTCATCCGGTCCTACCGACACAGTGGCCTGCATGTGTTCGCACATGGGGCCTTGGTTTATAGTCTCATCTGAATGACTTACTCTATGTGTGTGTATGGGGGGGCAGTGGTTGTATGGGGAGGGGGGGGGGAGTGACATGTCAATCTACTGATAATGGTTTATGTTACTTTCCCAGGTTTTCTAAACCAAGACTTGACTTATGCCTGTGGGTTCCCTTGGGAACAAAAAACCACTACAACACTCCTCCAACGGACTCGGTTCTGGGAGATCCTCTTCAGCTCGACCCACGTTATTCTGGATGCCTTCGTCTCTGCTTCAATGCTTCTGCGCCAGGTCTGTTTTGGTCGACCTACTTTGCGCTTCCCTTGTGGGTTCCATTCAAGGGCCTGCCTGGTGACATCTGAAGCAGGCTTGCGGAGCGTATGGCTGATCCATCCCCATTTCTTTCCATACCAAGACAATGAGAAAATCAGGTGGCTTGCATATTTTTATTAGGTAAGTGCTGTTTGTTTTATTTATTTTATTCTTTTATATCGAGGATAACGAAATAAGCACTCGTGGGTTTTTTTTAAAAATCCAATCCCCCTGTGTATACAGTTTTGTAGATCTTATCATATGTTCCCACTGGCACACATTGGTCTACTCTTTTGAAAAGCAGAACAAGATTTAACGTGTGCGCAAGATGTGCTTACATTCACATATGGCCTCGGTTTATAGTCTCATCTGAAGGACTCTTTGTGGAAGAGTTATGGACATTGTGTACATGTGCATATACATACACGTTCATTCTGTGAGTTGCAAGGTTGGTGTGTGGAGACAGTGGAAGGCAGGACTGGGAGGAAGACAGTCAGGACTCTGGCAGAGGTAATTGTTTTTTATTTTATTTATTTTATACCACTTTATGTCACAGTAGATTTCTCTGTATGAAATTTGGGCTAATTTCCCTGGGGAGAGCGCGTCACCACAAGTGCAGCGCCTACCCATTATTTTTTTTTTCCTTCAGGGATGGTGTCTAAACACAACACCTGTGTGCATGCTGGATTTTGTTAATAATTTTGTCATCCGCTCCTACCGGCACACAATGGCCTGCTCTTCCAAAAGGCGGAACGGGGTTTTAATGTGTGCGCAAGATGTTATGCACGCGTTCGCACATGGGGCCTTGGTTTTATAGTCTCATCCGAATGACTTACTCTGTGTGTGGGGGGGGGGGGAGTGGGTGTATGGGGGAGGGGGGGGAGTGACATGTCAAACTACTGATAATGGTTTCTGTTTTATTCCCAGGTTTTCTATACAAAGACTTGACTTGGCTTATGCCTGTGGGTTCCCTTGGGAACAAAAAACCACTACAACACTCCTCCAACGGACTCGGTTCTGGGAGATCCTCTTCAGCTCGACCCACGTTATTCTAGATGCCTTTGTCTCTGCTTCAATGCTTCTGCGCCAGGTCTGTTTTGGTCGACCTACTTTGCGCTTCCCTTGTGGGTTCCAGTCAAGGGCCTGCCTGGTGACATCTGAAGCAGGCTTGCGGAGCGTATGGCTGATCCATCCCATTTCTTTCCATACCAAGACAATGAGAAAATCAGGTGGCTGGCACATTTTTATTAGGTAAGTGCCGTTTGTTTGTTTTATTTTATTCTTTTATATCAAGGATAACAAAATAAGCACTGGTGTGCTTTTTTTTTTTTCCATCCAATCCCCCTGTGTATACAGTTTTGTAGGTCTTGTCATCTGTTCCTACTGGCACACTGGCCTACTCTTTTGAAAAGCAGAACAAGATTTAACGTGTGCGCAAGATGTCGTGTGTACACTCACATATGGCCTCGGTTTATAGTCTCATCCAAAGGACTCTTTGTGGAAGAGTTATGGACATTGTGTACATGTGCATACACATACACGTTCATTCTGTGAGTTGCAAGGTCGATGTGTGGAGACAGTGGAAGACCGGACTGGGAGGAAGACAGTCAGGACTGTGGCAGAGGTAATTATTTTTTATTTTATTTATTTTATACCACTTTATGTCACAGTAGATTTCTCTGTATGAAATTTGGGCTGATTTCCCTGGGGAGAGCGCATCACCACAAGTGCAGCGCCTACCCATTTTTTTTTTCCCTCAGGGATTGTGTCTGAACACGACACCTGTGTGCATGTTGGATTTTTTAATAATTTTGTCATCCGCTCCTACCGGCACACAATGGCCTGCTCTTCCGAAAGGCGGAATGTGGTTTTAACGTGTGAGCAAGATGTTAATGCATGCGTTCGCACATGGGGCCTTGGTTTATAGTCTCATATGGGGGGGGTGGGGGTGGGGGGGGAGTGGTGTATGGGGGAAGGGGGGGGAGTGACATGTCAATCTACTGATAAGGGTTTCTGTTTTATTCCCAGGTTTTCTATACCAAGACTTGACTTGACTTATGCCTGTGGGTTCCCTTGGGAACAAAGGGCCGCAACAGCACTCCTCCAACGGACTTGGTTCTGGGAGATCCTCTTCAGCTCAGCCCACGTCATTCCGGCCGCCTTCGTCTCTGCTTCAATGCTTCTGCGCCAGGTCTGTTTTGGTCGACCTACTTTCCGCTTCCCTTGTGGGTTCCAGTCATGGGCCTGCCTGGTGACATCTGAAGCAGGCTTGTGGAGCGTATTGCCAATCCATCACCATTTCTTTCCATACCAAGACAATGAGAAAATCAGGTGGCTGGCACATTTTTATTAGGTAAGTGCTGTTTGTTTGTTTTATTTATTTTATTCTTTTATATCAAGGATACTGGAATAAGCATTTTATTTTTTACATCCAATCCCCCTGTGTATACAGTTTTGTAGATCTTGTCATCTGTTCCTACTGGCACACAGGCCTACTCTTTTGAAAAGCAGAACAAGATTTAACGTATGCGCAAGATGTTCTGCGTACATTCACATACGACCTCGGTTTATAGCCTCATCTGAAGGACTCTTGTGGGAGAGTTATGGACATTGTGTACATGTATACATACACGTTCTTTTTGTGAGTTGCAAGGTTGGTGTGTGGAGACAGTGGAAGAGGGGACTGGGAGGAAAACAGTCAGGACTGTGGCAGAGGTAATCATTTTTTATTTTATTTATTTTCTATCACTTTATGTCAAAGCAGATTTCTCTACATGAAATTTGGGCTGCTCTCCCTGGGGAGAGCGTATCGCCACAAGTGCAGCGCATACCCTTTTTTTATTTTTCCCTCGGGGATGGTGTCTAAACAGGACACCTGTGTGCATGCTGGATTTTTTTTATAATTTTGTCATCCACTCCTACCGGCACATGATGGCCTGCTCTTCGGAAAGGCGGAACAGGGTTTTAACGTGTGCGCAAGATGTTGTGCGTGCGTTTGCACATGGGGCCTCGGTTTATAGTCTAATCAGAATGACTTACACTGTGTGTGTGTGTGCGGGGGTGGGGGAGGGGGGGGGAGTGGGGGGGAGTGCGTGTATGGGGGGGGGGGGGGGAGTGACATGTCAATCTACTGATAATGGTTTCTGTTTTATTCCCAGGTTTTCCATACCAAGACATTCAGTAAATCAGGTGGCTGGCACATTTTTATTAGGTAAGTGCTGTTTGCTTATTTTATTTATATCAACGACAACGGCATAAACACTCATGCTTTTTTTACATCCAGTCCCAACGTGTATACAGTTTTGTAGATCGTGTCGTCTGTTCCCACTGGCACACAATGGCCTACTCTTACAAAAAGTTAAACAGAATTTAACATGTGCGCAAGATGTTCTCCGTGCATTCACATATGGAGCATCAGTTTATAGTCTCATCCGAAAGAATTTTGGGGAGAGTGGAGTCAGCATTGATGTTAACTCCAGGGGAAAAATCCCCTCGAACAAGAATCGAAACAGGGTCATCAAATTGTGAGTGCAATGTTCTGACCACTAGGCTATCTTGCCCCCTGCTCTGTGTGTGTGCGTTCGTGCGTGCGTGTATGTGCGTGTGTGTGTGTGTGTGTGTGTGTGTGTGTGTGTGTGTGTGTGTGTGTGTGTGTGTTTGTGTGTTTGTTTGGTGGACAGGGTGTTGAGACATTGAATGAAAACATGGCATCAGCAATGTTGTATGTGTGTGTTAGCAGGGTTGCTGTTTCAATACAGATTTGTGTGCAGATAATAGAAGGTAACTGAATTTGTTTCTCAGTGTGTGTGTGATTTATTTTATTTATTTATTTATTCTTTTATATTGATATAGGAATAAGCTCCCATGCGTGTTTTTTAAAATTTTTTTATCTAGTCTCCGTGTGTGTGCAGTTTTGTAAATGTTGTCATCTGTTCCCACTGGCACACAATATCCTATTCTTACAAAAAGCGGAACAGGATTTAACGTGTGCGCAAGATGTTCTGCGTGCGTTTGCACACAGGGCCTTGGTTTACAGTCTCATCCGAAAGACTTTTGGGGAGAGTAGGGTCAGCACTGTGTGTATGTGTGTGTGTGTAGAGAGAGAGAGCTCGTTTATAAATATCTTTAATAGACAGTTTGTAAATAATTTATTTTTGTGTTCCCATTTTTGTGTGGTGTTTGTTTATACTTGTTCACATCTAAAAAATTACAGCCCACGAGAGGAGCTGGAAAGGGACTTGCCATTATTTTTCCCAGACACATCTGACAGTGTAGAACGAACGAGAGAAGAGAAGAATCTCCAAAACGTTTTTGTTTTCCTTTTGTGTTTAATTTTGTTGTGTGTGTTCATTTTGTGTGTTTTTGATGTCACAGCTTTGGTGAATCCCAGAACCATGTGACGACAATGGGAAGGGACAGTTAGAGGCTGGAGTCTGCCTCTGAGAGGGTGTGTGAGATTACACATATTTGTACAAATCATGTACAAAAATATATGGCTTTATTTTTTATTTTTTTAATTGTTAAAATTTTTTAATATGGTTAGTACATGAAGAAACTGAAAAACATCAGGGGTGGGGGGGGGGGGGGGGGGGGGGGGCGGGGTCAAGATAATAGAGTTGAACCTTGACATGATTTATGTTGTAAATGAGAAAGGTTTGACACAGGTAATTATCATCTTTAGTGCTGAAGCCAATGCATTTCTCTACAGCTGTTATGTATATTAATTTGTGTTTGTGCGTTTCAGGGTGGGTATTCCATGATGACCAAGGACTGGTGGTGCCATCTTTTTTCTGTGGTAAGTATTCAGTTTGTACATTTCAGGGTGGGGGGTTGTGTATAGGTGGTGTCTATATTTTCTGTTTGTGCGTTTCAGCGTTGGTGTTCCCAGATAGCTGAGGACTGATGGCGACAACTTTTTTTTCTGTGGTAAGTACTCGGTCTGTACATTTGTGTCTTGTCCCGGGTGGGGGGGGGAAGAGGCAGGGGGGGAGGTTTGAAGGGGGGGGGGGGTCATGTATTTGTGTGTAGGCATGTTCTACATCTGTTCTTTTCTGTGTGTTGCATGTAAGTACTTCGTGCGTGGGGGATGGATTGGCCATACGCTCCGCAAGCCTGCTTCAGATGTCACCAGGCAGGCCCATGACTGGAACCCACAAGGGAAGCGGAAAGTGGGTCGACCAAAACAGACCTGGCGCAGAAGCATTGAAGCAGAGACGAAGGCAGCCGGAATGACGTGGGCTGAGCTGAAGAGGATCTCCCAGAACCAAGTCCATTGGAGGAGTGCTGTTGCAGCTATTTGTTCCCAAGGGATTCACAGGCATAAGTCAAGTAAGTCAAGTCATTGCGTGCGTGTGTGTGTTTTTTATATTAAAAAAAAAAATTTGAGGATATCAGAATAAGCACTCATGTGCCCTATGTATATGTGTATTTGTAAATTTTGTCATCCTTTCCCACTTGCACATAATGACTTACTGTTTTGAAAAGAGGAATGGGCATTAACATATGCGCAAGATGGTGTGTGTGTGTGTTGCTCTAGCAGAATAGCTTGTTTCCACAGAATTTATTGATAGAGTTCTTGTTTGCTGTTTTTTTTGGTTTTTTTTAAATCTCTCCCTTTTAAAAAAGAAACACATTTATTTTCTTTGATAAAAATGATAGAGGCAAAGGGGGAGAAGGGGAGAAATGGAGTGATTTGGGGGTTTGAAAATGATGTGTGTCATAAAACAGAAAGATTTGACACGAGTGTGTGTCATCTTCTGTGTCGAACCGTGAACATTTTTTCCTGTTTCTCAGCTAGAGCTCCGAGGTTCATCAATGGTGAGATTTCGAATATGCGACCGTTTTTAAATGACCACCATGAAGGTAGCCGCATTCCAGCTTGAGATGTATGCTGGGTATGTTCATGTTTCCGTTTGCCACCGAAGGCTGACATGAATTATGGGGTCTTGAATGTGCGTGTTTCATCTTGTGCATGTGTATTTACATGAAAGGCATTAAGGCACTGGCAGGTCTGCACTTGAAGTTGACCTGGGTGGTCATAAAAATCCCCACACTTCAGTTCACCAGACTGCATCGCGGTTTGAACCCAGGACTTGTTGGATCCATGGTATTGAAGTTGAACAGTCTTAACCACTTGACTGTGGCATCTGTTGAACCTTGAAATGATTTATGTTGTAAATGAGAGAGGTATAACACAGGTGTTTGTCATGTTGTGTGCTGAAGCCCATGAATTTTTCTGCAGCTGTTATGTAAATTAATTTGTGTTTCTTTGTTACAGTGTTGGTGTTCCATGATGTCCAAGGACTGTGGTGCCGTCTTTTTTTAGTGGTAAGTATTCAGTTTGTACATTTCGGGGGGGGGGGGGGGGGGGGGGGGGGGGGGGGGGGATGGGGGGGGGGTATAGACGTTGTCTATATATTCTGTTTGTGTGTTTCAGCGTTGGTGTTCCCAGCTATCTGAAGACTGATGATGCCATCTTTTTTTCTGCGGTAAGTACTCAGTCTGTACATTTCTGTGTCTTGTTTGGAGGGGAGGGGGGTGGATTTCATTTAATTGTGTGTTAAGCATGTTTTTTGTTTTTGTGTGTGTTGTTCGTTTATGTAGTGAGGTAGCTGTTGTTTCTACATGTTCCCTGCTGTGTGTTACAGGGCTGATGAACCAAGACTGAAGAGATCAGGACAGGAGGCTGCCATCTCTATCACAAGTTAAGTGCACTGTGTGTGTTTGCGTGCGTGCTTGTGTGCATGTGTGTTTACCTGTGACAGGAAGATGAAAGGTGAGAAGGTCAGAGGCTGGTCATTTTTTCCTCGCCTAAAAGCATGTGGCCAATCCACGGTCATTCTTTTTTTGTTGGTCATGTTTTTACTAACCATCACAAATGGCCAGTCATCAGGGGGGGGGGGGGGGGGGGGGTTAGATTTACTGAGTGTGTTATTTCAGTGTTGTGTTCATTTACTTAAGTGAGCACAGGTGAGTGTGGTGTTTGTTTAGTCTTCACATTACCTTCTTTGTACATGCAGGAACATTAGAGGAATTTTGTTATGTGTGTGTGTGTTGCATTGTCAGTGACTAAAGTGTTTATTGTGTGTTCACAGGGTTGGCACATGCAGACAGCTGAAGACTGTGCAGACAGAGGAGTCAGGATTTGCTGAATGGGGATCTACATGCAGGTGAGTGCTGTGCATACCTCTGTCAGTCACAGCAAAGAGGGAATGTGGCAGGATGAATAAAATGTTCGCTGCCAATATATAAACCATGAGTTTCTGGGTTTGTACCCAGCCTCGCCCTTTCTTCCCAGTTTGACGAAAAAATTAAACTGAATGTCAAAGTCGTTCGGATGAGACTATAAACCAAGGCCCCTTGTGCGAACACATGCAGAACATCTTGTGCACACATCATTAAAACCCCGTTCCGCCTTTCGGAAGAGCAGGCCATAATGTGCTGGTAAGAGCGGATGACAAAATAAAATAAAAAAAACAGCATGCACACGGGTGTTGTGTTTAGACACCATCCCTGAGGAAAAAAAAATAATGGGTAGGCGCTGCACTTGTGGCGACGCGTTTTCCCGGGGAGAGCAGCCCGAATTTCATGCAGAGAAATCTGCTGTGACATAGTATAAAATAAATAAAAATTCTCTGCATGAAATTCAGGCTGCTCTCCCCAGGGAAAGCATGCCGTCTCAAAAGCAGTGCCACCCATTTGAAATAAAAAAATTAAATTGTCTGCATGTGCATTTGTTTAGCTATGAGAGTGGTGATTCTGTACAGAATGTTGCCAGGAAAAACTGTCTTTTTGCAGTGTTGCTTTGTTGGTTTGTTGTTGTTCTTTTACATGTGAGGGACAGTTTTGTTCAAATATCAATTCTACAAGGTCGCATATTAAAAGCAATTTGTTGGATTCCTTCTGACTTTGTTGTATATTACCAAAAAAAAGTGTGTGTGTGTGCATGTTTTTTGTCTCTGTGTGTGGTTGGGTATGCTTCATGCATGTAGTGAGATAGCTGCTGTTTCTACATGTTCACTGCTGTGTGTTACAGGGCTGGTGAACCAAGACTGAAGGGATCAGGACAGGAGGCTGCCATCTCCATCACAAGTTAAGTGCACTGTTTGTGTTTGCGTGCGTGCATGTGTGTGTGTTTACCTGTGACAGGAAGATGAAAGGTGAGAAGGTCAAAGGCTGGTCATTTTTTCTTCACCTAAAAGCATGTGGCGAATCCACGGTCATTCTCTTTTTGTTGGTCATGTTTTTACTAACCAACACAAATGGCCAGTCGGGGGGGGGGGGGGGGGGGGGGGGGGGGGGGGGGGGGGGGGGGGGGGTTAGATTTACTGAGTGTGTTATTTCAGTGTTGTGTTCATTTAGTTAGGTGTGCATAGGTGAGTGTGGTATTTAGTCTTCAGATTAGCGTTTTTGTAAATGCAGAAACATAAGAGGAATTTTGTTTTTTTCGCGTGTGTGTGTGTTTATGTGTGTGTGTTGCATTGTCAGTGACTAAAGTATTTATTGTGTGTTGACAGGGTTGGCTCATGCAGACAGCTGAAGACTGTGCAGAGAGAGGAGTCAGGATTTGCTGAATGGGGATCTGCATGCAGGTGAGTGATGTGCATACCTCTGTCAGTCACAGCAAAATTCGCAGCATGTAGTCTCAAGAGCAGTGCCACCCATTTGAAATTAAAAAATAAAATTGTCTGCATGTGTATTTGTGACGCTCCACCACATAATGAGACGGAGTGCACCTGAGGTCAATTTTAAGTTATTGACATGTTATTAATGTGCAATAAAGTGGCTATCAAATACAAAAAAACAGATTGAAAATCGGACAATTCTGTGCAACATTATTACAAATTGAAATGATAGACTGCAGGATGGGACAAAATGAGAAACAGGCAAGTTTATTTTAGTAACAGGTTGTCAGAATGAGTGCTTTGGTATTTTCAAAACACATTTAAAAGCAAAAGGAATAAAAATTATGCCTTGATATTTCATTATAAGGTAAATAAACAGATCTAGTTTAATAATCAATCAAAATCTCAAAATTGACAACTTGACCCCACCTGCTTTTAAAGGCTCCTAGCACAAAATTGGGTAATGTGCTAAGCAACTCATTTCGTGCTGGAGCGCCACATTTGTTTAGCAATGAGAGTGGTGATTCTGTACAGAATGTTGCTAGGAACAAACCTCTTTTTGAAGTGTTGGTTTGTTGGTGGTTTTTTTGTTTTGTTTTTGTTTTTTACATGTGTGGGACAGTTTTGTTCAATTATCAATCCTACAAGCTCACATATTAAAGGCTTTTTTAATTTGTTTTTTGTTTTGTTGGTGATTGGAGCAATATGCTTCATGACAATAGTAGATGTCTTTATTATAAAACTATAAATTCGATATTGGTTTGGAAAATGCATATCTACCACATATATGAGTCTGCGCTCTTATCAAATTTCATTGTGGTTGTCACAAGCCCTCTGTTGAGGTTAGACATTTTCTTAATATTCCAGGGAAGAAGAATATGTTGTTGGATTCCATCTCACTTTGTTGTATATTACCAAAAAAAAACTTTGTGTGTGAGTGTGCATGCATTTTGTCTGTGTGTGTGTAGGTGTGCTTCATGCAGGTAGTGAGCTAATTATTGTTTCTACATGTTCACTGCTGTGTGTTACAGGGCTGATGAACCAAGACTGAAGAAATCAGGACAGGAGGCTGCCATCTTCATCACAAGTTAAGTGCACTGTGTGTGTTTGCGTGCGTGTATGCGTGCTTGTGTGCGTGTGTGTATGTTTACCTGTGACAGGAAGCTGAAAGGTGAGAAAGTCAGAGGCTGGCTATTTTCAGAACACCTAGGAGCACGTCATCATTGCATTGGCACTTCTTTTTTGTTGGTCATGTTTTTACTAACCAGCACAAATGGCCAGTCTGGTATTTTGCTGAAAGTGGTGTTTATTTATTTAGGTGTACACAGGTGAGTGTGATGTTCATTTAGTTTTCAAACCAGTGTCTTTCTACAGGCAGGAACATGAGGGGAATTTGTTGGGTTTTTTTGCATGTGTTTGTGTGTGTATGTATGTGTATGTGTGTGTGTGCGTGCTACATTGTCAGTGACTAAAGTATTTATTGTGTGTTCACAGGGTTGGCACATGCAGACAGCTTAAAACTGTGCAGAGAGACACGAGTCAGGACTTGCTGAATGGGGATCTACTGGACAGGTGGTTATTTAAAAAAAAATTATTTTATACCATTTTATGTCACAGCAGATTTCTCCGCATGAAATTCGGGCTACTCTCGTGCAGTGCCACTCATTATTTTTTGGTTAGGGTAGGCGCTGCACTTGTGGCGACATGCTCTCCCTGGGGAGAGCAGCCCGAATTTCACACAGAAAAATCTGCTGTCACATAAAGTGGTACAAAATACAAACCACAAATTGTCTTTTCCTGTGTGCATCTGTATTTGGTAGAGTGGATTTTTTCTATAGAACTTTGCCAGGGACAACCCTCTTGTTGCCGTGGTTTTAAAAAAAATGTGCTGAATAATTATATGTAACACACGGGACCACGGTTTATCGTCTCATCCAAAAGACTAGCATCTAGACCACCACTCATGGTTTAATGGATGGGAAAAAAGTTTGGGGCCCAAACTGGAATCAAACCACCGCACACTCTGACCTGGACTAACTTATCCACTGTAATATTCCCCAATTTGACACTAAAAACTGCTTTGCTCTGTTACTCATGCAGTGTGTATTTCAGGTATTCACTTACAGCTTTAGACATCTTTGTTTGCGATGATTATTTAATAAAGACTAGCATGTATGGGCTGGCTAGGGTTAAAAAAAAAAGTTCAGTATTGGTAAAAAAACAAAATTGAAAATCACCCCTGTTAGATTAGGTGCACAAAATATCCCTCCTTCCTTACATTATAGACTGGGGTAGTATGATTAGACTATTGAGCCAACGTCGCTGATGTTATGTGTTATGTGGTGACTGACGTGTCACTGACACTTATGTGGTGACTGACATGTCACTGCTGCTGGTATGCAGTGACTATGTGTCACTGATGCTGTTATGTGGTGACTGATGTGTCACTGGTGCTGTTATGTGGTGACTGATGTGTCACTGGTGCTGTTATGTGGTGACTGATGTGTCACTGGTGCTGTTATGTGGTGACTGATGTGTCACTGGTGCTGTTATGTGGTGACTGATGTGTCACTGGTGCTGTTATGTGGTGACTGATGTGTCACTGGTGCTGTTATGTGGTGACTGATGTGTCACTGGTGCTGTTATGTGGTGACTGATGTGTCACTGGTGCTGTTATGTGGTGACTGATGTGTCACTGGTGCTACTGTTATGTGGTGACTGATGCGTCACTGATGGTACTGTGTTATAGGGTGACTGACATGTCACCGATGCTATGTGTCATGTGGTAACTGACGTGTCACTGATACTATGTGTTATGTGGTGACTGATGTGTTACTGATGTTGCTGTGTGCAGATGGTGTCTGTCCATGATGGAAGGGGCGGTGGGCAGCACAAGTGTGTATCAAACCACGGCCACATATCTTGCAACACATCATCGCATCAAACCACGGCCACAAATCTTGGAACACATCATCGCATCAAACCACGGCCACACATCTTGCAACAGGCATCGTGTTGGGAGGCAGGAGATGTGACTGCTGAAATAAAAGAAAGTGTCATTACAACCACCCCCCTCTCTCCTGCCTCTCAACGTGTTCATTGCCAGAACTGTGGACTGCTTTCTTTGTGAGCTTCTGTACACACCCCTGACTTGTGTTTTTTTTTTTTTCTGAGGGGGTATGTGCGTGAATTGCATGTGTGTGTGTGTGAGAGAGAGAGAGAGAGACAGAGACAGAGACAGAGACAGACAGAGAGAGAGAGCAGTAGACTCCCTGCTACAGCTCTGAGGTTCACCAATGGTGAGATGTTTTGTATACGACCATTTTTGCTCGCTCTGAAGGTAGCCACATTTTGACTTTTGGGGAGGCATGTCATCTAAAAACAACATTTTATCCTCTAAAATAAAATGACTAAAATACAACCATCTAAAAAATACGTTTAAACCAGACAAATAAATGGCTAAAATACAGCCAACTAAAAATATCAACATTTAAATCTTGTGCATAAAATGACTACATACAGCCGTCTAAATCTCGCATGTAAAATGGCTAAAGTGCAGTTATCCAAATGGGCTACAGCCATCTAAAAATACCAACATTTAAATTGCACACATAAAATGGCTAAAATAGCCTATCTAAATGGGTTAAAATAAACCTTCTAAATGGGTTAAAATAAACCTTCTCAATGGGCTAAAATGAAACTATCTAAAAATATAAACATTTAAATTGCACACATAAATTGGCTTAAATACAGTGGTTTAAAAATGCCATAATTAAAACATAAAAATGGCTATAATACAATCGTGTAAATGGGTTAAACGTGTCAATTGTACGCAAAAAAAACCTACTAAATACAGCCGCCTAAATCTTGCACATAAAATGCCTAAATTACAGCCATCTAAACTTGCTCAAATACAGCGTCTAAAAATACCAATATTTAAATCAAACACATAGAAGCAGAAAAAAAATCGCAGCCTTCTGTAATCCATGTAATGGGCTAATCCCACCCCCCCCCCCCCCCCCCCCCCAAAAAAAAAAAGTGCATATCCAGAGATCATGGGTTCGAATCTGATTCGGAGCTCATCACATACATAAAAGGGCAGCAGAGAGACATCCAGAGTCATGAACTGGATGTGGGCCAGCCTCCCTAGAGTGTAAGGAAGATTAAAGGCCCGAAACACTTGTTTGAAGGGGGCTTCTCCTCTGAGGACTCTCTGCTGCCATGCTCTACGCGAGTATCTTACCACTACCATACTTCAAATCACACACATACAATGGCTAGAATAGAGTCGTCTAAATGGACTAAAACAAAACCATCTAAATGGGCTAAAACAAAACAATCTAAATACATAAAGGGGCAGCAGAGAGACATCCAGAGTCATGAACTGGATGTGGGCCGGCCTCCCTAGAGTGTAAGGAAGATTAAAGGCCCGAAACACTTGTTTGAAGGGGGCTTCTCCTCTGAGGACTCTCTGCTGCCATGCTCTATGCAAGTTTCTTACCACTACCATGCAAAACGATCTAAATGGGATAAAACGAAACCATCTAAACGGGATAAAACAAAACCATCTAAATGGTCTAAAATAACCATCTAAACGAGCTAAAACAGAACCATCTAAATGGGATAAAATGGTCTAAATGAGATAAAACAATTTAAATGGCATAAAACAAAACCATCTAAATGAACTAAAATAATCTAAATGAGCTAAAACAATTTTAATGGGCTTAATTAAACATCTAAATAGGCTAAAACAAAAGTATCTAAATGGACTAAAACGATGCGATCTAAATACCAGAGCATAGAATTCTCCGCGTTTCCGCGGATTTCCGAGTTTTTCAAGCTGATTTCCGCAAAAAAAATCTGGGGAAAAAAAAAAAAACGAAACCAGATGAAATTCTCAAATGGTGGCAGTGTCGTCAAAGGGTTCAGTTCTCACTCACTAGACTCGGTAGCTAAAGCCGATCAAGGGCTAGGCCTAAGCCTATGTGCAAAATTTCAAAATGGCTAGCATATGCGGGAGAACGATCGACTCATGCTTATGATGACAGAGGATGCAAAAATGCATGGAAATGGGAGTGGGTGGATCCTGAAGTCAAGGTTGGAGATCGAAATGTGTGGATTGGCGAGCACATTCGCAAACTGGATGCTGCAGGCAAAGCGTTTTGCGAAGCTTGCCAGTGCGACATTCTCTATGCTAGCCAGGGCCGCAGAGCGCTTGAAGACCATTAATTTTGCAAAAGGCAAAACACAAGGTGATCTACTCCATCCGCGGGAATACAACTCTTGCAGACTGACATAGAGAAAAATACTGCTGTACACTCGGGATATCCAAGCAGGGAAGAAAACATTATGCAGCTTCTTCAGAAAATGAGAAACACAACAAGTGTACATAAACAGGCAGACATAGGATAATTCAGGCATGGTACATCTCCGCGATTTCGCGGAAATCCGCGAAAAAGAAGAAGAAAAAAAAAGAAAAAGAAGGAAACCCACAGAGAAGCAGTCAAGGGATAGGATGCAACGCTTCCATGCCCAGTACTTCCCTTCTCTTCTTTACATCACCAGTCTACTATCTGTTGACAGAAGGGTGTCGGTTGCAGCTGTAAGCCTAAGGCAGAGGGGGGGCGGGCTTTCACTGGCTGCCTTCAGCATGTATGGGGTCAGAGAGCAATGTTTACAGTATCATAACAATCGGCAGGCAACCAGCTTGCCCTCTCTCTTTCTTCGAAGGACTGGCAGTGTCTGTCTGTCTGTCTGTCTGTCTGTCTGTCTGTCTCTCTCTCTCTCTCTCTCTCTCTCTCTCTCTCTCTCTCTCTCTCTCAAACACACACACACACGCACACACACACACACACACACACACACACACACACACACTCTCTCTCTCTCTCTCTCTCTCTCTCTCCCTCTCTCCCTCTCTCTTACACCCCCCCTCTCTCTTACACCCCCCTCTGTGTGTGTGTGTGTGTGTGTGTGTGAGTGTGTGTGTGTTTGTGTGCCCTTTCTTTCTCTTTCTTCCTCTTATCTGCATTTGTGCACATTTGTCTAGAAATGTACTAATTTTTGCTCTGTGATTACTTGAGTATAGAACTTCCTTTAGATTGAAGAAATAACAGAAAAAGTCATATTTGGAGAGCTTATTTTAGGGCAGAAATTGCTTAGTGGAGAGGCCTTTAAACAGGCTAGAATTGTAAAAAAAAAACTTCAGCTTCAGGGGGCGTTGCCCCCTGACCCCCACAAGGGGCTTTGCCCCTTGACCCACCAGGGGGCAATGCCCCCTGGGCCCCCACTACATTTCAGGGAAAAGTGCTTTTCCTCCAGTATCATGTCTGGATATCACTGCATACATGCATACTCACATCCCCTTTTTTAATTCTGCAATCAGTTGCTGGATGTTTATGTCCTCATTTCTCTCACCCCCTGTTTTTTGTCTGTCTGTCTGTCTGTCTGTCTGTCTGTCTGTCTGTCTGTCTGTCCTCTCAATCTCTCTCTCTCTCTCTCTCTCTCTCTCTCTCTCTCTCTCTCTCTCTCTCTCTCTCTCTCTCTCTCTCTCTCTCCATGTTTTCCATTAACCATCATAGTTGTACACAGAAACTTATGTTATGGCTACCCAGAAGGGATCTTTTTAAAACAAGCTTGACTTACTCTTGTGGTTCTTTATGGAAGGTCTAAAAGTCTGTGTCTGTCTCTCTCTGTGTCTTTCACTCACTCACTCACTCACACACACACACACACACACACACACACACACACACACACACACACACACACGCACACACACACACACACACACACACACACAGTACACACACACACACACACACACACACACACACACACACACACACACACACTCACACACACACTTCCACACTGCTCAAAATGGTGCCTGGAGAGGCCTCCAAATTGCCTTTAAAATGCTAAAAATCGTTTTCGGCCGGGGGGCTTCGTCCCCTGGACCCCCCAGCAGGGCTTTGCCCCTGCACCCCACCGGGGCCTAAGCGGCCCCTGGACCCCGGCTTAGTTTCCTCTTTTTTTCTCTCTGCCAATTCTACGCTCTGAAATACATAAAGATCTAAGTACATAATGCAGCAGCAGAGAGACATCCAGAGTCATGAACTGGATGTGGGCCAGCCTCCCTCGAGTGTAAGGAAGATTAAAGGCCCGAAACACTTGTTTGAAGGGGGCTTCTCCTCTGAGGACTCTCTGCTGCCATGCTCTATGCAAGTTTCTTACCACTACCATACTTTAAACACACACACACACATAACAGCTAAAATGCAGCTGTCTGAATGGGCTAAAATAACCATCTGAACGGGCTAAAACAAAACTAAATGGGCCAAAATAATCTGGGCTAAAACAAAACCATCTAAATGGGCTAAAACAACAATATAAATGGGATAAAACAAAACCATCTAAATGAGCTAAAAAATTCTAAATGGGCTAAAACAAAACCATCTAAATGGGCTCGAGCAAAATCATCTAAATGAGCTAAAATCTAAATGGCCTAAAACAAAAGCATTTAAAAGACAAAGCGGCAGCAGGGAGACATCCAGAGTCATGAACTGGATGTAGGCCGGCCTCCCTAGAGTGTAAGGAAGATTAAAGGCCCGAAACACTTGTTTGAAGGGGGCTTCTCCACTGAGGACTCTCTGCTGCTATGCTCTACACGAGTTTCTTACCACTACCATACTTTAAACCACACACATGTAATGGCTAGAATAGAGCCGTCTAAATGGGCTAAAATAATCGTCTGAATGGGATAAAACAAAACCATCTAAATGGGCTAAAACAAAACCATCTAAATGCGCTAAAATAATCTAAATGGGCTAAAACAAAACCATCTAAATGCACTAAAATAATCTAAATGGGCTAAAACAAAACCATCTAAATAAGCTAAAACAAAACCATCTAAATGGGCTAAAACAAAACCATCTAAATGGGCTAAACAAAACCATATAAACTAGCTAAAATAATCATCTAAATGGGCTAAAACAAAACCATCAAATGAGATGAAACAAAACCATCAAATGAGATAAAACAAAACCATCAAATCAGCTAAAACAAAACCCTCTAAATGGGCTAAAACAAAACCATCTAAATGAGCTTAAATAATCAAAATGAGCTAAAATAAAAACCATCTAAAAGAGCTAACAAAATCTAAATGGGCTAAAAAAACACACGATATAAATGGGCTAAAACAAAACAATATGGGCTAAAAAAAAACACGATATAAATGGGCTAAAACAAAACAATCTAAATACATAAAGGGGCAGCAGAGAGACATCCAGAGTCATGAACTGGATGTGGGCCAGCCTCCCTAGAGTGTAAGGAAGATTAAAGGCCCGAAACACTTGTTTGAAGGGGGCTTCTCCTCTGAGGACTCTCTGCTGCCATGCTCTACACGAGTATCTTACCACTACCATACTTTAAATCACACACATACAATGGCTAGAATAGAGTCGTCTAAATGGACTAAAACAAAACCATCTAAATGGGATAAAACAAATCCATCTAAATGGGCTAAAACAAAACCATCTAAATGGGCTAAAATAATCTAAATGGGCTCAAACGAAACCATCTAAATGGGCTAAAATAATCAAAATAAGTTAAAACAAAACCATCTAAATGAGCTAAAACAAATCCATCTAAATGAGCTAAAACAAATCCATCTAAATGAGCTAAAATAATCAAAATGGGCTAAAACAACGAGTTAAATGGGCCAAAACAAAACCCTCTAAATGGGCTAAAACAAAACAATCTAAATACATAAAGGGACAGCAGAGAGACATCCAGAGTCATGAACTGGATGTGGGCCGGCCTCCCTAGAGTGTAAGGAAGATTAAAGGCCCGAAACACTTGTTTGAAGGGGGCTTCTCCTCTGAGGACTCTCTGCTGCCATGCTCTACGCGAGTATCTTACCACTACCATACTTTAAATCACACACATATAATGGCTAGAATAGAGCTGTCTAAATGGGCTAAAATAATCATCTAAATGGGCTAAAACAAAACCATCTAAATGCGCTAAAATAATCTAAATGGGCTAAAACAAAACCATCTAAATGCACTAAAATAATCTAAATGGGCTAAAACAAAACCATCTAAATAAGCTAAAACAAAACCATCTAAATGGGCTAAAACCCCCCCCCCATCTAAATGGGCTAAAACAAAACCATATAAACTAGCTAAAATAATCATCTAAATGAGCTAAAACAAAACCATCAAATGAGATGAAACAAAACCATCAAATGAGATAAAACAAAACCATCAAATCAGCTAAAACGAAACCCTCTAAATGGGCTAAAACAAAACCATCTAAATGAGCTTAAATAATCAAAATGAGCTAAAACAAAACCATCTAAAAGAGCTAACAAAATCTAAATGGGCTAAAATAAAACGATATAAATGGGCTAAAACAAAACAATCTAAATACATAAAGGGGCAGCAGAGAGACATCCAGAGTCATGAACTGGATGTGGGCCGGCCTCCCTAGAGTGTAAGGAAGATTAAAGGCCCGAAACACTTGTTTGAAGGGGCTTCTCCTCTGAGGACTCTCTGCTGCCATGCTCTATGCGAGTATCTTACCACTACCATACTTTAAATCACACACATAATGGCTAAAACAAATCCATCTAAATGGGCTAAAATAACAATCAAAATGAGTTAAAACAAAACCATCTAAATGGGCTAAAAAAACAATCTAAATGAGCTCAAACAAAGCCATCTAAATGGACTAAAATAACTAAATGGGCTAAAAACAAAACCATCTAAATGGGCTAAAATAACTAAATGGGCTAAAACAAAACCATCTAAATGAGCTAAAACAAAACTAACAAAAGTCTCATTGGAATGGGACTACAAACCAAGGCCCCCTGTGTGGTTGGCAGGCAGAACATTTTGCACACATTAAAATTCTGCCTTTCAAAAGAACAGGCCATCTGATGACAAAATTATAAATAAAAAAACCAGCATGCACACAGGTATTGTGTTTAGACACCATCACTTGTTTGAAGGGGGCTTCTCCTCTGAGGATTCTGCTGTCGTGCTCTAAGAGGTTTTTTTTTTTACCACTTCCATACTTTAAATCACACACATCTAATGGCTAAAATAGAGCTGTCTAAATGTGCTGAAACAAAACCATCTAAATGAGCTAAAACAACATCTAAATGGGCTAAAATAATCTATATGGGCTAAAACGGAACCATTTAAATGGTATAAAACAACAAAATGAGCTAAAACACCATGTAAATGGGCTAAAACACCACCATCTAAATGAGCTAAAACAAAACCATGTCAATGGGCTAAAATAATCTAAATGGGCTGAAACAAAACCATCTAAATGAGCTAAAACAAAACCATCTAAATGGGCTAAAATAATATAAATGAGCTAAAACAAAACCATCTAAATGAGCTAAAACAAAACCATCTAAATGGGCTAAAATAATATGAATGGGCTAAAACAAAACCATCTAAATGGGCTAAAATAATATAAATGGGCTAAAACAAAACCATCTAAATGGCCTAAAACAAAACCATCTAAATGGGCTAAAATAATATAAATGGGCTAAAACAAAACCATCTAAATGAGCTAAAACAAAACCATCTAAATGGGCTAAAATAATATAAATGGCCTAAAACAAAACCATCTAAATGGCCTAAAATAAAACCATCTAAATGGGCTAAAATAATATAAATGGCCTAAAACAAAACCATCTAAATGAGCTGAAACAAAACCATCTAAATGGGCTAAAATAATATAAATGGCCTAAAACAAAACCATCTAAATGGGCTAAAACAAAACCATCTAAATGGGCTAAAATAATATAAATGGCCTGAAACAAAACCATCTAAATGAGCTAAAACAAAACCATCTAAATGGCCTAAAACAAAACCATCTAAATGGCCTACAACAAAACCATCTAAATGGGCTAAAATAATATAAATGGCCTACAACAAAACCATCTAAATGGGCTAGAATAATATAAATGGCCTAAAACAAAACCATCTAAATGGCCTAAAACAAAAAACGAAACAAAAGTTTCATTGGGATGAGACTATAAAGCCCAAGGCGGGCAGAACATTTTGCACACATTAAAGTTCTGCCTTTCAAAGAACAGGCCATCTGCCAGATTACAAAATTAAAAAAAAACAACAACAACCAGCATGCACACAGGTGTCCTGTTAGACACTATCCTGAGGGGAAAAAAAAAGGGTAAACACTGCCCTTGTGGCAATGGGCTCCCCTCCCCCTACCCACCAAGAGCAGCCCAATTTCACACAGAAAAATCTGCTGTGACATAAAGTGGTATAAAATAAAATCAATAACCAATAGGCTATCCCACACCCTTCAGTCACAATCAGATCACTTTGGTTGTGCCTTCCCAATCCAAACCAGCAGAGTACATAAAACAGGTATTCAGTCACAACCAGGGCATCAAAGAAAACACCCATCGTCACTCCACCCAGGTAAGGTGGCTAATGTATGTCACACAATACAAAACAATAACTCCACCACCACCACAAAGACCAACACAGGTATCAACTCAACTGACGAAGAGTTACCACCAGGGAAACAGCAGGATATGTATATCAGAGATCTAAACCCCACCTAAAGAACATCCAAAGTCACCAGCAGGTATGACATCAAGCGAATTGCCACACAAAACAAAGACTGCACTACTGCCAGTCAAAACTATACATTCCCTCAAAAGAGGTATAATAAATAATAATAATACATGGAATTTATATAGCACTAAATGTTGTAATGCAAACAAATGGAAGTGCTTGCTAGCATTCAAATCAGTGATGGGGATGCAAACATTCACAAATGAATTAAATTATATATTTACACACACACCACACACACACACACACACACACACACACACACACACACACACACACACTAAGGTATAAACAACAATATAACCAAGACAATAAACTGACACCACTCTTTGAAGCAACCACTGGAAGGAACAAACTACAGTTGTCAACTCATCCTGGGAAGAGTCCACACACTGCAAACAGCACAAATGCCACAGATACATAGAGCCCAACATCACCTGAGGACTTGACACATATGTCGCCAGCAGGTGATAAGTCAGACCAACCGACAGCAAACCACCAGAGATTGCACAAATGCATCTGGCTTGACCACAGCCACCTCACTGGAACCAGACTGACAAACAAAACTCTTCACTTCACAAAGAAAACTTCCCTCTGATAAACAACCCCAAAATAACACCAGCTTAAAAAATATGTACCCAGCTAACAAACAAAACTCTTCAGTTCACAAAGAAAACTCCCCTCTCATAAACAACCCCAAATAACACCAGCTTAAAAAAAATATGTACCCAGGCACCAACTTTGCCCTAAACAGAAGACATGACCCCCCCCCCCCCCCCCCCTTCCAAACTTTGCCTAATAAACTAAGAATGACCTCTTACAAAACCTCCAGTCAGCAAGCTTGGCCTGCTAACCCCAGATTGACCTACACAAAAAGCCCCCTCTCTCTCTGTCTGTCTGTCTCTGTCTCTCTCTCTCTCTCTCTCTCTCTCCTCTCTCTCTCTCTCTCCTCTCTCTCTCTCTCTCTCTCTCTCTCTCTCTCTCTCTCTCTCTCTCTCAGTCAGTGCCGACTCTACTCTCCCCAAAAGTCCTTTGGATGAGATTATAAACCCAGGCCCAGTGTTCTGATGCACACAAGGCAGAACATCTTGGGCACACATTAAATCCTGTTGGGCTTATGCTAAGAGCAGGCCAAGCAGGCCATTGTGTGCCAGTGGGAACATATGACATTTACAAAACTACATATACACGGGGACTGGATGTAAAAAAAAACACAAGTGCTTATCTCATTATCCTTGATATAAAAGAATCAATCAAATCAAATCAAATCAAATCTCTCTCTCTCTCTCTCTCCTCTCTCTCTCTCTCTCTCTCTCTCTCTCTCTCTCTCTCTCTCTCTCTCTCTCTCTCTCTCTCTCTCTTCTCTCGTCTGGTCGAGGACATTTTTCTCCTGGAGTTAACATCAGTGCCCACTCCACTCTCCCCAAAAGTCTAAACCGAGGCCATGTGCACGCATGCAGCAGAACACGTTAAATCCTGTTCCACTCTTGTAAGAGTAGGCCATCGTGTGCTGGTGGGAACAGATGACAATATTTACAAAAACTGCATACACGCGGGACCGGATGAAAAAAAGCACATGATTGCTTATTCTGTTATCCTCAATATAAAAGAATTAATAAAAATAAAAAAATCTTTCTCTGATGGGGAGGGGATAGCATAATGGTCAGAACATTGGCTGGCAATTTGACGACCTTCCGTTGGAGGGGATTTTTCCCCTGGAGTTAACATCAGTGCTGACTCCACTCTCCCCAAAAGTCTTTCGGATGAGACTGTAAATGAGGCCCTGTGTGCTAACGCATGCAGAACATCTTGCGCACACATTAAATCCTGTTCCGCCTTTGGTAAGAGTAGGCCATTGTGTGCCGGTGGGAACAGATGACAAGATTTACAAAACTGCACTCACAGGGGAGGTGATAAAAAGCACATGAATGCTTATTCTGTTATCATTGATATAAAAGAATCTCTCTCTCTCTCTCTCTCTCTCTCTCTCTCTCTCTCTCTCTCTCTCTCTCTCTCTCTCTCTCTCTCTCTCTCTCTCTGTCTGTCTGTCTCTCTCTCTCTCTGAAAACAAAGGACTCATAATCACAGTGACACCCATCCCTTCTTGTCCCTTCTCTTCCCCCTCCATGGCGGTTACAAAGCCATGTGAAATACTCCATGGCAACCACCCTCCCATCTGTTTCACAATTCAAAGATTTATTATCTCACAAATAGAGAAATTCATGTGGGTTACCAGCCAAAAAAAAAAAGGTAAATAGGAAAGGCATTTATCACAGAGTAATAACACAGCACAGTACACAAGCTATATATACATTTAAAAAGATCAACACAAACCCCAAACAGTAAGATTTCAATCATTAAAAACAGATACACACACAGACCATGATTCACATTCCTGTATCCCTGTGAATCATGGACCCTGACTGCAGATTTGGAGAGAAGAGTACAGGCAGTAGAGATGAGATGCTTCCAGAGACTCCTTGGCATCTCCTACAGAGACCACATGAACAACGAAGAAGTGTATAACAGAATCCAGCAAACCATTGGTCCCAACCAAAATCTTCTATCAATCATAAAGAGGTGTAAACTTAAATGGTATGGGTATGTCACAAGATCAAAAGGACTAGCAAAAACAATACTGCAAGGCACTGTCCAAGGAGGAAGAAAAAGAGGCAGACCAAAGAAGAGATGAAAAGACAACATCAGCAACGGACAGGCCTAGAACTCAACAAAACCCTGAGAAAGGCAGAACAGAGAGAGGAATGGAGGGAACTGGTTGTCAAGTCTTCATGGGTGCCCCCACCATTGCCAGACTAAGGGATAGATAGATAGATAGATAGATAGATAGATAGATAGATAGATAGATAGATAGATAGATA
>CM060348.1:2962458-2986984 GCA_030674155.1 Stramonita haemastoma | reverse complement strand
GAGTACACCTTGCGCACATGTTAAAACCTGTTCTGATTTTTCGGATGAATACGCCACTGTGCGCTGGTGGGAACGGATGACAAAAATTTAACGAAACTGCATACACACGAAACCGGATGTAAACAAGCACAGGAGTGTTTATTCCATTATCTCCAAAATAAAAGAATCTCACACACACATGCACACACACACACTCCCCACACCAGGAGAGACAGGCAGAAGTTTCAACTGACCCCAAATCACACACATATACCTTGCCACATGCTGTACTGGCCTGGTGGCACAGCAGTGACTTACATTACAGTGCAGGCAGTGTCATGCACTGTGACTGAGCTGCTCACTCTGCCGCTGTGTGGTTCTGTCTTCCATCTGTCCATCCTGCAAACACACCAACCCGAGTCACTGACATCTTCAGGGTGAAAAGGATAATCTTTATTTTATTATTTTTATTTTATTTTTTTTATTTTATACCACTTTATGTCACAGCAGATTTCTCTGCATGAAATTTGGGCTGCTCTCCCCGGGGAGAGCGCATCGCCACATATGCAGCGCCTACCCCTTATTTTATTTTTTTCTCAAGGATGGTGTCTAAACACGACACTGTGTGCATGCTGGGGTTTCTTTTTTTAAATTTTGTCATTTGCTCCTACCGGCACACGATGGCCTGCTCTCCCGAAAGGTGGAATGGGGTTTTAACATGAGCGCAATATGTTCTGCGTGCGTTCACACACGGGCCTCGGTTTATAGTCTCATCCGAAGTCTGATGTCTTGATCAGGTGATGACAATGCATTTCTTTGTCTGTGAACAGAAGACTGTATTTGAGACTGAGTGTGTGACAAAAGGAAGGACGGTGGCAGGATGGTTAAGATGTTTGCATGCCAATATGTAAACCGCGAGTTTCTGGGTTTGTACCCAGCTCGCCCTTTCTTTCCAGTTTGACGAAAAAATCGAACTGAATGTCAAAGTCATTCGGATGAGACTATAAACCGAGGTCCGTGTGCGAACGCATGCAGAACATCTTGCGCACACATTAAAATCTCATTCCGCCTTTTGGAAGAGCAGGCCATCATGTGCCGGTAGGAGTGGATGACAAAATTATATAAAAAAAACCAGCATGCACACAGGTGTCATGTTTAGACACCATCCCTGAGGGGGAAAAAAAATCATGGGTAGGCGCTGCACTTGTGGCGACGCAATCTCCCCGGGGAGAGCAGCCCGAATTTCACGCAGAGAAATCTGCTGTGACATAAAGTGGTATAAAATAAATCAATAAATCAATGAATAAATAAAAGGCAGTTGTTCAATACTTTATGTTTGTCGGTAATAACAGTTTTTTTTCCTGAGAGAAATTCTTTATAAAAAGAATAAACAAACACACCAACCTGCGTCACTGACATCTTCAGGGTGAAAAGGACGGTCTGGTGTCTTGATCAGGTGATGACAAAGCGTTTCTTTGTCTGTGAACAGAAGACTGTATATGAGACTGAGTGTGTGACAAAAGGCAGTTGGTCAATACTTTGTTTGTCGGTAATAAGTTTTTCCTGAGAGAGTAAGACACAGAGAGAGAGAGAGATATTTTTATTTTTTATTTTTTTATTCTTTTATATCAAGGATAATGGAATAAGCACTCTTATGCTTTTTTACGTGCAGTCCCCATGTGTATGCAGTTTTGTAAATGTCATCTGTTCCCACGGGCACACGATGGCCTACTCTTACAAAAAGCGGAACAGGATTTAACATGTACCCAAGATGTTCTGCGTGTGTTCGCACATGGGGCCTTGGTTTGAAGTCTCATCCAAAAGACTTTTGGGGAGAGTGAGGTCAGCACTGATGTTAACTCCACGAGAAAAATCTCCTCGACCGGAATCGAAATCAGGTCGGCAAATTGCCAGCGCAATGTTCTGACCACTAGGCTATCCTGTTCCACTTTCCATAAGAGTAGGCCATTGTGTGCCGGTGGGAACAGATGACAAGATTTACACAACTGCATACATACCGGGACTGGATGAAAAAAGCACATGAGTGCTTATCCCATTATCCTCGAAATAAATAAAATAAAACACACACACACACACACACACACACACACACACACACACACACACACACACACACACACACAAACAGCAAATGGTGATGACAAACAAAAAAAGCAACGAAACAACTGACAGCACTGAAAGCCCCTTACCACCATCATAAATTAAGTCTGGCCAACTCTACAAATCCTAACACGTTAACAAGTTGGTAAAGGGGAAGAAGAAACTTCAGCCAATATTCATTCATCACTATGGGAAAAGAGCTGTTGCAATAGCAAACTCACTCTCTCACTCAATCCTCATGGCCCTGCTGAGGGGGGCATAAGGCACAGACAGACAAGGGACCTCCAGGCAGTCCTATCTTGGGCGAGCCACCGCAACTCATTCCAGGTCTTTTCCATCATCTTCATTTCCTCCTCCTCCACAGTCCTTCTCCAGGTCCGAGGGGTCGGCCTCTGTCTCACTTCCCAGGCGGTGCCCAGGACAAGGCCTCAAGAGGGTGTCTGCCTTTCTTCATGCGCAATAGCAAACTACAAAGGAACAAATATCAAAGATTCTAAAGAAAAGGAAAGTAACACACACACATACACACACATGTACACACACACATCCACACATGCATACACATATGTGTCTAAATACTGACAGTTTATATGATTTTGAACCTCAGTTGTGAATAGGTCTTGAAAGTATACACAGACAGATCTGTCTTAGAATCAGCATGTGCGGGGCTACATTTGTTATAACAGATTTAAAAGTAAAATGATCTGTTTGTACTGGGACATTTTTTTCAATATTCACATCTGAAATGTTCGTAATTTTTTTATGACGCTAAATTATCTTTCAAATATTTCTTGTGCAATTTACAATGTCGTTTCCTGTGTTGATTCAAAATCAGTCTTACCTGCACTGAAACATTGGGACTCTAAAATGAGAAATTATGTTATTTTTTAAATCAAGTTTCTTGTGCATTCTCTTGTTTCTAAAGGTACTGGGATAAATTTTTGCTGGGTGCCATCACATTGCGGTGTTTACTGGAGCGAGTTGGCAAATTCTCTGGCAAAACGCCGTGCTTCAGAATGTACAAGTGACATAGTGATTAAAAGTATAGGTCTACGTTTATCTCCATTTGAAATTATTTCAATTCTTGCAAACTCATTGTATTCAAAGTTTTTTAGACTTCACTTAAATCATTTGTGTTGCCCACGAAATGTAGAAATCATAATTCATAAAATACGTCTAAATGCTTGGAAAACTAACTATTCAAAAAATGTTTTCTGTATCTGTTCTGCTATTATATCAGCGCATCATATATTGTTTGATTGCCCTGTGCTCATTGCCTCTAATAAAAGTAAAGGGATAGATCTAAGAGAAAAATAGGGAAATATCCAAAGTGTTCTGTATGATTCTGAGTCACATGCCCTAGTATCAGTTGCAGAAAGTATTTGCCAGTCACCAGTAGGACAGTTACTGTAAATGAAATTTTATAAACTTATCATCATCCACTACATTCTTCATCCTTTCACCTTTCCCCTCATCCCCTTTTCAGTACATTCTTAATATAAATGTACCATTGTTTAAATCACCTTGTAGTGAATGCACATTAAACCAATAAAAAGAAGTGTGACATATGTGTGCACATCAATTGCCTACACCACTCACACTTGCTCAGTCCCATTTCCCAAAGGACGTGAGAGAAGACGCAACAGAGATCTTTTGCCATGCTTCAAGATCCTGTGTGGCTAGTAGGTGTTGCAGGGGTTGGGCGGTCCAGTCTTTAATGTTGTCTACATCAGTACATGCTGTAAGGGAAAGAATATTCTTTAGGTACAAGTTTAATTATAGAACAGAACTTTTAAAAAAAACAACAACTAATCTGCTTGATAAGAGAGAGAGATCAAATCTTTTTTTTTTTCAAGTCTAATGAATATGCACCAATGTGCTTTTTTCACATCTAGTCCCCGCCCTAAGGTACACATTATAATGATAAAATAAATCCAGTACAGATACATCATGATAGTAAAATCAGCCCCAGACCCACATATTCACGCAGAAAAACAAACAACAACAAAACTAAAGAAAGAAAAAAAACAGCAACTAAAAAAAACAAACCCCCAAAACCCCAACAAAAACCCAAAGGAGATTAAAAGCAGAAGCATAAGTTGTTTTTTTCCATTATACCAGTATGCATGCATGATCACTCACACAAACGAGAGAGAGAGAGAGGAGAGAGAGAGAGAGAGAGAGAGAGGAGAGAGAGAGAGAGAGAGAGAGAGAGAGAAAGAGCAGTATATAACTGTCATTAGTTTGAGGGGGGGGGGGGGGGGGAGGTTGCACGAGTTCCTTTTAACAAATTTTGTGAGAAAACTTTTTTGACATTTTATTTTAAAATAAGAATAAAGTAACTTCAAATAAGATAAACTTGTCACAGCTAAATTCCATGAATTTTTTTTTTATTTAAAGGGAGACACTCGGCCAGTGCCCTTGAAGTGAAAAAAATGTGATTGTCTCCCTTCCTCCAGCCACCTTACAGAGATCAGTACAAACTCGATGAAATGATATTAATTTTAGCTGCATTTTTATTTTTGTCTTCTGATGTCTATACAACTGGGCCCCATCAAAACTCGATACCTTCCTATATCGGAGCTGGCACCTAATAAACAGGCCTAATCATTTTCTTTAAAAATCAAAATCATCAAAACTGTCCGAACCTACCTTAATTTTAACCAGTGAACGATGCAGAAAGCAAATCACGTATTTTTAATCGAGTGACAAACGAAAAATCCTTCGTAAAAGCCACATTACAACTCTGACCCTACTCTGTTAATGTCAGTGTTGTTTTTTACATATGAATCGTTTTCCTTTTTATCAACAAACTCACATGTTGTTCGCCATCTTGTTTTTCTTTACGCAGTAAGCCTAGCCTAAAAGAAAAACAATGATTGGTCATAACCGGCCAATCGGAAGCATTGACAGAAAACTTGGTGATTGCTAGGGGCCAGGGCTAATTTTAGTAATTATTCTGAGGTAACATGCACAGCAACAGGCAATAGGCTAGAGCAGATGTTCAAATGTGCAGGAATCGCAATGGTACAGCCTATAGCCTAATCCACATGAAATGATATTTCTGCAAAGTGGAGATTGGAAACATCAACTGACAATTACACAGAATAAAATATCTGAAGATTCAAATAAACACCTTTAATTAACCACCAGTCAAGTAAAAAACACTTCAATTATCCTATCAATGGCAATTACAATACTGACTGGCATACTGATACCAATCATAATCCCAAAGACAAGATGGCTACATTTGATATTGGTCTAAACATTCCAAGATAGCTGTATGTAATTGTCATTAGGGGGGGGGAGGGGGGGGGGGGCATGAGTTCCTTTTAACAAATTTAGTGAGAAAACTTTTTTTGACATTTTATTTTACAATAAGAATAATGTAACTTCAAATAGGATAAACTTGTCAGAACTAAATTCAAGGATTTTTTTTTTAATTTAAAGGAGACACTCGGGGCCCCAATCAAAATTCGATACCTTCCTATATTTGGGAGCTGGCACCTACCTAATCATTTTTTTAAAATATAAAACATCACAATTGTCCTAACCTACCTTAATTTTAACCAGTGAAGGAAGCAGAAAGCAAATCACTTATTTTTAATGGAGTGGCCCTACTCTGTTAATGTCACAGTTGTTTTTACCTCATGAATTCTTTTCCATCTTAATAAAAAAAAACTCACATGCTGTTTGCCATCTTGTTTAAAATTCTTTGAGCGGTAGGCCTAGTCTAAATGAAAAACAATGGTTGGTCAGAACTGACCTATGGGAAGCATTGACAGAAAACGGAACTTGGTGTTTGTTAAAGGCTTAATTATTCTGATAACATGCACAGCAGCCGGGACATGCAATAGGCTAGAGTAGGCCTGGCACAGCAGACGTTCAGAAAGAGAGCATGATTTTGCAAATATTAACATTTCTAAAAAGCATCCAACCATCTAGTCATGTATATAATTGTGTTAATAATAACAAGAACGATGATGATGATGATGATGATGATGATAATGATGATGATGATGATGATAAATATGATATTGCAAATAACTACAATGAGGATGACGAAATGACGCTAATGATGATGGTGGTGTTGAGGATGATGATGAGGATGATAATGATGATGATGATATGAACGACTACGACAAATGGCAAGAGACATGATGAGTGACAACAATAGTGTTGATAATAAATAGGTTCAATATTTGTTTGGGTTCAATACATGTTTGGAGAAAGACATCTGAAATCAGAGAGATTCATTAAGTAATTAAACAAGCTGGTTTTAAATCTCGAAAAATTAGATTCCCATTTTAGGAGCTCTGGAATATTCCATAGCCATGCTCCAAAGTACATAAGGCTAGACTTATAAAGATTTATTGTTGTGAAAGGAACATTTATTTTGTGTGAATGTCCATAACTATTACAAATAAACATACTCCTAAGAGAGCACAGTCTTACCATGGAGTACTTTATGCATGAGAATGTCTTTTTTGTATATCAATTTGGCTGGAAGCGGAAATATATTTGCTTGTTTATAGTCAAAGTCTGTTAGAGTAGATGATTTATTAAGGACAATTTTAATGGCTCATTTGTAAAGGCTAAGCAAAGGTTTAAGTACATTTTTACTTGCTAGATCCCAGAGTATAGATGCATAATCAATGTGTGATTGTAAATATGCATAACATAATACTTTCCTAGCATGTAAATTAAAAAGTTCTTTATTTTTCTAAACTGATACAGTTTTGATGTTATATTTCTAGACATTTTTTCTGAGTGTTTTGACCATGTGAGGTTATTATCTATTGTTACATCTCAAACTTTATTATTGGTTACTTCATCGACTTTTACATTAGAAATATAGAGATGGGGTAATGACTAGGTGAGGTTTTGACGCTTTTGTCTATTGGTAATCAACATAAATTTAGTTTAATTGGGATGAAGAGGCATGTGGTTTAGGTGTGTCCACTGAATAAAGTTATTGATACATTTTTGCATTGTATGATAAACCTCATGGGCATCAGAGTTTGTTGTTTCAAGGGTGGTGTCATCAGCAAACATGTCACATTGAGTACCTATGGATAAAGGAAGATCATTGATGTAAAGCAGAAAGAGTAGGGGACCCATAACCTGACCCTGAGGCACACCATAAGTGCTTGGGAGAAAATCAGAGATAGATCCATTTAAAGATACTTTCTGCTGTCTATCAGAAAGAAAAGAGGAGATCAATTCAAGAGTGCCTTGAGATAATTTGGAAAGTGCTAATTTTTTAAGAAATTTGTGCTTTATAACATCAAATGCTTTTGCAAAATCAACAAACATTCCAGTAAATTCCTTTCTATTTATATTTGATAGCCAGCAATCAAACAGAAATTGATTTGATAATCGAAGAGAGAGAGAGAGAGAGAGAGAGAGGAGAGAGAGAGAGAGAGAGAAGGAGAGAGAGAGAGGGGAGAGAGAGAGAGAGAGAGAGAGAGAGAGAGAGAGAGAGAGAGATACATATCACACACACAGAGATGAACCAATGATTTTCTTTCAGGGTGAAGAATCACAGTCTATCTCTTCTCTGCCAGGTTATGGATGACCTATGTTTGAGATTTCCAACAGTAAATGCAATGTGTTATTCACTTTGGTTTAAAAACAGTTAAGGGAAATATTTGGCTACAGTATTTAGATTCCCTCAAATGCATGTTGAGGAGTTGTTGTTAGTCGCTTTCTTTTGTTTCCATTTATATGTGCTATATGTCATTGGATACATAAGATTGTTCAAAGTGAAAAAGGACAATGGGAAAGAAGAAACAGTGATGAGTGAGTTTCTGAGACAGTGACTTAATGAGGGACTGTTGCTGAGAAAGAAGAAAGTGCTGAAGGAGTTCTTTTTCTTTCTTTTTTTTCCACTTTGTTTGTCAAGACATGAGATTTGCTGGTCATGGTTTATATATCGATTAGATATCATAGATATGGTGTGTATACTGATCTTGTAAAGAAATTTTTGTTTCTTTTGATTGACTGTTTCACTTCATTGGTTTCTATTTCTTGTTTTTAATTCTCCCAAGGAAAGGAGATGTTGATATACTTCTTCTTCTTCTCTCATTTGCTCTACACTGTCAGATGTGTCTGGGAAAAATAATGGCAAGTCCTTTCCAGCTCCTCTCGCGGGCCCGTACAGCTTGGTCTGTAGGGTTACCTCCATCGGCCACACTTTCTTCCTCAGGTCGCTGAATAGCATACACCCTTGAAGGATGTGCTCGCCTGTCTGGTTTTCTTTACCACAGGCACACAGGGGAGAAGGAGCAAGTTTCAGTTTTGTGGACATATAGTGGTTTAGCCTGTTGTGCCCAGTGTGGAGTCTTAGAATTCTCTTTTGAGGTGGTGGTAGTCATCCTTCTCTACTCTAGGTCGGGCCATAGATTTGATGATTGTCTTCTTTTCATAGAAGGTAAGGCTACTTTCACACTGTTCTTTCTATGCCCCCTGTTTTGCAAGTCCATCAGCTTGTTCATTGCCAGGTATGCCACAGTGGGCAGGAATCCATTGTAGCGTTACACATTTGTTTTGTGTAAGAGGCTGTAGTTCCTGTTGGAGTTCTGTTTCTTTGTCTGCGCACAGAACTTGTAAGGCTGACAGGGCATCAGTGAAAAAAACTACTCGCTGACATTCATCTTTGGAGTGTCTGACCACTGTGGCAGCTTGTTTCAGGGCTTGAGTTTCTGCATGGTAGTTGGTGCAGTGTGTCCCTGTTGGGAGGTTTGCTGTTTCTCCTTCTCCAGATGGGTATTTGATCAGCACTCCTGCTCCTCCATTGAAAATAGCATCTGTAGCTGATCCATCTGTGTACACATGGATCCAGGCCTGTTCTGGATAGAAGTCTTCTATCATGGCCAGGGTGAGTGCCTTCTTACTGGTGTTACTCTGAGTTTCTTTTAAAGCCACATGCTGGACAGTGGTGTGGATCTCAGGCTCCCTGTGGTTGGCTTCCCATGGCCTTGGTAGAGTAGCTGGGTCCCATGGAACAGAATGGGCAGGTAAACTGTTCAGTTGCTGTAGTCTGAGTACACGGCTATGGTGGATGAAACTGCTGCCCTTTATCCTGTTTCTTGTTGGTTTCTCCATTCTGTGGTGCATTGGATGTTCCAAAAGACACTTGTATTTCTCTGCCTGCACTAGAGTCTTGGTGTCACGTCGAGTGTTGAGTGGTTGGATGCCAGTCAGGTGTTCTATAGTTCTGATGGGGGTAGATCTCATAGCACCCGAGATGAGTCACAGAGCTTGATTCTGTACTTTATCCAGAACTTTTTGGTGAGATTCTGCTGTTGTTGCCCAAGCTGGAGCAGCGTATTCCAAGTGGGGCCTTACAGTTCCTGTATATACTGTCTTGAGAATTCTCTCATTGGCACCCCAGTTGGTTCCCGCTAGCTTCCGCAGAATTGCCAATTTCTGTCGTCCCTTTCCTTCAGCTTTCTTGATGTGAGGTCTCCATGTCAGGCGTTTGTTAAATGTGACACCAAGGTAGGTGGGTTCATCGTCATTCTTGAGCCTTATGTTCCCTTGTTTGATAGATTGTGGTTTCTGTTTTGTTGAGAGGGTGAACAGGGTGGTGGATGATTTATCTTCATTGATCTTCACATACCAATCCTCAGCCCAGGCTGCAAGCTTGTCAAGTGCCATCTGTAGTCGATATGCTGCTGTGGTAGCATATTCTTCAGTGCACCACATCACAAGGTCATTGGTGTAAAGGGCAGCTTTGACTCCTTTTGGCTGTTCAGGCAGCAGGTCATTGATGAAAATCAAGAAAAACGTTGGTGACATAACGCCTCCCTGTGGAACTCCGTGTCTGATCAGCTTTCTTTCTTTCTTTTGCTGTAGTGATTGTTTAGAGTCACCCTTGCCCTTAGATTGTGTAGGAATGACTTGATCCAGGAGATCATGTTGCCTTTGATTCCATTTCTTTGTGTCTTCACCAGTAGACCGTCTGTCCATATTCGGTCAAAAGCCTTCTGCAGGTCTATCCAGGCAGCAAAGATAAGCTTCTGCTCCTGAAAGGCATCTTCTATCTCTTGTGATAGGTATGTGGCTTGATCTTCAGTGCTCCGGAATTGCCGAAAGCCTGCTTGTTCAGGAGCCAGGATGTTGTTAGTCTCCAGGTGGCAGAGTAACCTGGCATTGACTATCCTCTCCATGGTTTTGGCAGCGCAACTGGTGAGGCTGATTGGTCGGTAGCTTGATGCTTTCTTCCTGTCTTTGCCCTTCTTGTATATAGGGATCATGGTTGCTTCTTTCCACACTTGGGGGAGGGTTCCTTTCTGCCAGCTGAGGTTGAAGATATGGAGGAGTTTGTCCTCTGCAGCTCTTCCTAGATGGATTAGCATCTCATTGGTTATACCATCTGGCCCAGGTGACTTTTTGAGCTTCAGTTTCTTCAGGGCATTCTACAGTTCTTGTTTTGTAATAGGATTTGTCATAAGCCCTGTTCTTGGGTTCTTGGTATGTCTTCCTCTCTGTTCCCTGAATTCTTCTCTCTGCTTTTCTGCATCAATATGGATGTCACTTTCTTCGGCATAGTTAAGGGCAAGGTGATCTGCAGCCTGCTTCCCTGTCAGGATTTTGCCATTCTCTTCCAGGGTTATCTTGGGTCCTCATGTGTCCTCATCACTTAGCTGTTTAGTAAGTTTCCATAGCTTAGCGCCATCTTTCTCAAAGTTGAGATATGCAGTTTTCTCTCTCCAGTTTGCATGGATAGCTTGGAGTTTCGTTTTCAGGTATTTAGCTTTTGCTTTTTGAAAGTTGTTGTGGCTGTCTTGGCTGGAATTCTGTTCTGCCTCTAGTCGTGTTTCTTCAAGCTTGTCATGGTGGATCTGCAGAGTTTGGGTCCAGTAGGGCTTGTAGTTTCTTTGAGCACCACATAGTATTGCTTCTTTGGCAGCGGTCAAAATGCATTGGTTAAATTCTTTGATAACTTTGTCTAGGTCTCTGCCCTCCACACGAATGTTTTGTACTAGCATATTGGATCTATGCCAGAAGAGGCTCCAGTTTGCCTTTTTGTAGTTCCATCTGGGGTGGACTGGCTCTGCTTTCACAGTCTCTCTCTCAATGGTAAGGAAGACTGGTCTGTGATCACTACCACCTAGCTGCTCTCCAACTTCCCTGGTTGTGCTTCCATACAGGTCCTCCATGCAAAAGGCAAGGTCTGGAGTGGTGGTAGTGTGCCATCTTCTGGAGTTGGTGTGTTGGTGTGTCATGTGGGCTATTGATCAGGAGAAGGTGATTCTCATCCTGCCAGTTCTCAATCTCCTCTCCTCGACTGTCCATATGGTCATATCCCAAGCTCTGGGAGTGGCTATTGAAGTCTCCCAGTACTATAAGGCGGGATTCCTCTGTTGATATTGTTTCGAGCGAGAGTGGTTTGTTGCCGGGTTGTAGTAATTTAGAATATTAAGTTCTGTTGAGCTACCCTTTATCCTTATCTTCTGGCACTCTGCTCCTTCCATGTATACAGTGGTCTCACTTGCGCTGATGTTGTTTCTAACAAGTGTCAGAATACCTCCCTTTGTTCTGTCTTCTCGGTTTTGTTTGAAGAGGGAGTAGCCACGGATCTTGAAAGGCTTACTTTTCAGATGTGTTTCTTGTATGCAACACACGCTCACATTCTTGTCTTGCAGTGTTTTTTCCTAGTTCAGTCTTCTTATTAAAGACTCCCTCTGCATTCCACTGCATAATGATGAGGGGTTGCCGTCTTCTGTTATGTTGGCCAGTTGCTCTCCTCCGCTGTCCCCTGACTCCACAGGACAGGCTAGAGGGTCCTCCAGAAGCTGAGGGTGGGCCCCGTTGAGGCTCGGGGCCCGGCACTGCACCTGCCTGGAGGGTCTTCACAGGGCGAGCACCATTACTTTCACTTAAATCTGACAGTGTCTTCATGTGTTTTTTTTTGCATGGTATCGTGATCTGTTAGAGGGCGCCTATGACCCGATACCGCTGACTTCAGCCCTCTAGGTTTCTGTCAGGGTTACCCCACCCTTATCTCCTGTTACCCTGGGAGCCCAAGGGGCAGAGCTTTTACCGCGGTTCTTGATCGGGTGATGTTCCCATCATAGGTCATATGGGATATTTCATGGAGACGACAGAGCTACCTGTTGTCCTGCCCCGTCCTGGTAGGAACATCGCCAGTTGGTCCGGGACTGCTTTCGCAGCTAACCCCCATTTCTGAGGGCCGTCCCCCTATCCGCCACCTGGGGACCCGACTGGTTGAGGATGGTCGCCTCGCCAGGATCCAAGGACTTTTGAAATGAAGCCCTTCAATATTCAATCATAATAATAAACCTACAACTACATGTGAAATACAATAATCATATGAGAGAAATATCCTTATCATTAACCAACAACCACATGTGAAATAAAACCATATCTATCTATCTATCTATCTATCTATCTATCTATCTATCTATCTATCTATCTATCTATCTATCTATCTATCTATCTATCTATCTATCTATCTTTCTTTCTATCTATCCATCTATCTATCTATCTCTCTATCTCTCTATCTCTCTATCTCTCTATCTATCTATCTATCTATCTATCTATCTATCCTATCTATCACCTTAGTCCAGCGACTGTGGGGGCATCCCTGAAGACTTGACAACCAGTTCCCTCTATTCCTCTCTCTGTTCTGCCTTTCTCAAAGTTTTGTTGAGGTCTAAGCCTGTCCATTCGCTGATGTTGTCCTCCCATCTCTTCCTTGGTCTGACTCTTTTTTTCCTCCTTGGACAGCGCCTTGCAGTACTGTTTTTGCAAGTCCTTTCGATCTTGTGACATGCCCGTACCATTTAACTTTATGCTTCTTTACGATTGATAGAAGGTTTTGGTAGGGACCAATGGTTTGCCGGATGCATATACATACATCACAACTAACCCATAACTACAGTAGGCTACATGTGTCATAATAAACCCACAACCACATGTCAAATAAAGCCACAATTACATGATTGAATAATAAAACGAGTCAAGGTAAAGGTGTTCCATAACCTGTGGTCATAGGGGGAGCAAGGAATCAGAGACCTCAGCTTCTCTAGGGGCCAGCATATTGAAGGCGGCGCCCATCTCCTCTCCCTCACTGCTTTACCTTCCCTGACCCTATAGAAAGCAAGTACCCATTGACAGCTGGGTGGACTGTATTGAAGCCAAGGCGCACAAACGGTCACCCATCCAGTTGGTAACCACACTCGATGCTGATTAACATTGGCTGGGGGAAAGTGAATGCTCTGACCACTGAGCTATCTCATTCCCTTTACAGATAAACTTAACAATAATTCTATTCAGTATAGGCCTACACCCATCATAATAAATCCACCACTACATGTGAAATAAAGCCTTTCATTCAATACATCAATTCAAACGACACCAATCTGCAGGATGGGGATTAAAAAAAAACACGTTACTACAACAGAGATAGAATACAGACATCTAGGATAAACCAGCTACAGTACTCTACTTTGCAGGGGAAAATTTTATATATATATAATAATATATATATATATATATATAATATATATATATATATATATATATATATATATATATATATATATATATATATATATATATAAAGCAACCTAAAGCCCTACACTGTATTATACCCCTCACCCCCCCCCCCTCTCTCTCTCCCCTTATGTGGGGGAAATAAAGCCACCCAAAGTATTACACTGTGATAACAATAAGAAGAAATAATAATAATAATATAACAACAACAACAACAACAAATATAATAATAATATAATAATAATAATAATAATAATAATAATAATAATAATAATAAATAATAGATGATGATGATGATGATGAGATGATGATGATGATGATGATGATGATGATGATGATGATGATGATAATAATAATAATAATAATAATGATGATGATGATGGTGATGATGATGATACTACTACTACTACTACTACTACTACTACTACTACTACTACTACTACTACTACTACTACTACTACATACTACTACACTGAGCCTGTATACCCTATATCCTGTGAAAGCAAATCAAAGCACTTCATTATAATTCGCCCCCCCCCCCCCCCCCCCTTTTTTTTTATATAGAAGACAAGCTGGCCTAACTGTCGTTTGTGTTGCTGTGGCTTGTTCATGGTCAAAGGGAAAGAACTCTACTAATGGCTGTTTCCCTTACACCATGTACGTCAGGCTATGTACACCATTCGATCTTATTATATTTTATTTATTCTTTTCTTTTGAGGATAATAGAATGAACACTCATGTCCTTTTTTGTTTTTACATCCAGTCCCCGTGTGTATACAGTTTTGTTAATTTTGTCATCAGTTCCCACCAGCACATAATAGCCTACTCTTCCGAAAAGCGGAACGGGTTTTAATGTGTGCACATGATGCTCTGCATGGGTTTCCACACAGACCTCGGTTTACAGTCTCCTCCGAAGGACTTTCTTATCAAAGAAAGATAGCATCAATAAACTAGATAAGAAAATGAGAGTGATTATCAAAAAAAGTAACAGAAAAAACAATAAAAAGCACAAAAACGGCTGCACAGCCATTGTTTAAAAACAAAAACACCACCAAATAAACCCACAACATTGTGAAATAAAGCCTGATATACAACCATCCTTAAAAATCCCTACAACATTGTGAAATAAAGCCTGATATACAACCATCCCTAAAAATCCCTACAACATTGTGAAATAAAGCCTGATATACAACCATCCTTAAAAATCCCTACACTCTGAAATAAAGCCTGATATACAACCATCCTTAAAAATCCCTACACTCTGAAATAAAGCCTGATATACAACCATCCTTAAAAATCCCTACAACATCGTGAAATAAAGCCTGATATACAACCATCCTTAAAAATCCCTACAACATTGTGAAATAAAGCCTGATATACAACCATCCTTAAAAATCCCTACAACATTGTGAAATAAAGCCTGATATACAACCATCCCTAAAAATCCCTACAACATTGTGAAATAAAGCCTGATATACAACCATCCTTAAAAATCCCTACAACATTGTGAAATAAAGCCTGATATACAACCATCGTTAAAAATCCCTACAACTCTGTGAAATAAAGCCTGATATACAACCATCATTAAAAATCCCTACAACATTGTGAAAAAAAGCCTGATATACAACCATGGTTAAAAGGCCCTACAACTCTGTGAAATAAAGCCTGATATACAACCATGGTTAAAAGGCCCTACAACTCTGTGAAATAAAGCCTGATATACAACCATCGTTAAAAAGCCCCACATCTCTGTGAAATGAAGCCCTCATATACAACCATGCTTTAAAAAAAAACAGAAAAACCCTACAACTCTGTGAAATAAAGCCATCATAATTATACAACCATCCTTAAAAAACAACAACAACCCTACAACTTTGTGAAATGAAGCCCTCATGTACAACCATGCTTTAAAAAAAAACAGAAAAACCCTACAACTCTGTGAAATAAAGCCATCATAATTATACAACCATCCTTAAAAAACAACAACAACCCTACAACTCTGTGAAATGAAGCCCTCATGTACAACCATGCTTTAAAAAAAACAGAAAAACCCTACAACTCTGTGAAATAAAGCCATCATAATTATACAACCATCCTTAAAAAACAACAACAACCCTACAACTCTGTGAAATGAAGCCTTCATGTACAACCATGCTTTAAAAAAAAACAGAAAAACCCTACAACTCTGTGAAATAAAGCCATCATAATTATACAACCATCCTTAAAAAACAACAACCCTACAACTCTGTGAAATAAAGCCATCATAATTATACAACCATCCTTAAAAAACAACAACAACCCTACAACTCTGTGAAATGAAGCCCTCATGTACAACCATGCTTTAAAAAAAAACAGAAAAACCCTACAACTCTGTGAAATAAAGCCATCATAATTATACAACCATCCTTAAAAAACAACAACCCTACAACTCTGTGAAATGAAGCCCTCATGTACAACCATGCTTTAAAAAAAAACAGAAAAACCCTACAACTCTGTGAAATAAAGCCATCATAATTATACAACCATCCTTAAAAAACAACAACCCTACAACTCTGTGAAATGAAGCCCTCATGTACAACCATGCTTTAAAAAAAAACAGAAAAACCCTACAACTCTGTGAAATAAAGCCATCATAATTATACAACCATCCTTAAAAAACAACAACCCTACAACTCTGTGAAATGAAGCCCTCATGTACAACCATGCTTTAAAAAAAAACCCAAAAAACCATACAACTCTGTGAAATAAAGCCATAACAATTATACAACCATCCTTAAAAAAAACAACAACCCTACAACTCTGTGAAATGAAGCCTTCATGTACAACCATCTCCCCCCTGGGAATGGCGGGGGTTCTTTATATAAAGATTGTATAATAAAACCAGTCAAGGTAAAGGTAAAGGTGTCCCATTACCTGTGTGGTCGTAGGGGGAGCCAGGCATCAGAGACCTCAGCTTCTGCAGGGGCCAGCATATTGAGGGCAGCGTCCATCTCATCTCCCTGCTGCTTTACCTTCCCTGACCCTAAAGCTGGCAGGTACCCATTGACAGCTGGGGGACTGTACTAAAGCCAAGGCCTACTAAGGGTCACCCATCCAATTGGTAACCACACTCGATGCTGATTAACATTGGCTTGGGGAAAGTGAGTGCTCTGACCACTGAGCTATCCTATCTCCTTAACAGATAAACTTAATATATCTATTTAATATAGGCCTACACCCATCATAATAAATCCACCACTACTTGTAAAATTAAACCTTTCAATACATCAATTCAAATGACACCAATCTGCAGGATGGGGATTCAAAAAACGTTACTACTACACAGATTGAATACAGACATCTAGGATATTACTTCATAAATGAACTAAAACCATCTACAGTACTCTACTTTGCAGGGAAAAATATATATAAAGTGACCTAAAGCCCTACACTGTATTATACCACCCCCCTCTCTCTCTCTCTCCTTATGTGGGGAAATAAAGGGGAGCAAAGTATTACACTATGATAATGATAAGAAGAAATTTATATATATAAATTTATTATATATAATATTATTTATATATATATATATATATATATTATATTATATATATAACAAGAGCAGCATTATTATTATTATTGTTATTATTATTATTATTATTATTATTACTATTATTATTATTATTATTATATACTGAGCCTGTATAGGCTATATCCTGTGAAAGCAAATCAAAGCACTTTATTATAATCCCCCCCCCCCCCCCCCTTTATTTTTTTAATATAGAAGACAAGCTGGCCTAACTGTCGTTTGTGTTGGTGTGGCTTGTTCATAGTCAAAGGGAAAGAATAGGCAGTCATGTGCTTTTTTGTTTTTACACCCAGTCCCTGTGCCTATGCAGTTTTGTTAATTTTGCTATCCTTTCCCACTGGCACATAATGGCCTACTCTTCGAAAAAGCCAAACGGGTTTTAAGTGTGCACAAGATGTTCTGCGTGAGTTCGCACGCCGGACCTCGGTTTATTGTCTCATCCTAATGACTTTCTTATCAAAGAAAGGAAGCATCAACAAACTAGATAAGAAAATAAGATGAGAATAATATTATATATATATTTTAAAAACCCATAAAGTGATAGAAAAAACAAATAAAAGGTACAAAAACCTCTATACACATGTTGATAAAAAAAACAACAGCGACAACAAGTCCACACTACTTTGTGAAATAAAACTTGATATACAACAATCGATTAAAAAAAAAAAAACAACCATGTGAATTAAAGCCATTCAATATACAACTATCGTTAAAAAAACAACAAAAAACAAACCTACAACTCTGTGAAATAAAGCCTGATATACAACCATTGTTGAAAAAAAAGAACCCTACAACTCTGTGAAATAAAGCCTGATATACAACCATTGTTTAAAAAAACAACCCTACAACTCTGTGAAATAAAGCCTGATATACAACCATTGTTTAAAAAAACAACCCTACAACTCTGTGAAATAAAGCCTGATATACAACCATTTAAAAAACAAACGAAGAAAAAAAATCCACAGCTCTGTGAAACAAAGACTAATATACAATCATCATTGAAAAAACAACAATACAACTATATGAAATAAAGCCTGATATATAACCATCGTTAAAAAACCCTACAACTCTGTGAAATAAAGCCATTCAATATACAACCATGTTAAAAACAACAACAAGAACCTACAAGTATATGAAATAAAACTTGATATACAACGATCCTTTAAAAGAAATTGTACAACTCTGTGAAATAAACCATCAAATACAATCATCTCTCTCTCTCTCTCTCTCTCTCTCTCTCTCTCTCTCTCTCTCTCTCTCTCTCTCTCTCTCTCTCCTCTCTCTCTCTCTCTCCTCTCTCCTCTCTTCTCTGTGGTATGGGTGGGGTAGGTGGGTGTGTGTTCCATCTAAGAGTTGATTTAATGTTAGATTATTAATTGACACTGTCTTTTTTATTTTATTTTATTTATTTATTTTTTTTATTTATTTATTTTTTTTTTTTTTATACTTCTAATGGTGAAGAATGCCTGTCAAGAACATTGCAATCTCCAACCCAGGAGGGATCAGACCGTCTGGTTTGTGTGCTGTGACAGTTAATACTAATTAAAGGCTGTTTTCAGGTTGTGACATTGAACAGACTTGTGTGTATACATATCTGTATATGAACTACTCTTCCAGTGCTCAAAATTATCTTCATTCTTGGCAACCAGACATTGTTGAATGCAAACATTCATTGGTGGGCAAGGCTAGCAGAAACATTGTGAATGTGAGCACTGTGTGGAATTCTCCCTGATTGTTGCTGAGGGACCTTGACAGTCCCTGGACAAAGCCTGTACAACTTTGGTGGTGGACATCCGTGATTCACCTAACTGTGGAGTGACGTGATAATCGACATCCTTGTGACATTTATCACCAAATCACCAGTGAAACAAACAAGTCACCTTCAGAAGTGTGTGTGCTATTGGACCACCCACTGCCCATATACATTTTTTTTGTTGTTGTTTGTTTTCTTCTCTTATATTGGCCATTTTATATTGCTGTTAATTTGATTGTGTCTGTGTGTCTTTTAAGTAACTATTGAAACCTTTTTTTTTCTTTATTTTTTTCTAATTGAGTGCCCCACTCCCATCCCCTTTATTCCATCTAAAATAGATCTTTCACCTTTTCTGCTGCTACATTAGGTTGTTGTTGCTTGGATTGGGTTATAGATCTATATCTATATACACTGTATGTGTATTTTTTGAGCAACTTGAAAGCAGTCTTTTTTCATTTTTTCTTTCTTTCTTACATTTCATCCTTCCCCCTATTAAGTGCCCACTCTCCTTTATTCCTAATTATCTCTCATTGATTTTCACCTTTTTCCAGTTTTTACACACATTATCACATCGAGCAACTTAAAATTAGTCCTTTTTTCACGTTTTTTTCTCTTACTTTCATCCTTACCCCTATTGAGTGCCCACTACCCTTTATTTTTATTCTTCTCTAATTGATTTTCACCTTTTCCTGTCTTAAGACACATTATCACATCTCCAGCAAAAACCAACACAATTGATGCATTCAAGACACAACACGTGGCCCTCTAAGGAAGGCCTACGAATTTGCCACTTAAAAATAAATCAGGCAGTCAATAAAATTGAAGACATATCAACACTTATCAGAAACCATGGCAAACCATTTCACATACTAGGGCTATCTGAATCAAGACTCTCGAAGCACATAGTAGACACTGATTTATATATCCCAGGATATAAAATCATACGAAAGGATCCACAAAGGCAAAAAGAAACAGGAATCATCATATAATTATATTAGTGAATCTATAACATTCAAGCGTCTCCTTCATCTTGAACATTATGATGTAGAATCTGTCTGGCTTGAAATCTCCATGAAAGGTTCACCACCTATTGCAATGGGATTCTGCTATAGGAATCCGGCAGAAAGAAAAAATTGGATAGACAAGTTTGACAAAATGATGAATGTAGTTCTATTAGAATCCAGGGAAGTAATACTGCTCGGTGATTTTAATATTGATCTCACTCTCACTCACTCACTCAGTCCCATGTCCCAAAGGACGTAGGGGGGACATGAGAGAAGACGCAACGGAGATCTTTTTCCATGCTTCACGATCCTGTGTGGCTAGTAGGAGGTGTTGTAGGGGTTGGGCGGTCCAGTCTTTGATGTTGTCAACCCATGATTTCTTTTGGCGGCCTCTTCTTCTCTTGCCCTCGACTGTTCCTTGCAAGATGGTTTTTGCTAGGGTGTTGTGTCTTGTGGTGTGACCAAACCACATCAGCTTTCTCCTCTTTATGGTGGAGAGCAAAGGCTCTTGGGGGCCCACACGCTTTTTGATTTCCTCTTTCACATAGTTATTGGTCTTGTGTTCTTTGTATGATATTTTGAGGAGTCTTCTGTGGCACTTGTTCTCGAATGCTTGGATTCTTCTCTCTAACTCTGCTGTCAGAGTCCATGATTCACAGCCATATAGGAGGATAGATATTACGAGGGATTTGTAGAGGTGGTATTTGGTGCAGAAGCTGATGTTGTTGCTTCTGATGATCCTCTGGAGTCTGACTAGAGCAGATGTTGCTGTTGCAATGCGAGCTTTCACCTCATTGTTTGATGTGCCATCTTTTGTTAGGATGGAGCCTAAGTATTTGAATTGGCTCACCTCTTCCAATATTTCTCCATTCATCTTTATTTCCGTGCTGTCATTACTCGCGCTGTTGACCATGATCTTCGATTTCTCTGTACTGACCTCCATGCCGTATGCGCTCGCTCGGTCTGTTAGACTGTCTGTGAGGATTTGCAGTTCTTGTTTGCTGCTGCCCATGAGGTCAATGTCATCTGCAAATCTGAGGTTGCAAAGGGGTCTTCCACCAATGGAGATGGAAGTGTGGTGATTTTGCAGTGTCTCTGTCATGATGTTTTCGAGGAAGAGGTTGAAGAGTACAGGTGAGAGAAGGCAGCCCTGGCGGACTCCAACCGTGGTCTTGAAGAACTCGCCCACGTGGTTGTTCATGAAAACTGCACTTCTTGCATTCTCGTACAGAGCCTTGATGACTTCAATTAGGCAGTTGTCAATGTTGAAGTGCCTGAGTACTTGCCAGAGGCCGTCATGCCATACCCTGTCAAAGGCCTTTTTGAAGTCAATAAAATTGTGGTACAAGTCTTTTTGGTGTTGGAGATGCTTCTCTATCAGAATTCTCAGGTTGAAAATTTGTTCCATTGTGCTGCGTTTTGGTCTAAAGCCCGCTTGTTTCTTCTGCCAGGAGTTTTTCTGCTTGGTTTTTCAGTCTGTTGAGGACTACCTGCAGCATGATCTTGCTAGGATGGCTTATGAGACTGATGGTTCTGTAGTTCTGGCATTGCTTGAGGTTTCCTTTCTTTGGCAGGGGTATTACAAGAGACTGTGTCCATTCTTTTGGCCATTCTTTGGTGTCGTGGATCTTCTGACAAAGGTCTGTGAATCGCCTTGCTGTTTCATTCCCTCCATTTTTTATGAGTTCAGCTGGGATGTTATCGATTCCAGGGGACTTCCCCTTCTTCAATTGCTTAATAGCTGTGTCTACTTCACACCTTAGTATTGGTGGGTCTTTATCTTGGTGTTCAGGGGGTTTGTTGGAAACTATGTTGGTATCTGGGCGTAGTGGGTAGTTATACAATCCCTCACAGTATTCTGTCCAGCGCTGGAGGATGGCATTGTTTTCCGTTAAAAGATTTCCTTCTTTGTCTTCAATAACAGAGGCTTTAGGCTGTGTGGTTTTCGTAAGTGCTTTCAGAGTGTTGTAAGCTGTTTTGCTGTTTCCCTTGGCCATTCCATCTTCGATGTTGTTGCATTGTTCTTCTATCCACGCTTCTTTGGCTTCTCTCATCTTTTTCCTCACTTCTCTGTGGCTATCCATGTACTTGTTGTTGGCTTCTTGACTTGTGAACTTTTGCTTCTTAAGTTCTCTTCTTTTGTCGCAGAGGTCAAGAACCTCATTTGTCACCCAGGGTTGTTTCTTTGTTCTGCTTCTGCCTAATGTTTCTTCTGCTGCTGTCGTTAGCACTTCTTTGATGTTGTTGGCTAATGTGTTCACATCATTGTCAATGGCTGTGAGTGCGGCGAACTTTCCTCCAATGTTGGCTTGGAAGATCTCAACCACTGTTGGGTCTTTGAGTTTTTCCAGGTCGAATCTTATGCGTGGGCTTTTTGGCTGTTGTTTTGCTTTCAGTTTCAGCCTGATGGTGGTAAGTACAAGGTCGTGGTCACTGCCAATGTCAGCTCCTGGGAATGTTCTTGTATTTGCCTTGTTTATGCTGGATTTGAATCTTTGGGGTGACAGAATGTAGTCAATCTGATTATGAATCAGACCATTTGGTGAGTGCCAGGTTGATGTTCTAGATGGCTTGTGAGGGTGGAGTGTGTTAGCCAGAGTTAGTTTGTGCTTCTTTGCGAATTCCAGCAGCCGCTGTCCTCTGTCATTTGTTTCTCCCAGTCCAAAGCGTCCTGTGGTTCCTGCCCAGGTGTCATAGGCATCAGGTCCCACCTTAGCATTCCAATCGCCTTCCACAATAAGGATGTCTTTTTTGGGCGTTTTGGAGATGACGTTTTCAAGTTCTTCATAGAATTCTTCTATCTGGTCATCATCGTAGTCAGATGTTGGAGCATACACTTGGATGATGGTGAGATTCTGGGGTTTTGCAGAGACTCTGATTGAGATGAGTCTGCTGGATATTGGTGTGCAGTTGATGATGCTTGACACAATCTCTTTCCTGACAATGAAGCCTACTCCGTGTTGGTGTAGTTTCTCTCATCTCCACTGTACCATATTTTGTGGCCGTCTTGCGTGGTTGTTTCTCCGAAGCCAGTCCATCTGACTTCCGCAAGCCCTAGGATGTCCCATTTATACCTCTGTAATTCATGTGTGAGTTCCTGTACTCTTCCTGTTGATCTAACAAAAGTAAATAATATATGGACGCAAATTACTAATTCATTCAACCTTCACCAACTAGTTAGTTTACCCACGAGAGTCACACCAAATTCAAGCACAATAATTGATCACATCTACGTATCAAATCCCAAAAACATCATAGAAACATGTGTCCCTGTCTATAACTGCAGTGATCACTACCCAGTCTGTACTACATAGTCAAAAAAAGGAGCAAAAATTCCCAAACCTGGCCATAAAAACATAACATATCATTCTTTTGCAAAATTTAATGAACAGCTTTTCCTTCTCGATCTAAGTAACTCTATGCTCTCAGAAACATTAAACATTACTGATCCAGACTTGGCCATCGAATTCTGGATAAAAACCTTCACTGAAATCCACAACAAACATGTTCCACTTAAAACCATAAGGGTCAAACATGTCCCCAAACCGCCTTGAATTACAAAAGAACTAGAAGCATGCTATCTTAGAGATTTATTAAAAAAAAAACATAAATATCATGAAGAGTCAAAAAGATTACGAAACGCCATAAACTCACAGAAACGTCGAGAAAAAAAGAAATATTTCCAAGATTTACTATTTTCCAAACAAAACTCAAAGATTATTTGGAGGGCCATAAATCAAATAACAAATAAACAATCATCTTCCAAATCAAATGTAATCAAAGATGTTACTGCTGAACAACTCAACAATCACTTCATTAACATCTCAACTAACGTTGTTAACAATGATCATTCAAAATCCAATAACCTCAACACATTAAGACAATACTGCCAAGACAAGCATATTCCCTCAAAACTTCACATACCATTCATTTCAGTTTTTGAGGTCTATAATTACTTAATTCACCTCAAACAATCAAGGACACGAGGTCTTGATGGAATAGACAGCAGAATTCTGAAACTGTCAGCTCCAGTTATCACAGACACCCTAACATATATATAACCAATGTCTTGAAAAGAACTATTTCCCCAATGCCTTCAAAACTGCTAAAGTAATCCCCATCCACAAATCCGGTGACACTTCAGATCCATCAAATTATAGGCCAATCTCTATTATATCCCTCCTTTCAAAACCCCTGGAAAAACATATAAATAAACACTTAGTCCATCACATAGACACTAACAACCTACTTCACCCTAATCAATCAGGATTCAGACAAAATCACTCATGTCATACTGCACTGACTAGTCTCATAGACAATTGTGACGCTCCACCACGAAATGAGTCGCTTAGCACATTACCCAATTTTGCGCTAGGAGCCTTTAGAGGCAGGTGGGGTCAAGTTGTCAAGTTTGAGATTTTGATTGATTATTAAACTAGATATGTTTATTTACCTTATAATGAAATATCAAGGCATAATTTTTATTCCTTTTGCTTTTAAATGTGTTTTGAAAATACCAAAGCACTCATTCTGACAACCTGTTACTAAAATAAACTTGCCCGTTTCTCATTTTGT
>CM060348.1:2922458-2957458 GCA_030674155.1 Stramonita haemastoma | reverse complement strand
CTGGATTTAGACAAAATCATTCATGTCAGACGGCACTGACTAGTCTTGTCGACAGTTGGCTATCAAACATTAATGACAATAGATTTTGTGGAGCATTATTTGTAGATTTCAAAAAGGCATTTGATACCATTGACCACAAATTTCTTCTCAAAAAGCTAAATCTATATAACATTTCTACAGATACCCTAGGACTACTTAATTCCTATCTTACAAACAGGTAACAATGTGTCTCAATAGCTACATCCACATCCAAACTGAAGCCCATTCATTATGGAGTACCACAAGGATCCATACTAGGGCTAATTCTCTTTTCATTATATATAAATGACCTTCCTCTACACATCAAATCCAAATGTGAACTATTTGCTGATGACACAACCATACATACGAGTCATAACGACATTGACTCTCTTGCAACCATATTACAAAAAAATACTGATGATCTTGTCAAATGGTCAGAATTGAACCACATGACAATACACAAAAAAAACCCCAAAATGCATGCTTATCACCACCAGACAAAAGCAACAAAATTTATCTCACAAACTGTTTCCCATCCAGATCAGTAAGGAAGCAATTTAACAAATCTCTCACCACAAAGTCCTAGGAGTAACAATCAATGAAAATCTCAGCTGGTTCTACCACATCTCTCACCTATGCAAGTTTTTATCCCATGAGTATACCAGTTGACTAAAATCAAACACTTTCTTGACTTTCATTCAAGGAAATTATTTTTTCAAGCTTATGTACAATCCTCAATAGATTATGCTTCAACCCTGTGGGATTCTGTTATTAAGCCTGAACAAACGTACTCTCAAAGTCATCCTTTTGAAAAAAACAACCTTGCCAGAAGTAGATATACTCAGTTAAATATTCTTCCCCTACACCAAAGAAAATACAACAAAGGCATCATGATGTACAAGATAATGGCAGGAGCTATCCCCACATCCTTAAAAGATAAGTTTCCTATGAATCATTCCAGAAATACTGTAAAGCCTGTTGTCCCCATCCCAAGAATAGACTTGTTCAAATCTAGTTTACTGTACTCAGGCCCTATGCTGTGGAATTCTCTTCCTGATTCAGTTAAACATCTCCAATCATTAACAACCTACAAAAATCACCTTCTAATCCACTTGATGCATCAGAAGTAACTAACCACACCTCATCCTGTTGAAAACCTCTCTCCTCTCTCTCTCTCCCCCTCTCTCTCTCTCTCTCTCTCTCTCTCTCTCTCTCCCTCTCTCTCTCTCTCTCTCTCTCTCTCTCTCTCCTCTCTCTCTCTCTCTCTCTCTCTCTGAATGTGTCCCCTATTGTTTGTTGAACTTTTTTTCTTCTATTCAAGTGGTTGCCTTAGTAGTTGAAAACTGTATAGATTCTGATCACTTACCAATTGTCATGGAGGTGGAAGTGATGGAAAATGGTAATGACTGCAACATCAAAAGAAAAGTAAGTAAAAATGCTGATTTTGAAAAATATATCTGGAACAAAACACTGGAAAATGAATTTAGGAATATATGGGACAGCAAGGATATTCAAAATGACTTGGAAATGGCCATAGAGAACCTAGATAGTGATGTAGGTGGTGCTTTAGAAGTATTGGTAGACAGTTTAAAAGAAGCTAGTAAATGCATGCTCAAAACATGTTGCATTGGTGGGGCAAAAAGGTCAGAATGGTTTGACAAGGAATGTAATAAAGCAAAAAAAGAATGTACAAAGAAGCTCAAATGTTTTAGAGCAACTAGAACAGAAGTTGATCGCCTAATATATGTTAAAATGATAAAACAGTATAAGTATCTTTTGAAAACTAAAAAACACACTTTTAGAAAACAGAACATTCAACAAAAATTCTGTCCAGATGGACAGAATACTGCTCTGACCTGTATAACTGCAAATCCACGGAGGATCCAGAAGTTCTCAATGTCCCCACACAAGCACAGATACAGACAGCCATCCTATCCTCCAAGAAGAAGTGGAAACAACAGTCAGATCGCTGAAAAGGAGGAAGTCAGCAGGAGCTAATAACATTCCAGCTGAGTTGGTTCAAGCTGGTGGGGAAGCAATGCTCTACTGAAAATCTGCAACAAGATCTGACAGACAGGAAAATAGCCTACACCATGGACACAGTCACTCATTATCAGCCTCCCCAAGAAAGGAAGTCTTCAGCAGTGCCAGAATTACCACACAACCAGCCTCATAAGCCATCCAAGCAAGGTGATATTGAAAATTATACTCAACAGACTGAAGCCACAAGCAGAGACCATCATAGCTGAGGAACAACCAGGTTTCAGAGCAGGGTGTAGCACAATTGAACAGATATTCAACATCAGAATACTCTGTGAGCGGTACCTCCAACACCAACAAGACATCTGCCACGTTTTTTTTATATTGATTTTAAGAAGGCATTCAACCGGGTGTGGCATGCAGCTTTGTGGGCAACCATGAATTTATACAGCATCAATGCAAACCTGATCAGAGTCATCAAAGAGCTGTACAACAAGACCACCAGTGCAGTGTACTACAACAGCAACATTGAAGAGTGGTTTCCAACAACAGTTGGAGTAAGGCAGGGCTGTCTTCTCTCACCCACTCTTTTCAACACCTCCCTTGAGAGAATCATGGCTGATGCACTGGAACACCATAAAGGATCAGTCAGTATTGGTGGCAGAACAATCGCAAACCTCCGCTCCGCAGATGACACTGACGGACTAGCAGGATCAGAACAGGAGCTTGCCAGCCTAACAGAACACCTGATTAAGGCCTCTTAAAACATACGGCATGGAAATCAGTGCAGAGAAGACAAAACTGATGACCAATAATGCCAAGGGCATCAGCACTGATATCAGGGTCAATGACCAGAAGCTGCAAAGGGTTCAAAAAGTTTCAAGTACTTGGGAGTCATTGTATCAGATGAGGGGTCCAAGCCAATGGTAGTATGCAGGATTGCACAGACAATAACAGCACTGTCAAAACAAAACACCATCTGGAAAGATAAAAATGTTTCACTCAACTCCAAAATCAGACTAATGTACTCCTTTGTCAAATCTATATTCCTGTATGCCTGTGAATTGTTGACCATGACTGCAGATTTGGAGAGAAGAGTACAGGCGGTAGAGATGAGATGCTTCTGGAGACTCCTTGGCATCTCCTACAGAGACCACATAAGCAACGAAGACGTGCACAACAGAATCCAGCAAGCCATTGGTCATTACGAAAACCCTCTATCAATCGCAAGATTTTTCTCCTGAAGTTAACATCAGTACTGACTCCACTCTCCCCAAAAGTCTTTTGGATGAGACTGTAAACCGAGGCCCGTGTGCCAATGCATGCAGAACATCTTGAGCACACGTTAAATCCTGTTCCGCTTTTCGTAAGAGTAGGCCATTGTGTGCCGGTAGGAACAGATGACAATATTTACACAACTGCATACACACGGGGACTAGATGAAAAAAAGCACATGAGTGCTTATTCTATTATCCTTGATATAAAATAATGAAATAAAATCGAACAAAGAAACATAAACTTGTCAATATCTGTGTCATCTGGGTTGAACATGGTGAGGGGTGCAAATTTCCCTCCTATCATGGCTTGGAAGGCTTCAGCCACCTCTGGATCCTTCAGTTTCTCAAGATCGAATCTGATCCTTGTCTGGCCAATCCTAGGACTCTGTGAAGTACGATGGAAGAACATTGGAGAAACATCAACCCAGGAAGGCCATAAACTATACTTCAGTGGATTGGATTGATAAACATTTTTTATGAGTTTCATGAAACATTAGAGAAATATAGATGTAATGAAATTCGTCACCAATATTACCACTAATAAATTTTGTGCAGTATTTTTCATTTCTTTGAATTCTCTCAAAATGTGGAATATTATTAATTATGCAGATTGTTATTATTTGTGTGAAACTGGGCAAATCGAACAGAAATATTGGATGGTAATTAGAGCAAATCCTTTCCAACACAAAATTTTCTTTTAAGCATTATATAATTTGTATGAATCTTTTCTGTATTTACTAATGCGTACCACTTATGAATAAATGCTTTATGTAAGGAATGTTTGACTTTGGTCATGTCAAAAAAGCAATAGAAACTGCTTTGGGTCAAGTTTGGAATCCCAATCTGTGTAAAGCCAGTAGTGAGACCATTATCAATGTTATTCTCTTTCACATGAAGGGAGGGAGGAGTTATTCTATTGTCTTCTTCTTCTTCTATCCCATAGTCTATTTAGACCATAGGGGTGCCATGGAAGACCTCGCAACCAGCCCTCTCCATTTCCCTCTGTCCTTGACCTTTCTCAGGGTGTCACTCAGCCTGAGGCCCGTCCACTTTCAGACGTTCTCCTCCCATCTCTTTCTCTGCCTGCCTCTCCTTCTCCCGCCTTGCATAGTTCCCTGCAGAATTTTCTTGGCAAGCCCTGTTGATCTTGCGAGGTGCCCATACCACTTCAGTTTGAGTTTTTTGACTGTGGTCAGGAGATCTTCAAAGGGCTCGATGGCTTGACTGAATCTGATTCTCACTTCCTCGTTATTAATGTGGTCTTTGTAAGAGATGCCAAGGAGTCTGCAAAAGCATCTCATCTCTGTGGCCTGTATTCTCCTCTCCAGATCCTCTGTGGGGGTCCTTGACTCACAAGCATACAGGAATATTGAGATGACCAGAGTGCGCATCAGCCTGATCTTTGAGCTGAGCGAGATGTTCCTGTTTTTCCAAATGGTCTTCAGTTTTGTCAGTGCTGTAACTGTCTGTGCAATCCTTGCAAGTATCTCAGGCTTGGATCCCTTGTCTGTTACAATTGCTCCCAGATACTTGAGGCTTTGTACCATTTCCAAATTCTGACCACCGACCCTGATGTTGGTGTTGATGCCGTTGATGTTGTTGGTCATCAGCTTGGTTTTCTGTGCACTGATCTCCATGCCATAGGCTGTTGAAGTCTTGTCAAGGCGTTCCACTAACCTAACTAACTATTCTTCTTTCCCTGCCAGTCCATCGATGTCATCAGCAAAACGCAAGTTGGTAATTGTTCTGCCTCCAATACCGACTATTCCTTCATAATCTTCCAATGCATCAGTCATGATTCTCTCAAGGAAGATGTTAAAGAGAGTAGGTGAGAGCAAGCAGCCTTGTCTGACGCCAACCGTCGTCTTAAACCAATCCCCTATGCCTATGTTGAAATAGACTGCGCTAGTGGCCTTGTTGTAGAGCTCCTCAATGACTCTGATCAGGTTGGCATTGATGGTGTACAGCCTCATGGTAGCCCACAGAGCTGCTTGCCATACCTTGTCAAAGGCCTTTTTGAAATCCACAAAAACATGGTAAAGGTCTGCTGATATCAGCTGAATGTACTTCTCGCATAGTATTCTTAGATTAAAATCTGCTCTGTTGTACCTCATCATGCCCTGAAGCCTGCCTGTTGTTCAGCAATGATCATCTCTGCTTGTGGCTTCAGTTGATTCAGTAGGATCTTCAGCATGACTTTGCTTGGATGACATATCAAGCTGATTGTGCGATAGTTCTGGCATTGTTGTAGGTTGCCTTTCTTGGGAAGGGTGATGATTAGTGATTGTGTCCATGGTGTGGGCCAGTCTCCTGTCTGCCAGATCTTGTTGCAGATTATCAGTAGGGTGTTTATCATAGCTCCTCCCCCTGCTTGGACCAGTTCTGCTGGGATGTTGTCTATTCCTGCTGATTTCCTCTTCTTCATTGATTTCACAGCTACTTCCACCTCTTACCAAAGGATGGGGTAGTTGTCAGTGTCTGTCAGTGGAGGGACATTCAGTATCTCTGGATCTCCTGAGGTTTTGTGATTATACAGGTCTATGCAATATTCTGTCCATATCTTTAGAATATCCTGGTCTTCTGTTAAGATCTTTCCATTTTTGTCTTGCATGGTGCTGGTTTTCCCCTGTTTTGTGCCTGTCAGGTCTTTTACTAGCTGATACACTTTATGGCTGTTGTTCTTGCTCAGATTTTCTTTAATATCCTGGCACCTCTCTTCAATCCAGGTTTCTGCTGCCTCTTTCATGCTTGGTCTAATTTCTTTGTTGACTGCCTTATACTGCCTCACTCATTCTATCTCGTTCTTCCTTTCTTCAGTTCTCTTCGTTTGTCACACTGGTCAAGGATGTTGGCTGTGACCCAGGGCTGCTTCATTCGTTGTTGCCTGCCAAGAATCTCATTGGCTGTATCAATTACTGCCATGTTAAAGGTGTCAACAAACTTGTCAATATCTGTGTCATCTGGGTTGAACATGGTGAGGGGTGCAAATTTCCTTTCTATCATGGCTTGGAAGGCTTCAGCCACCTCTGGGTCCTTCAGTTTCTCGAGATCGAATCTGATCCTTGTCTGTCCCTGCTTCATGGCCTTCCTCAGATGAAGGCGGAAGGTCATCATCACAAAGTCATGGTAATTTCCAATGTCAGCTCCTGGAAAACTGTCTGACCTTGTGATGTTTATGCTGGACTGGAAGCGCCTCTTCACCATGGTGTAGTCAATCTGGTTGTGGGTTACTCCATCAGGGCTATGCCATGTCCATTTTTTTTAGATGCTTTGTGTGGACCATATGTGTTCATCAACTTGAGGTCGTTGCAGTTAGCAAATTCTAGGAGTCTCAAGCCTCTTTCATTAGTCTCTTTGTTACAATATCGCCCACATGTGCCACTCCAGTTCTTGCAAGCATCTTCTACTTTGGCATTCCAATCACCTTGTACAACAAGGATGTCTTTCTTGGGGGTCTGATCTATAACTTCTTGCAGCTGTTCATAAAAGTCTTCTACCTCATCATCATCGTGGCTGGATGTTGGGGCATGTGCCTGAATAATGGTGATGTTGAAAGGATTTGCCTCAGGCAGATGGTAATAAACCTGCTAGAGATTGGTCGGCAACCCATGACACTGTTCACAATGTCCTTGTGGACCAGAAACCCAACACCTTGTTCATGTTTGTCCTCTTTCGCACTGAAGTATAGTTTGTGGCCTTCCTGGGTTGATATTTTTCCAATACTCTTCCATCGTACTTCACAGAGTCCTAGGATGTTCCAGCAGTACCTATCAATTTCATGTGCGAGTTCTCCAAGTTGGCCTGTTTCTTTCAATGTTCTAATATTCCATGTGCCAATGGTGATGTTATTCCTGACACAAATTCTGTTTGGTACACCAGTCATACACTTTTCACCTCCACCCTGGTGTCCAGAAGTGGTAGGCGCGGTCCTTGGTGACACGGCGACAACCGAGCCGGTATGGATTTTGATTTGGTTTTGTCTTCCATAGCGTATCTTGGGTGAAGGAAGCCTGGCGGAGCCCATTCCTCTCCAGACTGATTTTTCTGTTGGGTTTACTCCCCACATGGGACAGGTAGTACTGGGTTACATAAATACCAGTAGCAGTTCTACAGACAGCCACAGACAAAACAGCTGACCAGAAGACAGAGCTGTTCTACAGACAGCCACAGACAAAACAGCTGCCAGAAGACAGAGCTGTTCTACAGACAGCCACAGACAAAACAGCTGACCAGAAGACAGAGCTGTTCTACAGACAGCCACAGACAAAACAGCTGACCAGAAGACAGCGCTGTTCTACAGACAGCCACAGACAAAACAGCGGACCAGAAGACAGAGCTGTTCTACAGACAGCCACAGACAAAACAGCTGACCAGAAGACAGCGCTGTTCTACAGACAGCCACAGACAAAACAGCAGGCAGGAAAGTCTGCACAGTCAAGGGAGACTGAAGGTAACAGGAGAGGAAGGAAAAAACATGGAGTGGGGCATCATCCACCCTTTGGCCACGGTTCCAGAAACCTCAAAGGAGATACATGTGCTGCCTTCTGCCAACAGTTCCATCATACAACACTTCTCTAAGCACTTGCTGCCTTCTGCCGGGCAAACAGTTCCATCATACAACACTTTCTCTAAGCACTTGCTGCCTTCTGCCGGGCAAACAGTTCATCATACAACACTTTCTCTAAGCACTTGCTGCCTTCTGCCAAGCAAACAGTTTCATCATTCAACACTTTCTCTAAGCACTTGCTGCCTTCTGCCAAACAGTTTCATCATACAACACTTTCTCTAAGCACTTGCTGCCTTGTGCACAGCAAACAGTTTCATCATAACAACACTTTCTCTAAGTACTTGTTGAATCTGCACAGCAAACAGTTTCATCATAACAACACTTTCTCTAAGCACTTGCTGCCTTGTGCACAGCAAACAGTTTCATCATATAACACTTTCTCTAAGCACTTGTTGCCTTCTGCACAGCAAACAGTTTCATCATAACAACACTTTCTCTAAGCACTTGCTGCCTTCTGCACAGCAAACAGTTTCATCATACAACACTTTCTCTAAGCACTTGCTGCCTTCTGCACAGCAAACAGTTTCATCATACAACACTTTCTCTAAGCACTCCAACAGGAGGAGATACACATAGATCTCACCCATAGATGAAAGTCGCCATCAAATTGATGATAATATGAATTGACACAGTTTGACAAACATCAGTCATGGATGCAAGAACAAGCCAGGGGAATTCCAATAAACTTAAAATTCAAAACTCATATACACCAGCACGCACGCACGCATGCGCCCAGGTACAAACACACACACACACACACACACACACACACACACACACACACACACAATGTTCCTATATCCTCCCTGCACTCCTGACTGTAACAATTAGGCAGATATTCATTTTTAAAGAAACGGGGAAACCCCTCAGTCAGTGTTGTGTGAAATTACAATTGGAAGGACCACTGGCAGAAGAAAAATTCTTTTTTCTGTTTGTTTTGCTAATGGGGCACTGAACATGGCGCCCAGATGACAGCAGTGGATTTTGAAAAAAAAAAACATGGCATGGAGGGACGGCCAAGATGGCAGTCACTTTGTATGACAAGCTGCTGATTGCAGAACTCTGAGTCAGCTTTGTTGGTTCTCCAGGTCTCTGAGGCGTAGAGGGGGACTGAGCGACGTTTGATTTGTATACTTTTAGTTTTGTGTTGGTCTGCAAGACTGATGTGAGGCCAGGCAGGGGTATTATGCTGACACCCTGTCTTGTTTTATCACCTACAACACACACAGCTAGCTCAGGCAGGAGAACAAAACTGTTGTTTTCCAGTCTAGGTCATTCTGTCCAATGTCATCAGACAACAGCCCATCTAGCTTCAAGTAGAATGTGGTACCAGACAGCAAGCAAGAGAATGACTTTGAAATGTTCTCACACACACACACACACACACACACACACACACACACACCACACACACACCACACACACACACACACACACACACACAACACACACACACAACACACACACCACTTCAAATTCAAATTAAAAAATACTTTATTATCTCTAAAACAGAGAAATTCTAGAACAAAATAAGAACAAAAACCACATAAAAATAATATCAAAATAGCACAACACAGGTTCTGAACATCAACACACACCCATCACAGTATAAAAAGCACCCACAAGTCAGCAATACCTCAGCCAGTAGCCACACACACACACACACACACACACACACACACACACACACACACACACACACACACACACACACACACACACACACACACACACACACACACACACTGTTCTATTGATTTAAATGCAGAAGTTTGGATTCCTACAGACCAATGAATATATTTGAAAACTGAGACTAGCCAATCATTACCACACACTGGAATCAGCTGACAAACAAATAAGTTTAGAAGGACATATCAACAAATGCTATCACTACAAACAAATAACTTTAGAAGGTCAGATCAGCCAATGATATCACTACAAACAAATAACTTTAGGAGGTCAGATCAACCAATACTCTCACTACAAACAAATAACTTTAGAAGGTCAGATCAACCAATACTATCACTACAAACAAATGACTTTAGAAGGTCAGATCAACCAATACTCTCACTACAAACAAATAACTTTAGAAGGTCAGATCAACCAATACTCTCACTTGAGGACAAAATCTGCTGATTCCCTAGAGAGGAAGGAGGATTAAAAGAAGGGGGGAAAGAGGTTCTAGAATGCTCCAGATGCTTAGACCATCGTCAGCCATGTTGAAGTGTTGACGCCAGACGTGGTAGACAAGATACCAAACTCAAAATGAGCAATGGTGCTACAGCTCTGACACACAGACACAGAACCGCTCACAGCTCTGACACACAGACACAGACCTCAGACTCAGCTCGACACACAGACACAGAACCTCAGGTACTCCACAGCTCCGACACACAGACACAGAACCTCAGGTACTCCACAGCTCCGACACACCAGACACAGAACCTCAGGTACTCCACAGCTCTGACACACAGACACAGAACCTCAGGTACTCCACAGCTCTGACACACAGACACAGAACCTCAGTACTCCACACTCTGACACACAGACACAGAACCACAGCTCTGACACACAGACACAGAACCCAGCTCTGACACACAGACACAGAACCTCAGCACTCTGACACAGACACAGAACACAGCTTGACACAAACAGAACCTCAGTCACTCACCACAGACACAGAACTCACACACAGCTACACACGACACAAAACCTCAGTATCACAGCTCTGACACACGACACAGAACAAGCTTGAACACAACACAGAACTCACTACTCCACAGCTGTGACACACAGACACAGAACCTCAGGTACTCCACAGCTCTGACACACAGACAGAACCTCAGGTACTCCACAGCTCTGACACACAGACACAAAACCTCAGATACTCCACAGCACAGAACACTTTCCAGTCTGCCTATGGTGCCGACCACAGCTCTGACACTATTCCAGTCCTCACATCAGACACACACACTTCTGCTGGCTTCTGAGTCAGAAAATATTTCCCTTTTCACTCTTGTCGACTTATCAGCAGCCATTGACACTACAGACCACTCTGCTTCTCTTCTGCCTCCAAACCACATTTGGCATTAATGGCACAGCTCTCAATTGCTTTATTTCTTATCTCACATACCAATTCCAGACAGCCATTGTAAACCAAATTTGATCAAAATCTGTCAAACTAGAATGTGGAGTCTCACAGGGATCTGTGTTGGGTCCTAATCCTTTCACTCTCTGCACTGCTCCACTTTCACATACAATAAGCCCTCATCAGACAGCCTTAATCATAATTTTTATGCTGATCAGCTTCAAAGCAGTTCTATTCTTGAAAATCTGCCTTCTTTCTTGACAAATACGTCTTACTGTCCTCAAGATATTCAAATCTGGATTTCAGAACAAGTTGCAAATGGATGCTGATTAAACAGAATTGAAAATGCCATCAAGCCAAACGAAGATCTTACTTCAGTGTAAAAAGGCAAATTGAAGTGGTACAGAGACATCACACAAATATCTGGACCGACCAAGACTGTCCTACAGGGAACAGTACAAGGAGGAAGATGAAGAGGCAGTCAGAGAAAACAATGGGAGAACAACTTCAGAGAGTGGACTGGCCTTGAGTGGAACAACATAGCTTACTATGGAAAGCTGAAAACTGCAAGGAGTGGAGGAAGCTGGTTGCAAAATCTTCAGTGGTGCCCCCATGGTCTACCAGACTGTGGGATAGGTGAAGGTGAAAGAAGGATGACAAACGAATATGAGCAACAGAAAAAAACGTTACAAGCTTTGCAACATTCAGTGAACCTGTTGTCTGTTGGCAGCATCACTCTGTCAGCTGTCTCCCTTCCCCTGATTCATGGAGATAACAAAACAATGACTGCAATGGGTTTTCCCAGATCAGTTTTTCATGCATTTGTACAGAAACATCTCTCTGTTTCTTCTGTCCCACACGCTAACTGATGTTTGTGGTCAGTTTTCTAGTGTACAGAAACATCTCTCTGTTTCTTCTGTCCCACACCTAACTGATATTTGTGGTCAGTTTTCTAGTGTACAGAAACATGTTTCTTCTATCCCTCACGCTAACTGATATTTGGGGTCAGTTTTCTAGTGTACAGAAACATCTCTTTCTTAGGTCCTACACACTGAATAATATTTGTGGTCAGTTTTCTTGTCATAAGGTGTCTATCCATTTACTACTGAAGTGTAAATTCTCTTTTCTTAAAGGTGTCCCATAACCTACTGGTGGTCATAGGGGAGCAAGGTGTCAGAAACCTCAGCTTCTCCAGGGGCCAGCATAATAAAGGCGGTGCCCATCTCCCTCTCCCTCGCTGCTTTACCTTCTGTGACCCTAAAGAGGGCAGGTACCCATTTACTGATGGGTGAACTGGGGGACTGTACTGAAGCCAAGGCATGCAAACGGTCACCCACCCAATTGGTAACCACTCTCAATGCTGCTTCACTTTGGCTGGGGGAAAGTGAGCTGCTCTGACCACTGAGCTAAATTGCCTGTTTACATATACCAAACTCTTTGAACAAAGCTTACATGTTATTTCTTATAATATTAATCATTTTAACAACATTGAGCACAGACTTCTTATTTGATGAAGAAAAGAGTTGTTCATATTTCAAAGTGTTTGGATGTTCCACAGAATATTTTCATAAACATTTTTGATGGGGCTATAAACAGCATGACTGGATTGGATTGATGAACATTTTTTATGAGTTTTATGAAACATTAGACAAATATAAATGTCCACACAAAGCATCTCAAAAATGGACATGGCATAGCCCTGAGGGAGTAACCCACAACCAGATTGACTACACCATGGTGAAGAGGTGCTTCCAGTCCAGCGTAAACATCGCAAGGACACGCAGTTTTCCAGGAGCTGACATTGGAAGTGACCATGATTTAGTGATGATGACCTTCCGCCTTCATCTGAGGAAGGTCATGAAGCAGGGCCAGACAAGGATCAGATTCAATCTCGAGAAACTGAAGGATCCAGAGGCGGTTGAAGCCTTCCAAGCCATGATAGGAGGGAAATTTGCACCCCTCACCATGTTCAACGTAGATGACACAGATATTGACAAGTTTGTCAACACCTTTAACAAGGCAGTAACTGATACAGCCAATGAGATTCTTGGCAGGCAACGACGAATGAAGCAGCCCTGGGTCACAGCCAACATCTTGACCAGTGTGACAAACGAAGAGAACTGAAGAAAAAGAAGAACGAGATAGAAGGAGCGAGGCAGTATAAGGCAATTTACAAAGAAATTAGAACAAGCATGAAAGAGGCAGCAGAAACCAGGATTGAAGAGAAGTGCCAGGACATTGAAGAAAATCTGAGCAAGAACAACAGCAATATAGTGTACCAGCTAGTAAAAGACCTGACAGGCACAAAACAGGGGAAAACCAGCACCATACAAGACAAAAATGGAAAGATCTTAACAGAAGACCAGGATATTCTAAAGAGATGGAGAGAATATTGCGTAGACCTGTATAACCACAAAACCTCAGGAGATCCAGAGGTACTGAATATCCCTCCGCCGACAGACACTAACAACTACCCCATCCTTTAGAAAGAGGCGGAAGTAGCTGTGAAATCGATGAAAAAGAGGAAATCAGTAGGAATAGATAACATCCCGGCAGAACTGGTCAAAGCAGGGGGCAAGCCATGATAAACATCATACTGATAATCTGCAACAAGATCTGGTAGACAGGAGACTGGCCTACACCATGGACACAATCATGAATCATCACCCTTCCCAAGAAAGGCAACCTACAACAATGCCAGAACTATCGCACAATCAGTTTGATATGTCATCCAAGCAAAGTCATTCTGAAGATCCTAATGAATCAACTGAAGCCACAAGCAGAGACCATCATTGCTGAAGAACAGGCAGGCTTCAGGGCAGAACGAAGTACAACAGAGCAGATTTTTATTCTAAGAATACTATGCGAGAAGTACCTTCAGCATCAGCAAGACCTTTACCATGCTTTTGTGGATTTCAAAAAGGCCTTTGACAGGGTATGGCATGCAGCTCTGTGGGCTACCATGAGGCTGTACAACATCAATGCCAACCTGATCAGAGTCATTGAGGAGCTCTACAACAAGGCCACTAGCGCAGTCTATTTCAATGGTGGCATAGGGGATTGGTTCAGGACGACGGTTGGCGTCAGACAAGGCTGCTTGCTCTCACCTACTCTCTTTAACATCTTCCTTGAGAGAATCATGAAAGATGCACTGGAAGATCATGAAGGAACAGTCGGTATTGGAGGCAGAACAATTACCAATATGCGTTTTGCTGATGACATCGATGGACTGGCAGGGAAAGAAGAAGAGTTAGTTAGGCTAGTGGTACACCTCGACAAGACTTTAACAGCCTATGGCATGGAGACCAGTGCGCAGAAGACCAAGCTGATGACCAACAACATCAACGGCATCAAGATCAACATCAGGGTCAGTGGTCAGAATTTGGAAACGGTACAAAGCCTCAAGTATCTGGGAGCAATTGTAACAGACAAGGGATCCAAGCCTGAGATACTCGCAAGGATTGCAGAGACAGTTACAGCACTGACAAAACTGAAGACCATTTGGAAGAACAGGAACATCTCGCTCAGCTCAAAGATCAGGCTGATGCGCACTCTGGTCATTTCAATATTCCTGTATGCTTGTGAGTTATAGACTCTCACAGAGGATCTGGATAGGAGAATACAGGCCACAAAGATGAGATGCTTTCGCAGACTCCTTGGCATCTCTTACAAAGACCACATTACTAACGAGGAGGTGAGAATCAGAATCGGTCAAGCCATCAGGCCCTCTGAAGATCTCCTGACCACAGTAAAAAAACTCAAACTGAAGTGGTATGGGCACGTCGCAAGATCAACAGGGCTTGCCAAGATGATTCTGCAGGGAACTGTGCAGGGCGGGAGAAGGAGAGGCAGGCAGAGAAAGAGATGGGAGGACAACGTCCAAGAGTGGACAAGCCTCAGGCTGAGTGACACCTTGAGAAAGGTCGAGGAGGAAGGGAAATGGAGAGAGCTGGTTGTGAGGTCTTCCTGGCGCCCCTACAGTCTAAACAGACTATGGGATAGAAGAAGAAGAAATGTAATGAAATTCGTCACCAATATCACCACTATTGAATTTGGTACAGTATCTTTCATTTCTTTGAATTCTCTCAAACGTAGGATATTATTAATTAGGCAGATTGTTATTATTTGTGTGAAACTGGGCAAATCGAACAGAAATATTGGATGGCAATAAGAGCAAATACTTTCCAACACAAAATTTTGTTTTAAGCATTATATAATTTGTATAAATCTCTTCTGTATTTACTACTGCGTACCACTTATGAATAAATGCTTCATGTAAGCAATTTTTGACTCTGGTCATGTCAAAAAAGCAATTGAAACTGCTTGGGGACAATTTGGAATCCCAATCTGTGTAAAGCCAGTAGTGACAACCATTGTCAATGTTATTCTCTTTCACATGAAGAGAGGGACAAGTTATTTGTTGTGTACTCTACCTTTTATTTATTCTTTTTTTTATATTGAGGATAATGAAATAACTACTCGTGTGCTTTTTTAATTCAGTCCCCGTGTGTATGCAGTTTTGTAAATGTCATCAGTTCCCACCGGCACACAATGGCCTACTCTTACAAAAAGCGGAACAGGATTTAACATATGCCAAGATGTTCTACGTGTGTTTGCACATGCAGACGGGGCCTTGGTTTAAAGTCTCATCCAAAGGACTTTAGGGGAAGTTGAGTCTGCATTGATGTTAACTCCAGGAGAAAAAATCTCCTCGAACCAGGAATCAAACCGGTTGTCAAATTGCGAGCACAATGTTCTGACCACTAGGCTATACGGCCTATAATCTATAGATATCTGGCACTTTCAGTCACAGCAGATGTCTGTAAAATTAGGGCTGCTCTCCCTGGGGATATAGTGTTGTTACAGAGCAGGGCCACCAATGTTTGATTGAGGCTTCACTGTTCCTGTCTGCATGTCTTCATTTCCTGTGAGAGTGGGTTTTTTTCTGAAGCACTTTGCCTGGTAAACTCTCTTGTGGCCTGGGTTGGGGTTTTTTGTATGGTAAAGGTGTGTTGTGCACTGATCCCTGGTTTATCATCTCACCGAAAGACTGGCATCCAGACCACCTTTCTTAGTCTTATTGGATGGGGAAAATTATGGTTCAGAGAGGATCAAACCCACACACTCTCACTTCCTCCAGAGGTGTCGTCTTACTGCTAACCCCCAATAGGATCACAGTGGTGTTTGCCCTGGCATTTAACAGCCAGGAGAGAAGGTGGGGCAGGAGGGGGAAAGGTAGGGGGGGCATGGGGTGGAGAGAGAGAGAGGATGAGAGAGAGAGAGAGAAGAGAGAGAGGAGGAGAGAGATTGATTTGATTGATTGATTTGATTGATTTATTCTTTTATATGGAGGATAATGGAATAAGCACTCGTGCTTTTTTTCATCCATTCCCCGAGTGTATGCAGTTTTGTAAATGTCATCTGTTCCCACGGCACATGAATGGCCTACTCTTACGAAAAGGGAACAGGATTTAACATGTGGGCAAGAGTGTGCATGTGTTCACACACACGAAGGCCTGGTTTAAAGTCTCATCCAAGGACTGTTGGGAGAGAGGGAGTCAGATGAGAATAGAGAGAAGAGAGACGAGAGAGAGAGAGAGAGAGAGAGAGAGAGAGAGAGAGAGAGAGAAGACAGACAGACAGAAGAAGACAGACAGACAGACAGACAGACAGACAGACAGACAGAGACAGAGAGAGAGAGACTGAGCATGAATAACATGATGTATGGGATGCTTTTAGCAAAGTCCAGGTAGGTTTCTTTTACCAAAAGCAGTGTGTGTGTGGATTGTTTAAAATTTGTTTGTTTTAGAAAAAAGTATTATATGTAGGCTACTTCTTAAACAATTGATAGTGCTCTTATTGTATAACATGTTGTAATCATGTGTGCATTGGTATAGCATTGTGCTGCAGTGTATGTATGTAGTGGGGGGGGAATGTGTGTTTGCCCATGTGTGTGTTTTCTATCTATCTATCTATCTATCTATCTATCTATCTATCTATCTATCTATCTATCTATCTATCTATCTATCTATCTATCTATCTATCTATCTATCTATCCTTAGTCTGGCAACTGTGGGGGCACCATGAAGACTTGACAACCAGTTCCCTCCTTTCCTCTCTCTGTTCTGCCTTTCTCAGGGTTTTGTTGAGTTCTAGGCCTCTCTATTCACTGATGTTGTCCTCCCATCTCTTCCTTGGTCTGTCTCTTTTTCTTCCTCCTTGGACAGTGCCTTGCAGTATTGTTTTTGCTAGTCCTTTTGATCTTGTGACATGCCCATACCATATAAGTTTATGCTTCTTTATGATTGATAGAATATTTTGTAGGGACCAATGGTTTCGTGGGATTCTGTTATGCACATCTTCGTTGCTCATGTGGTCTCTGTAGGAGATGCCAAGGAGTCTCCAAACCATCTCATCTCTACTGCCTGTACTCTTCTCTCCAAATCTGCAGTCAGGGTCCATGATTCACAGGGATACATGAATGTGAATCATGGTCTGTGTGTGTATCTGTTTTTAATGATTGAAATCTTACTGTTTTGGGTTTGTGTTGATCTTTTTAAATGTATATATAGCTTGTGTACTGTGCTGTGTTATTACTCTGTGATAAATGTTTTTCCTATTTACCTTTTTTTTTGGCTGGTAACCCACATGAATTTCTTTATTTGTGAGATAATAAATCTTTGAATTGTGAAACAGATGGGAGGGTGGTTGCCATGGAGTATTTCACATGGCTTTGTGACAGCCATGGAGGGGGAAGAGAAGGGATGGGTGTCACTGTGATTATGAGTCCTTTGTTTTCAGAGAGAGAGAGAGAGAGAGAGAGAGAGAGAGAGAGAGAGAGAGAGAGAGAGAGAGAGAGAGAGAGAGAGAGATTCTTTTATATCAAGATAACAGAATAAGCATTCATGTGCTTTTTTTCATCCGGACCCTGTGTTGTGCAGTTTTGTAAATCTTATCTGTTCCACCAGCACACAATGGCCTACTCTTACAAAGGCGGAACAGGATTTAATGTGTGCACAAGATGTTCTGCATGGGTTAGCACACAGGGTCTCTGGTTTACAGTCTCATCTGAAAGACTTTTGGGGAGAGTGGAGTCAGCACTGATGTTAACTCCAGGGGAAAAATCTCCTCCAATGAAAGGTCGTCAAATTGCCAGCCAATGTTCTGACCATTATGCTATCCCCTCCCCGTCGGAGAGAGAGAGAGAGAGAGAGAGAGAGAAGAGAGAGAGAGAGAGAGAGAGAGAGAGAGAGAGAGAGAGAGAGAGAGAGATTTGATTAGATTTGATTTGATTGATTCTTTTATATCAAGGATAATAGATAAGCACTTGTGTTTTTTTTTACATCCAGTCCCCGTGTATATGTAGTTTTGTAAATGTCATATGTTCCCACTGGCACACAATGGCCTGCTGGCCTGCTCTTAGCATAAGCCCAACAGGATTTAATGTGTGCCCAAGATGTTCTGCCTTGTGTGCATCAGAACACTGGGCCTCGGTTTATAATCTTCATCCAAAGGACTTTTGGGGAGAGTAGAGTCAGCACTGACTGAGAGAGAGAGAGAGAGAGAGAGAGAGAGACGAGAGACGAGAGAGAGAGGAGAGAGAGAGGAGGAGAGGAGAGAGAGCAGGACGAGAACAGTGACAAACAGAGACAGACAAGACAGACAGACAATAAGTGGTTTTGTGTAGGTCAATCTGGGGTTAGCAGGCCAAGCTTGCTGACTGTAGATAGTTTTGTAAGAGGTCATTCTTAGTTTATTAGGCAAAGTGTGGAAAGGGGGGGGGGGGTCATTTCTTTTGTTTTAGGGCAAGGTTGGTGCCTGGGTACATATTTTTTAAGCTGGTGTTATTTGGGGTTGTTTATAGAGGGAGTTTTCTTTGTGAAGTGAAGAGTTTTGTTTGTTAGTTGGGTACATATTTTTTAAGCTGGTGTTATTTTGGGCTTGTTTATGAGAGGGGAGTTTTCTTTGTGAAGTGAAGAGTTTTGTTTGTTAGCTGGGTACATATTTTTTAAGCTGGTGTTATTTTGGGTTGTTTATCAGAGGGAAGTTTTCTTTGTGAAGTGAAGAGTTTTGTTTGTCAGTCTGGTTCCATGAGGTGGTTGTGTCAAGCCAGATGCATTGTGCAATCTTGGTGGTTTGCTGTGGGTTGGTTACTTATCACCTGCTGGGACTTGTGTGTTAGTCTTCAGTGATGTTGGGCTCTTGTATCTGTGCATTTGTTCTGTTGCTGGGTATTTGGGACTTGTTCAAGTCTTCAGGGAAGTTGTTCTTTGTAATGTGGCATTTTGCTGTTTTAGTGGTACATATTTTTTGTAGCTGGTGTTATTTTGGGGTTGTTTTATCAGAGGGAAGTTTTCTTTGTTGAGTGTGGGGACTCTTCCCAGGATGAGTTGACAACTGTAGTTTGTTCCTTCCAGTGGTTGCTTCAAGAGTGATTGATGCCAATTTGTTTTGGTGATATTGTTTTTTATACCTTATAGGTGTGTGTGTGTTTGTGTGTGTGTGTTGTGTGTGTGTGTGTGTGTGGTGTGTGGTGAGTTTGAGTTTGTGTAAATATATAATTTGTTAATTCATTTGTGAATGGTTGCATCCCTGCAACTGATTTGAATGCAAGCACTTTGAATTGTTTGCAGATTTAGGCTATATAAATTCCATGTATTATTATTATTTATGATACCTCTTTTGAGGGAATGTATAGTTTTGACTGGCAGTAGTGCAGTCTTTGTTTTGTGTGGCAATTCGCTTGATGTCATACCTGCTGGTGACTTTGGATGTTCTTTAGGTGGGGTTTAGATCTCTGATATACATATCCTGCTGTTTCCCTGGTGGTAACTCTTCGTCAGTTGAGTTGATACCTGTGTTGGTCTTTGTGGTGGTGGTGGAGTTATTGTTTTGTATTGTGTGATGAGACATTAGTCACCTTACTGTGGGTGGAGTGACAGTGGGTGTTTCTTTGATGCCCTGGTGTGACTGAATACCTGTTTTATGTACTCTGCTGGTTTGGATGGGAAGGGACAACCAAAGTGATCTGATTGTGACTGAAGGGAGCGGGATAGCCCAATGGTTATTTATTTTATGCCACTTTATGTCACAGCAGATTTCTCTGTGTGAAATTTGGGCTGCTCTACAGGGGGAGGGCCATGGCCACAAGTGCAGCGCCTACCCATTGTTTTTCTTTTTCCCCCTCAGGGATGGTGTCTAAAGTGACACCTGTGTGCATGCTGGGTTTTAAAAAAAAATAATTTTGTCATCGGCTCCTGCTGGCACAGATGGCCTGTTCTTTCGAAAGAGGAAGGGGGTTTTAACTTGTGTTAAATGTTCTGCATGTGTTGCATTGCACAGGGGCCTTGGTAATAGTCTCATGGAATGAGACTTTTGTTTGTTTTGTTTCAGCCTATTTAGATTGTTATTTTAGCCCATTTATATCGTTTTGTTTTAGCTCATTTAGATGGTTCTGTTTATCCCATTTACATCGATATTTTAGGCCATTTAGGTGGTTTTGTTTTAGCCCATTTATATGTTGTTTTAAGCCCATTTAGATGGTCGTTGTTCCAGCCCATTTAGATGGTTTTGTTCCAGCCCATTTAGATGGTTTTGTTCCAGCCCATTTAGATGTTTTGTTTAGCCATTTAGTGGTTTGTTTAGCCCATTTATATTATTGCATTTAGTTTTGTTTAGCCCTTTATGTTTTTGATTATTTTAGCCCATTTAGATGGTTTTGTTTCAGCCCATTTAGATGGTTATGATTTAGCCCATTTAGATTATTTTAGCCCATTTAGATGGTTTTGTTTCAGCCCATTTAGATGGTTATGATTTAGCCCATTTAGATTATTTTAGCCCATTTAGATGGTTTGTTTTAGCCCATTTAGTAGATAGTTGTTTAGATTGATGTGTTTTAGCCCATTTAGACGGCTGTATTTTAGCCATTATATGTGTGTGATTTAAAGTATGGTAGTGGTAAGAAACTCGACGTAGAGCATGGCAGCAGAGTCCTCAGAGGAGAAGCCCCCTTCAAACAAGTGTTTCAGGCCTTTAATCTTCCTTACACTCTAGGGAGGCCGGCCCACATCCAGTTCATGACTCTGGATGTCTCTCTGCTGCCCCTTTATGTATTTAGATGATTTCGTTCATTTAGATGGTTTTGTTTTAGCCCATTGAGATGGTTTTGTTTTAGCCCATTGAGATGGTTTTGTATTAGCTCCCTTTAGATGGCTTTGTTTTAACCCATTTAGATGGTTTTGTATTAGCTCATTTAGATGGTTTTGTTTTAACCCATTTAGATGGTTTTGTATTAGCTCATTTAGATTATTTTAGCTCATTTAGATGGTTTTGTTTTAGTCCATTTTGATGGTTTTCTTTTATCCTATTTAGATGGATTTGTTTTAGCTCATTAAGATAGGGTGGTCGTTTTTTTTAAGCCCATTTAGGTGTTGTTTTAGCCCATTTAGATGGTATTGTTTTAGCCCTTTTAGATGGTATTGTTTTATCCCATTTAGATGGTTTTGTTTTAGCTCATTTAGATGGTTTTGCTTGATCTTGTTTACATTGTTGTTTTATCCCATTCAGATGGTGTTGTTTTATCCCATTCAGATGGTTTTATTTTTAGCCCATTTAGATGGTTTTGTTTTACCCCATTTAGATGGTTTTGTTTTAGCCCATTTAGATGGCGTTATTTTAGCCCATTTAGATGGCTTTGTTTTAGCCCATTTAGATGGTTATTTAGCCCATTTAGACGGCTCCATTTTAGCCATTAAATGTGTGATTTAAAGTATGGAAGTGGTAAGAAACTCATGTAGAGCATGGCAGCAGAGAGTCCTCAGAGGAGAAGCCCCCTTCAAACAAGTGTTTCGGGCCTTTAATCTTCCTTACACTCTAGGGAGGCCGGCCCACATCCAGTTCATGACTCTGGATGTCTCCCTGCTGCCGCTTTGTCTTTTAAATGCTTTTGTTTTAGGCCATTTAGAATTTTTTAGCTTATTTAGATGATTTTGTTTTATCCCATTTATATTGTTGTTTTAGCCCATTTAGATGGTTTTGTTTTAGCCCAGATTATTTTGGCCCATTTAGTTTTGTTTTAGCCCGTTCAGATGGTTATTTTAGCCCATTCAGACAGCTGCATTTTAGCTGTTATGTGTGTGTGTGGTTTAAAGTATGGTAGTGGCAAGAAACTCGAGTAGAGCATGGCAGCAGAGAGTCCTCAGAGGAGAAGCCCCCTTCAAACAAGTGTTTCGGGCCTTTAATCTTCCTTACACTCTAGGGAGGCCGGCCCACATCCAGTTCATGACTCTGGATGTCTCTCTGCTGCCCTTTTATGTATGTGAAGAGCTCTTAATCAGATTCCGAACCCATGATCTCTGGATATGCACTTTTTTTTTTGGGGGGGGGGATTAGCCCATTACATGGATTACATGGATTACAGACGGCTGCAGTTTTTTTCCTCTTCTATGTGTGCGATTTAAATATTGGTATTTTTAGACACTGTATTTGAGCAAGTTTAGATGGCTGTAATTTAGGCATTTTATGTGCAAGATTTAGGCGGCTGTATTTAGTTTGGTTTTTTTTTGCGTACAATTGACACGTTTAACCCATTTACACGGTTGTATTATAGCCATTTTTATGTTTTAATTATGGCATTTTTAAACCACTGTATTTAAGCCAATTTATGTGTGCAATTTAAATGTTTATATTTTTAGATGGTTTCATTTTAGCCCATTGAGAAGGTTTATTTTAACCCATTTAGAAGGTTTATTTTAACCCATTTAGATGGGCTATTTTAGCCATTTTATGTGTGCAATTTAAATGTTGGTATTTTTAGATGGCTGTAGCCCATTTGGATAACTGCACTTTAGCCATTTTACATGCGAGATTTAGACGGCTGTATCTAGTCATTTTATGCACAAGATTTACAATGTTGATATTTTTAGTTGGCTGTATTTTAGCCATTTATTTGTCTGGTTTAAACGTCAGTATTTTTTAGATGGTTGTATTTTAGTCATTTTATTTTAGAGGATAAAATGTCGGTGTTTTTAGATGACATGCCTCCCCAAAAGTCAAAATGTGGCTACCTTCAGGCGAGCAAAAATGGTCGTATATGCAAAATCTCCCCATTGGTGAACCTCAGAGCTACACCAGGGAGTCTACTGTTTCTCTCTCTCTCTCCTCACACACATACAATTCACGCACATACCCCCTCAGAAAGAAAAAAAACACAAGTCAGGGGTGTGTACAGAAGCTCACAAAGAAAGCAGTCCACAGTTCTGGCAATGAACACGTTGAGAGGCAGGAGAGAGGGGGGTGGTTGTAATGACACTTTCTTTTATTTCAGCAGTCACATCTCCTGCCTCCCAACACGATGCCTGTTGCAAGATGTGTGGCCGTGGTTTGATGCGATGATGTGTTCCAAGATTTGTGGCCGTGGTTTGATGCGATGATGTGTTGCAAGATATGTGGCCGTGGTTTGATACACACTTGTGCTGCCCACCGCCCCTTCCATCATGGACAGACACCATCTGCACACAGCAACATCAGTAACACATCAGTCACCACATAACACATAGCATCAGTGACACGTCAGTTACCACATGACACATAGCATCGGTGACATGTCAGTCACCCTATAACACAGTACCATCAGTGACGCATCAGTCACCACATAACAGTAGCACCAGTGACACATCAGTCACCACATAACAGCACCAGTGACACATCAGTCACCACATAACAGCACCAGTGACACATCAGTCACCACATAACAGCACCAGTGACACATCAGTCACCACATAACAGCATCAGTGACACATAGTCACTGCATACCAGCAGCAGTGACATGTCAGTCACCACATAAGTGTCAGTGACACGTCAGTCACCACATAACACATAACATCAGCGACGTTGGCTCAATAGTCTAATCATACTGCACCAGTCTCAAAAGGAAGGAAGGAGGGATATTTTGTGCACCTAATCTAACAGGGGTGATTTTCAATTTTGTTTTTTTACCAATACTGAACTTTATTTTTTTAACCCTAGCCAGCCCATACATGCTAGTCTTTATTAAATAATCATCGCAAACAAAGATGTCTAAAGCTGTAAGTGAATACCTGAAATACACACTGCATGAGTAACAGAGCAAAGCAGTTTTTAGTGTCAAATTGGGGAATATTACAGTGGATAAGTTAGTCCAGGTCAGAGTGTGCGGTGGTTTGATTCCAGTTTGGGCCCCAAACTTTTTTCCCATCCATTAAACCATGAGTGGTGGTCTAGATGCTAGTCTTTTGGATGAGACGATAAACCGTGGTCCCGTGTGTTACATATAATTATTCAGCACATTTTTTTTAAAACCACGGCAACAAGAGGGTTGTCCCTGGCAAAGTTCTATAGAAAAAATCCACTCTACCAAATACAGATGCACACAGGAAAAGACAATTTGTGGTTTGTATTTTGTACCACTTTATGTGACAGCAGATTTTTCTGTGTGAAATTCGGGCTGCTCTCCCCAGGGAGAGCATGTCGCCACAAGTGCAGCGCCTACCCTAACCAAAAAATAATGAGTGGCACTGCACGAGACTAGCCCGAATTTCATGCGGAGAAATCTGCTGTGACATAAAATGGTATAAAATAATTTTTTTTTAAATAACCACCTGTCCAGTAGATCCCCATTCAGCAAGTCCTGACTCGTGTCTCTCTGCACAGTTTTAAGCTGTCTGCATGTGCCAACCCTGTGAACACACAATAAATACTTTAGTCACTGACAATGTAGCACGCACACACACACATACACATACATATACACACAAACACATGCAAAAAAACCCAACAAATTCCCCTCATGTTCCTGCCTGTAGAAAGACACTGGTTTGAAAACTAAATGAACATCACACTCACCTGTGTACACCTAAATAAATAAACACCACTTTCAGCAAAATACCAGACTGGCCATTTGTGCTGGTTAGTAAAAACATGACCAACAAAAAAGAAGTGCCAATGCAATGATGACGTGCTCCTAGGTGTTCTGAAAATAGCCAGCCTCTGACTTTCTCACCTTTCAGCTTCCTGTCACAGGTAAACATACACACACGCACACAAGCACGCATACACGCACGCAAACACACACAGTGCACTTAACTTGTGATGAAGATGGCAGCCTCCTGTCCTGATTTCTTCAGTCTTGGTTCATCAGCCCTGTAACACACAGCAGTGAACATGTAGAAACAATAATTAGCTCACTACCTGCATGAAGCACACCTACACACACACAGACAAAATGCATGCACACTCACACACAAAGTTTTTTTTTGGTAATATACAACAAAGTGAGATGGAATCCAACAACATATTCTTCTTCCCTGGAATATTAAGAAAATGTCTAACCTCAACAGAGGGCTTGTGACAACCACAATGAAATTTGATAAGAGCGCAGACTCATATATGTGGTAGATATGCATTTTCCAAACCAATATCGAATTTATAGTTTTATAATAAAGACATCTACTATTGTCATGAAGCATATTGCTCCAATCACCAACAAAACAAAAAACAAATTAAAAAAGCCTTTAATATGTGAGCTTGTAGGATTGATAATTGAACAAAACTGTCCCACACATGTAAAAAACAAAAACAAAACAAAAAAACCACCAACAAACCAACACTTCAAAAAGAGGTTTGTTCCTAGCAACATTCTGTACAGAATCACCACTCTCATTGCTAAACAAATGTGGCGCTCCAGCACGAAATGAGTTGCTTAGCACATTACCCAATTTTGTGCTAGGAGCCTTTAAAAGCAGGTGGGGGTCAAGTTGTCAATTTTGAGATTTTGATTGATTATTAAACTAGATCTGTTTATTTACCTTATAATGAAATATCAAGGCATAATTTTTATTCCTTTTGCTTTTAAATGTGTTTTGAAAATACCAAAGCACTCATTCTGACAACCTGTTACTAAAATAAACTTGCCTGTTTCTCATTTTGTCCCATCCTGCAGTCTATCATTTCAATTTGTAATAATGTTGCACAGAATTGTCCGATTTTCAATCTGTTTTTTTGTATTTGATAGCCACTTTATTGCACATTAATAACATGTCAATAACTTAAAATTGACCTCAGGTGCACTCCGTCTCATTATGTGGTGGAGCGTCACAAATACACATGCAGACAATTTTATTTTTTAATTTCAAATGGGTGGCACTGCTCTTGAGACTACATGCTGCGAATTTTGCTGTGACTGACAGAGGTATGCACATCACTCACCTGCATGCAGATCCCCATTCAGCAAATCCTGACTCCTCTCTCTGCACAGTCTTCAGCTGTCTGCATGAGCCAACCCTGTCAACACACAATAAATACTTTAGTCACTGACAATGCAACACACACACATAAACACACACACACGCGAAAAAAACAAAATTCCTCTTATGTTTCTGCATTTACAAAAACGCTAATCTGAAGACTAAATACCACACTCACCTATGCACACCTAACTAAATGAACACAACACTGAAATAACACACTCAGTAAATCTACCCCCCCCCCCCCCCCCCCCCCCCCCCCCCCCCCCGACTGGCCATTTGTGTTGGTTAGTAAAAACATGACCAACAAAAAGAGAATGACCGTGGATTCGCCACATGCTTTTAGGTGAAGAAAAAATGACCAGCCTTTGACCTTCTCACCTTTCATCTTCCTGTCACAGGTAAACACACACACATGCACGCACGCAAACACAAACAGTGCACTTAACTTGTGATGGAGATGGCAGCCTCCTGTCCTGATCCCTTCAGTCTTGGTTCACCAGCCCTGTAACACACAGCAGTGAACATGTAGAAACAGCAGCTATCTCACTACATGCATGAAGCATACCCAACCACACACAGAGACAAAAAACATGCACACACACACACACTTTTTTTTGGTAATATACAACAAAGTCAGAAGGAATCCAACAAATTGCTTTTAATATGCGACCTTGTAGAATTGATATTTGAACAAAACTGTCCCTCACATGTAAAAGAACAACAACAAACCAACAAAGCAACACTGCAAAAAGACAGTTTTTCCTGGCAACATTCTGTACAGAATCACCACTCTCATAGCTAAACAAATGCACATGCAGACAATTTAATTTTTTTATTTCAAATGGGTGGCACTGCTTTTGAGACGGCATGCTTTCCCTGGGGAGAGCAGCCTGAATTTCATGCAGAGAATTTTTATTTATTTTATACTATGTCACAGCAGATTTCTCTGCATGAAATTCGGGCTGCTCTCCCCGGGGAAAACGCGTCGCCACAAGTGCAGCGCCTACCCATTATTTTTTTTTCCTCAGGGATGGTGTCTAAACACAACACCCGTGTGCATGCTGTTTTTTTTATTTTATTTTGTCATCCGCTCTTACCAGCACATTATGGCCTGCTCTTCCGAAAGGCGGAACGGGGTTTTAATGATGTGTGCACAAGATGTTCTGCATGTGTTCGCACAAGGAGCCTTGGTTTATAGTCTCATCCGAACGACTTTGACATTCAGTTTAATTTTTTCGTCAAACTGGGAAGAAAGGGCGAGGCTGGGTACAAACCCAGAAACTCATGGTTTATATATTGGCAGCGAACATTTTATTCATCCTGCCACATTCCCTCTTTGCTGTGACTGACAGAGGTATGCACAGCACTCACCTGCATGTAGATCCCCATTCAGCAAATCCTGACTCCTCTGTCTGCACAGTCTTCAGCTGTCTGCATGTGCCAACCCTGTGAACACACAATAAACACTTTAGTCACTGACAATGCAACACACACACACATAACAAAATTCCTCTAATGTTCCTGCATGTACAAAGAAGGTAATGTGAAGACTAAACAAACACCACACTCACCTGTGCTCACCTAAGTAAATGAACACAACACTGAAATAACACACTCAGTAAATCTAACCCCCCCCCTGATGACTGGCCATTTGTGATGGTTAGTAAAAACATGACCAACAAAAAAAGAATGACCGTGGATTGGCCACATGCTTTTAGGCGAGGAAAAAATGACCAGCCTCTGACCTTCTCACCTTTCATCTTCCTGTCACAGGTAAACACACATGCACACAAGCACGCACGCAAACACACACAGTGCACTTAACTTGTGATAGAGATGGCAGCCTCCTGTCCTGATCTCTTCAGTCTTGGTTCATCAGCCCTGTAACACACAGCAGGGAACATGTAGAAACAACAGCTACCTCACTACATAAACGAACAACACACACACAAAAACAAAAAACATGCTTACACACAATTAAATGAAATCCACCCCCCTCCCCTCCAAACAAGACACAGAAATGTACAGACTGAGTACTTACCGCAGAAAAAAAGATGGCATCATCAGTCTTCAGATAGCTGGGAACACCAACGCTGAAACACACAAACAGAATATATAGACAACGTCTATACACCCCCCCCATCCCCCCCCCCCCCCCCGAAATGTACAAACTGAATACTTACCACTAAAAAAAGACGGCACCACAGTCCTTGGTCATCATGGAACACCAACACTGTAACAAAGAAACACAAATTAATTTACATAACAGCTGCAGAAAAATTCATGGGCTTCAGCACACAACATGACAAACACCTGTGTTATACCTCTCTCATTTACAACATAAATCATTTCAAGGTTCAACAGATGCCACAGTCAAGTGGTTAAGACTGTTCAACTTCAATACCATGGATCCAACAAGTCCTGGGTTCAAACCGCGATGCAGTCTGGTGAACTGAAGTGTGGGGATTTTTATGACCACCCAGGTCAACTTCAAGTGCAGACCTGCCAGTGCCTTAATGCCTTTCATGTAAATACACATGCACAAGATGAAACACGCACATTCAAGACCCCATAATTCATGTCAGCCTTCGGTGGCAAATGGAAACATGAACATACCCAGCATACATCTCAAGCTGGAATGCGGCTACCTTCATGGTGGTCATTTAAAAACGGTCGCATAACGTGAAATCTCACCATTGATGAACCTCAGAGCTCTAGCTGAGAAACAGGAAAAAAATGTTCAAGGTTCGACACGAAAGATGACACACACTCGTGTCAAATCTTTCTGTTTTATGACACACATCATTTTCAAACCCCCAAATCACTCCATTTCTCCCCTTCTCCCCCTTTGCCTCTATCATTTTTATCAAAGAAAATAAATGTGTTTCTTTTTTAAAAGGGAGAGATTTAAAAAAAACAAAAAACCATTAAACAAGAACTCTATCAACAAATTCTGTGGAAACAAGCTATTCTGCTAGAGCAACACACACACACAAAAAAAAACCCATCTTGCGCATATGTTAATGCCCATTCCTCTTTTCAAAACAGTAAGTCATTATGTGCAAGTGGGAAAGGATGACAAAATTTACAAATACACATATACATAGGGCACATGAGTGCTTATTCTGATATCCTCAAATTTTTTTTTTTTAATATAAATAAACACACACACGCACGCAATGACTTGACTTACTTGACTTATGCCTGTGAATTCCTTGGGAACAAATAGCTGCAACAGCACTCCTCCAATGGACTCGGTTCTGGGAGATCCTCTTCAGCTCAGCCCACGTCATTCCGGCTGCCTTCGTCTCTGCTTCAATGCTTCTGCACCAGGTCTGTTTTGGTCGACCTACTTTCCGCTTCCCTTGTGGGTTCCAGTCATGGGCCTGCCTGGTGACGTTTGAAGCAGGCTTGTGGAACGTATGGCCAATCCATCCCCCACGCATGCAGTACTTACATGCAACACACAGAAAAGAACAGATCTGGAACATGCCTACACACAAATACATGAACTCCCCCCCCCCCCCCCCTTCAAACCTCCCCCCCTGCCTCTTCCCTCCCACCCCCCCACCCGGGGACAAGACACGAATGTACAGACTGAGTACTTACCACAGAAAAAAAGTTGTCGCCATCAGTCCTCAGCTATCTGGGAACTTCTTCTTCTTCTATCCCATAGTCTATTTTGACTGTAGGGGTGCCTGCAACGGAAGACCTCGCAACTAGCTCTCTCCATTTCCCTTTGTCCTCGACCTTTCTCAGGGTGTCACTCAGCCTGAGGCCCGTCCACTCTCGGATGTTGTCCTCCCATCTCTTTCTCTGCCTGCCTCTCCTTCTCCCGCCTTGCACGGTTCCTAGCAGAATCGTCTTGGCAAGCCCTGTTGATCTTGCGACGTGCCCATACCACTTCAGTTTGCAGTTTTTGACTCTGGTCAGGATGTCTTCAAAATAAAAGATCTTGGTACACCAACACTGAAAACCACAAACAGAATATATAGATACCTTCTATACACAACCCCCCCCCCCCCTCCCCCGAAATGTACAAACTGAATACTTACCACAGAAAAAAAGATGGCACCACCAGTCCTCAGTCATCATGGAACACCCACCCTGAAACACACAAACACAAATTAATATACATAACAGCTGTAGAGAAATGCATTGGCTTCAGCACTAAAGATGATAATTACCTGTGTCAAACCTTTCTCATTTACAACATAAATCATGTCAAGGTTCGACTCTATTATCTCGACCCCCCCCCCCCCCACCCCCCACCCCCACTCCTGACGTTTTCAGTTTCTTCATGTACTAACCATATTAAAAAATTTTAACAATTAAAAAAAAATAATAATAAAGCCATATATTTTTGTACATGATTTGTACAAATATGTGTAATTTCACACACACCTCTCAGAGGCAGACTCCAGCCTCTAACTGTCCCTTCCCATTGTCGTCACATGGTTCTGGGATTCACCAAAGCTGTGACATCAAAAACACACAAAATGAACACACACACAAAATTAAACACAAAAGGAAAACAAAAACATTTTTGAGATTCTTCTCTTCTCTCGTTCGCTCTACACTGTCAGATGTGTCTGGGAAAAACAATGGCATGTCCCTTTCCAGCTCCTCTTGTGGGCCGTAATTTTTTAGATGTGAACAAGTATAAACAAACACCACACAAAAATGGGAACACAAAAATAAATTATTTACAAACTGTCTATTAAAGATATTTATAAACCAGCTCTCTCTCTCTCACACACACACACACACACACACAGTGCTGACCCTACTCTCCCCAAAGTCTTTCGGATGAGACTGTAAACCGAGGCCCTGTGTACAAACGCACGCAGAACATCTTGCGCACACGTTAAATCCTGTTCCGCTTTTTGTAAGAGTAGGACATTGTGTGCCAGTGGGAACAGATGACAACATTTACAAAACTGCATAAACACGGAGACTGGATAAAAAAAAAAGCGCATGGGAGCTTATTCCATTATCAATATGAAAGAATAAATAAATAAAATAAATCACACACACACACTGAGAAACAAATTCAGTTACCTTCTATTATCTGCACACAAATCTGTACTGAAACAGCAACCCTGCTAACACACACACACAACATTGCTGATGCCATGTTTTCATTCAATGTCTCAACACCCTGTCCACCAAACAAACACACACACACACACACACACACACACACACACACGCACGCACAAACGCACACACACAGAGCAGGGGGGCAAGATAGCCTAGTGGTCAGAACATTGCACTCACAATTTGATGATCCTGTTTCAATTCTTGTTCGAGGGGATTTTTCCCCTGGAGTTAACATCAATTCGGATCCTTTCGGATGAGACTATAAACTGATGCTCCATATGTGAATGCTCGGAGAACATCTTGCGCACATGTTAAATTCTGTTTCACTTTTTGTAAGAGTAGGCCATTGTGTGCCAGTGGGAACAGATGACACGATCTACAAAACTGTATACACGTTGGGATTGGATGTAAAAAAAAGCATGAGTGTTTATGCCGTTGTCGTCAATATAAATAAAATAAGCAAACAGCACTTACCTAATAAAAATGTGCCAGCCACCTGATTTACTGAATGTCTTGGAATGGAAAACCTGGGAATAAAACATAAACCATTATCAGTACATTGACATGTCACTCCCCCCCCCTCCCCCATACACGCACTCCCCCCCACCCCCACCCCGCACACACACACACGCAGTGTAAGTCATTCTGATGAGACTATAAACTGAGGCCCCATGTGCAAACGCATGTAGAACATCTTGCGCACACATTAAAACCCCATTCCGTCTTTTGAAAGAGCAGGCCATTGTGTGCCGGTAGGAACAGATGACAAAATTATAAAAAATCCAGCATTAACACAGGTGTCGTGTTTAGACACCATCCCTGAGGGGAAAATAAAAAAAAGGGTAGGCGCTGCACTTGTAGCGACGCGCTCTCCCCAGGGAAAGCAGCCTGAATTTCACGCAAAGAAATCTGCTGTGACATAAAGTGGTATAAAATAGATAAAATAAATAAAATAAAAAATAATTACCTTTACCAGAGTTTTGACTATCTTCCTCCCAGTCCTGTCTTCCACTGTCTCCACACACCGACCTTGCAACTCACAGAATGAACGTTTAATGTATACATGTACACAATGTCCACAACTCGCAGAATGAACATGTATGTATACATGTACACAATCTCCACAACTCTCCCATAAGAGTCCTTCGGATGAGACGATAAACCGAGGCCATATGGGAATGTACACAGAACATCTTGCAGACACATTAAATCCTGTTCTGCTTTTCAAAAGAGTAGGCCACTGTGTGCCAGTGGGAACAGATGACAAGATTTACAAAACTGTATACACATGGGGATTGGATGTAAAAAGCACATGAGTGTTTATTCCATTATCCTCAATATAAGGTAAAATAAATATAAAACAAACAAACAGCACTTACCTGATAAAAATGTGCCATCCTCCTGATTTTCTGAGTGTCTTCGTGTGGAAAACCTGGAAATGCAAAAGAAACCATTATCAGTAGATTGACATGTCACTCCCCCCCCCCCCCCCCCCCCTACACCCACTCCCTCCCCCCACCACCCCGTACACACACACAGAGTAAGTCATTCCGATGAGACTATAAATCAAGGCCCATGTGCGAACGCACGCAGAACATCTTGTGCACACGTTAAATCCTGTTCCAATTTTTGTAAGAGTTGGCCATTGTGTGCCGGTTGGAACAGACGACACAATCTACAAAACTGTCTACACATGGGGACTTGATGTAAAAAAAAGCACAGGAGTGTTATTCCGTTATCTTCAATATAAAAGAATAAAATAAACAAAACAAACAAACAGCACTTACCTAATAAAAACTGTGCCAGCCACCTGATTTTCTGATTGTCTTGGTATGGAAAACCTGGAATAAAACAAACCATTATCAGTAGATTGACATATCACTTGCCCCCCCCCCCCCTCCCCCATACACCCACTCCTGCCCCACCCCCCCACCCCCCAATCACCACCTCCGCACACACACACAAAGTCATTCGGATGAGACTATAAACTGAGGCCTGTGTGCACAACAACGCACGCACATCTTGCGCACAAGTTAAAACCCTGTTCTGCCTTTAAGAAGAGCACGCCATCATGTGCTGGTAGGAGTGGATGAGAAAATATAAAAAATCCAGCATGCACACAAGTGTCCTGTTTAGACACTATCCCCAAGGGAAAAAAAAAGGGTATGCGCTGCACTTGTGGCGATGCGCTCTCCCCGGGGAGAGCAGCCTGAATTTCATGCAGGGAAAATGCTGACATAAAGTGGTATAAAATAAATAAAATAAAAAATAATTACCTCTGCCAGAGTCCTGACTGTCTTCCTCCCAGTCCTGTCTTCCACTGTCTCCACACACCAACCTTGCAACTCACAGAATGAACGTGTATGTATATACACATGTAGACAATGTACACCAGGTAGGCCCTTGACTGGAACCCACGAGGGAAGCGCAAAGTAGGTCGACCAAAACAGTCCTGGTGCAGAAGCATTGAAGCAGAGACGAAGGCAGCCGGAATGACGTGGGCTGAGCTGAAGAGGATCTCCCAGAACCGAGTCCGTTGGAGGAGTGCTGTTGTGGCCCTTTGTTCCCAAGGGAACCCACAGGCATAAGTCAAGTCAAGTCTTGGTAGAGAAAACCTGGGAAAGCAACAGAAACCATTATCAGTAGATTGACATGTCACTCACCCCCCCCTCCCCCATACACCACCCCCCCCCCCCCCCCCCCCCCCCCCCCCCCACACACAGAGTAAGTCATTCGGATGAGACTATAAACCGAGGCCCCATGTGCAAACGCATGCATAACATCTTGCGCACAACGTTAAAACCCCGTTCCGCCTTTCGGAAGAGCAGGCCATTGTCTGCTGGTAGGAGTGAATGACAAAATTCTTAAAAAATCCAGCATGCGCATAGGTGTTGTGTTTAGACACCATCCCTGAGGGAAAAAAATATAATGGGTAGGCGCTGCACTTGTGGTGACACGCTCTCCCCAGGGAAATCAGCCCGAATTTCATACAGAGAAATCTGCTGTGACAAAGTGGTATAAAATAAATAAAATAAAAAATAATTACCACTGCCAGAGTCCTGACTGTCTTCCTCCCAGTCCTGTCTTCCACTGTCTTCACACACTGACCTTGCAACTCACAGAATGAACGTGTATGTATATGCACATGTACACAATGTCAACAACTCTTCCACAAAGAGTCCTTTGGATGAAACTATAAACCGAGGTCGTATGTGAATGTACGCACATCTTGCGCACACATGAAATCTTGTTCTGCTTTTCAAAATAGTAGGCCACTGTGTGCCAGAGGGAACAGATGACAAGATCTACAAAACTGTATACACAGGGGGATTGGATGTAAAAAAAAAAAAAAGCCCATGAGTGCTTATTCCCTTATCCTCAATATAAAAGAATAAAATAAATAAAACGGCACTTACCTAATAAACATGTCCCCAGCCACCGATTTTCTCATTTCTTGGGTTGGAAAAAAAAGGGGAGGATCCCATACCTCCGCAAGCCTCTTAAAAATGTCACCGGGCGCCCTTACTGGAACCCAAAAGGAAGGAAAGTATCCCCAAAAAACAACCTGGCCAGAAGCATTGAACAGAACGAAGGCAGCCGAATGACTGGGCGAGCAAAGGGCTCCCAAACCGATCCTTGGAAAGGGGTGTGTTGGGCCCTTTTTTCCCAAGGGGAACCCA
>CM060348.1:2918886-2922358 GCA_030674155.1 Stramonita haemastoma | reverse complement strand
GAAAGCGAAAAGTCCGGGTGGGAAATGTGCGGTGGTTCAAACCCCGTTTGGGCCCCAAATGTTTTCCCCATCCATTTAGACCACGAATGGTGGTCTGGGTGCTAGTCTTTAGGATGAGACGATAAACCGAGGTCCCAAGTTTTACACAAAAAATTATTCAGCGCACGTAAAAGAACCATCAGCAACAAGAGAGCTGTCCCTGGCAAAATTCTGTAGAAAAAAGCCACTCTGATAGGGAAATAAATACAGTTGCAAACAGGAAAAGATTTTTTTTTTAATGGGTGGCGCTGCTCTTGTGGCGACGCGCTCTCCTTGGTGGGGGAGCAGTCTAAATTTCACGCTGAGAAATCTGCCGTGACTTAAAGCAGTGTAAACAAAACAAACAAAAAAAAACAGCAGTACGCCTAATCGGTTTACTCTCTCGTCGTCATTGCCATAAAAAAAAGTAATGAAAAAAACTGGAACGCTTGCACTTCAACGGGGGAAAAAAATCTCTTGCACTTTTACCTGAATGCACTGCAGCACTTGAAGTGCACTGGGGCAAACATTGGGGGAGAGACGGTGTCACTTGATAAAAGTACGCAGGGGGAAGGGCTGCACTTTTCAGTGTGGGACCTTTTCAGTACGAATCGTTTTGTTTTGTTTGGGGTTTTTTTTTTAGTTGCGAAATAGTTGTATGGTGTGAAATGTGTCTGTGTTTGTTGTGGTGTGGTGTGGTGTGGTGTGGTGTGGTGTGGTGTGGTGTGGTGTGGTGTGGTGTGGTGTGTGGTGTGTGCTTTGTGTGTGTGTGTGTTTTGTGGGGGGGGGGGGTAGGGGGGTGTTGGGTCACTGTGTCTATCACTCTCACTCACTCACTCACCTCTCTTCTCTCTCTCTCTCTCTCTCTCTCTCTCTCTCTCTCTCTCTCCTCTCTCTCTTCTCTCTCTCTCTCTCTCTCTCTCCTTCTCTCTCTCTCTCCTCTCTCTCTCTCTCTCTCTCTCTCCTCTCTCTCTCTCTCTCTCTCTCTCTCTCTCTCTCTCTCTCTCTCTCTCTCTCTCTCTCTCTCTCTCCTCTTTCTCTGTGTCTCTGTCTCTGTTTGTCTGTCTGTCTGTCTGTCTGTCTGTCTGTCTGTCTGTCTGTCTCTCTCTCTCTCTCTCTCTCTCTCTCTCTCTCTCTCTCTCTCTCTCTCTCTCTCTCTCTCCTCTCTCTCTCTCCTCCACACACACACACACACACACACATACACACACACGCACACACACACACGCACACACACACACACACACACACACACACACACACACACACACACACACACACACACACACACACACACACACACACACTCACTCACTCACTCACTCACTCAACCCAAAGTTGACAAACAGCCACAGCCTTCACCAAACAGAATGTCTCCATGACATCATTTTTCCATCCTCTATCTTTATTCATGAACTGATTGTCTCCAGAATAAAAGTACACCTCCCCTCAACAAACAGACAGGATTGACAGAAGAGTACAATCATGTGGCAAGGATCCACAGTAAACAATCCTTACAATCATGCACTTTTAACCTGACCTGCCTTCCTACCTTTCTAGGGAACAGGATAGCTCAGTGGTCAGAGCACTGGCTTTCCCCCAGCCAATGTTAAGCAGCGTCGAGCGTAGTTGCCAAGTGGATGGGTGACCGTTTAAGCGCCTTGACTTAAGTACAGTCCCCCCAGTTCACCCAGCTGGTAATCGGTACCTGCCCTCTTTAGGGTCAGGGAAGGTAAAGCAGCGAGGGAGAGGAGATGGGCGCTGCCCCCAACATGCTGGCCCCTAGAGAAGCTGAGGTCTCTGACGCCTCGCTCCCTTACGACTTCACAGGTTATGGGAGACGTTTACCTTACCTGTTTTACCTATATACCAACCATTCGTCATACTATATCTATCTATCTATCTATCTATCTATCTATCTATCTATCTATCTATCTATCTATCTATCTATCTATCTATCTATCTATCTATCTATCTATCTATCTATCTATCAATTAGTCTGGCGACTGTGGGAGGCACCTCTGAAGACTTGACAACCAGCTCCCTCCATTCCTCTCTCTTGCGCATCTTGCGCACACGTTAAATCCTGTTCTGCTTTTCGTAAGAGTAGGCCATCGTGTGCCGGTGGGAACAGATGACATTCACAAAATGCATACACACGGGGACTGGATGTAAAAAAGCACAAGAGTGCTTATTCCATTATCCTCGATATGAAAGAATAAATTTATAAATCAAATCAAATCTCTGTTCTGCCTTTCTCAAAGTTTTGTTGAGTCTTTTCCATATAATTAACAAAGTATCATTTGGTACTGTGACAGATTTATTATACCTTAGTTCTATTTTGTTGCGTTCCTCAAAACGGTTCTCCCTTTATTTAAGTTGCTTGTTTGGATGGAACTACGTTACTCTAAGAAGATTTGACTGATTACTTGTTGACAAGGTTGATGTGACCGTGTTGATACGTGATGTTATGAACACAAAGAATTCAAACGTTTCACACCATGTTCCACAAAGTAATAGCAAGAATATTGCACAGTTTCAGTTTACCAGACATCTAGCAAGCTTCCGGTAGATGCTTTTGTGGTGTTTCTTTGAATGGTTAAAATAAAGTTTGACAAAACATGTGTACTGTTTTGAATTGTAGGATGGAATGTGTCATGGCCATAGCCATGATTGCTGCACACTTACATCTGACGTGGGCACGGGTGCAGTGTGAATTATTACTTGTTTGATGTCCTGTTCTGACTTATATTGTTGTTGTTGGGGGGGAGGTTTGTTGCTTTGTGGGTTTTTTGTAGAGAGAGTGATGGATGTAAGCAGGATATGTATGAGCCATTTGACTTGGAGCATAATCCTGTTACATTCTGTTTAAACCGTTTGCAAAAATTTGCATGTTAACGCTTTTGAAGCAGAATGGTTGGAAGTTGCTTGAAATGAAAGTGAAGTTCATGTCCGTTGTGATGATACACAAAATAAGGAATTTAAAGAAATTATGAGTTCTGTACTCAATCTGAATGATGTTGATACAGGTGGACGGTTATGTGATAGTGATGTTGGTATGGGGCTTTCCAGGTTGGATCTGTGACCTGAACGTAGAGAGAGGTTTTGTTTTTTGCTTCTTGTCGTAATCAGTTGACTTTTTCTTGTCTTTGTTTGGAGAGAGGAACATGAAATATTGACTGTCATAATTATGTAGGAATTGTGTGTTCACATCACCCCCTTCATGAGGGGCCATGGCCTATTATGAATAAACTATTCGCATTCGCATTCGCATTCGCATTCGCATTCGCATTTCTCTCTCTCTCTCTCTCTCTCTCTCTCTCTCTCTCTCTCTCTCTCTCTCTCTCTCTCTCTCTCTCTTCTTCTGTCTGTCTGTCTGTCTGTCTGTCTGTCTGTCTGTCTGTCTGTCTGTCTGTCTGTCTGTCTGTCTGTCTGTCTGTCTGTCTCTCTCTCT
>CM060348.1:2903886-2913886 GCA_030674155.1 Stramonita haemastoma | reverse complement strand
TTTTGTCAGGGACAACCCTCTTGCTGCCTTGGGTTCTTTTACGTGCGTTAAATAATGATATGTAACACACTGAACCTCGGTTTATCGTCTCATCCGAAAGACTAGCGCCCAGACCACCACTCATGGTCTAACGGATGGGGAAAAAATTTGGGGGCCCAAACGGGATTCAAACCACCGCACACTCCGACCCGGACTTTGGGTTTCTACACAGGCGTGTTACCCCTAGACCTCTTCTTGTTCTTGTTCTTCTTGTTCTTGTTTTTCCTGTTCTTGTTCTTCTTCTTCTTGTTCATCTTCTTGTTCTTCTTCTTGTTCTTCCTGTTGTTGTTGCTGTTGTTGTTGCTGTTGTTGTTGTTGTTGTTGTTGTTGTTGTTGTTGTTCTTCTTCTTCTTCTTCTTCTTCTTCTTCTTCTTCTTCTTCTTCTTCTTCTTCTTCTTCTTCTTCTTCTTCTTCTTCTTCTTCGCAATTCTTCTTCTTCTTCTTCTTCGCAATTCTTCTTCTTCTTCTTCGCAATTCTTCTTCTTTGCAATTCTTCTTTACAATTCTTCTCCGCAATTCTAATTCGCATGGTCTAACGGATGGGGAAAAAATTTGGGGGCCCAAACGGGATTCAAACCACCGCACACTCCGACCCGGACTTTGGGTTTCTACACAGGCGTGTTACCCCTAGACCTCTTCTTGTTCTTGTTCTTCTTGTTCTTGTTTTTCCTGTTCTTGTTCTTCTTCTTCTTGTTCATCTTCTTGTTCTTCTTCTTGTTCTTCCTGTTGTTGTTGCTGTTGTTGTTGCTGTTGTTGTTGTTGTTGTTGTTGTTGTTGTTGTTGTTGTTGTTCTTCTTCTTCTTCTTCTTCTTCTTCTTCTTCTTCTTCTTCTTCTTCTTCTTCTTCTTCTTCTTCTTCTTCGCAATTCTTCTTCGCAATTCTTCTTCTTCTTCTTCGCAATTCTTCTTCTCCTTCTTCTTCTTCTTCTTCTTCTTCTTCTTCTTCTTCTTCTTCTTCTTCTTCTTCTTCTTCTTCTTTCTTCGCAATTCTTCGCAATTCTTCGCAATTCTTCTTCTTCTTCTTCTTCTTCTTCTTCTTCTTCTTCTTCGCAATTCTTCCTCTTCGCAATTCTTCTTCTTCTTCTTCTTCGCAATTCTTCTTCGCAATTCTTCTTCTTCGCAATTCTTCTTCTTCTTCTTCTTTTTCTTCGCAATTCTTCTTCTTCTTCGCAATTTTTCGCGATTCTTCTTCTTCTTCTTCGCAATTTTTCGCGATTCTTCTTCTTCTTCTTCTTCTTCTTCGCAATTCTTCTTCTTCTTCGCAATTCTTCTTCGCAATTCTTCTTCTCAATTCTTCTTCTTCTTCGCAATTCTTCTTCACAATCCTTCTTCTTCTTCGCAATTCTTCTTCTTCTTCGCAATTCTTCTTCGCAATTCTTCTTCTTCTTCGTCATCATCGTCATCGAACTCTCAGACATCAGCTGTTGTTTGTTGCCTGTCATACGAGTGAAAATACGCTGTGCTGCCATTAAGCGCCTGACAGGTCAGGCCCAGCTCATTCAACTTCGCTCTGGGAGAGAAAACCTTTGAAGTCTTTCTGAAAAAAAAACGAAAAAAAACAGGCAGGAAAATGGACCGAGACGGCAGAAAATAGACGAAAAGGATATGAGAATTACGAAAAGGAACAAGGCAGAAACAAAGAGAGGGATAGAAAAGAGGGTATTTCTAGTACAGAATTTCCAGAAAGTGGGGATGCTATTTATACTGACGGACTCCCGGCATCCACACTTAGAGGGAATGTAAAGAAGTTGCAGCAAAATGGAGTTTGGGTAATACTGACTCCAGAAAAAAAAATGTAGGCCTATCTCCAACAAGCAAGGATACACAGAGATTGGAACCCCCGCCCTCCGTTTATTCCACATCACAAACCAAACCCTCCACCCACCGCTCCATTTTCACGTCAGCCCAACAGAGTAAAACCCGATCTGGGCAAGAAACCCCCAAAACAAACAAAAAAACCCCCAACCTAACCTTCAGCTATAAAATCGATCAGACGATATGGCCAACACAGACATCAGCAGCAGCAGCAGCAGCAGCAGCAGCAGCAGCAGCAGCGGCAAATAAAGATATGACCTTGACGAGAGTACGCCAGAGTGTTGTGCCATGTTTCTCCTTGGCACACTTCTGCCATTATCGTGTGTCGTGCCAGCAGCTGCCACTCTACTAGCCTCTCGTCATATTCATTGCTCGTGCTGTTTTTTGCCTTGATGTTTTTCTTTCTTTTCTGTCTTTCTCTCGTTCATTCTTTCTGTCTGTCTGTCTGTCTTTCTGTCTTTCTCTTGTGAACAAGATGGCCTTCCAGTGCGCATGCTCACGTGCGCATAGAACGTGACGCGCACGCGTGCCAGACGATATCATCCTAGATTGGGTTTAATCCTCTCTGGTTGTGTGTGATTTGTGTGGTGTGTGTGTGTGTGTGTGTGTGTGTGTGTGTGTGTGTGTGTGTGTGTGTGTGTGTGTGTGTGTGTGTGTGTGTGTGTGTGTTGTGTGTGTGTGTGTGTGTGTGTGTTGTGTGTGTGTTGTGTGTGTTGTGTGTGTGTGTGTGTGTGTGTGTGTGTGTGTGTGTGTGTGTGTGTGTGTGTGTGTGTGTGTGTGTGTGTGTGTGTGTGTGTGTGTGTTGTAGTGTGTGTGTGTGTGTGTTTGTGTGTGTGTGTGTTTGTGTGTTATAGTGTGTGTTTGTGTGTGTGTGTGAGTATGTGTGTGTGTTATAGTGTGTTGTTGTGAGTAGTGTGTGTGTGTTGTGTGTGTGTGTGTGTGTGTGTGGTGTGTGTGTGTGTGTGTGTGTGTGTGTGTGTGGTGTGTGTGTGTGTATTTCACACACATATAACTCTGATTCATTGCCAGTCAATTCTTTTATCCTGTTTTCCGACAAAGAACTAGAATTACGGGGATATGATCAAGATCTATAGATGTCACGGCTATTCCCAAACAATGGTTATTTTTTTTAATAGGGAAGAGGGAGGTGGAGGTTTGAACTGGAGAAGGATGAGGAGGAGGGGAGGGGGGAGGGGAGCGTGGGTGAGGGAAGGGAGGTAAGCGGTGCATTGCAATGCGACAAACTTGCAGTGTCGGACCGACCTGTTGAAGTGCTGTAAGCGTCACGTCATCTTTCAGCTTTAGTAGATGAAACAAGAACAAAAAGAACGGCCGACAGACACACACATACATACGCGCAAGCGCCTACGCACGCACGAATGCATGTACACACACATGCACGCGCGCACGCGCGCACACTCATACACACACATACACACACGCACGCACACTCATACACACATGCACGCGCGCACTCAGGCACGCGCACACTCATACACACATACCATGCATCACACACACACACACACACACACACACACACACACACACACACACACACACACACACACACACACACACACTCTCTCTCTCTCTCTCTCTCTCTCTCTCTGTCTGTCTGTCTGTCTGTCTGTCTGTCTGTATGTCTGTCTGTCTCTGTCTGTGTGTCTGTGTGTCTGTCTGTCTCTGTCTCTGTCTCTGTCTCTGTATCTCTCTCTCTCTCTCTCTCTCTCTCTCTCTCTCTCTCTCTCTCTCTCTCTCTCTCTCCCTCTCTCTCTCTCTCTCTCTCTCTCTCTCTCTCTCTCTCTCTCTCTCTCTCTCATTGATTGACCAGTCTGAATGTACTGACCTTGATGCTGGCCACTGGGTCACTCACCTCAAAATAGAACGCAGCCCTGCAAAGGCACGATACATTTGATCTTTTATCTTAAAAGTTCGCATTATTGCGTTCCTGGTGAAAACTCTCTCTCTCTCTCTCTCTCTCTCTCTCTCTCTCTCTCTCTCTCTCTCTCTCTCTCTCTCTCTCTCTCTCTCTCTCTCTCTCTCTTTTGTTTTGTTTTGTTTTTTTCCCTTCTATTACCAAACTATTATGATCTCTAGGCCTATGACTAATTTTGTTGGCAGATGATGATTGGATAATGTACCCAGTACTTAACTTGTTATATTTTAATTACTACTTTTGTTTGTTTGTTTTTTGTTTTAATTACTACTCACTTATTATACATTTTCTGGTTTCATTTCGTTTTTGTTTTCTCATACAATGATCATTTGATTGTTTATTATTAATTCTAGTTCACTGTATTGCGCCCTTGTTATCCGATCATATCTTCGGTACTTACATCTTGTCTTCTGTTTATTACTGTCTTGTTGTTTTGGCCTTATTATTTGGTTTATTATTGTTGTTAGTTGGAGGTGTTCTTAAATTGATGTAATCCCTGATTAGGGCGGGGACTGGATGTAAAAAATCACATGAGTGCTTATTCATTATCCTCGAAATAAAAGAATTTGATTTGATTTGATTTGATTTGATTTGATTTGATTTGATTCTCTCTCTCTCTCTCTCTCTCTCTCTCTCTCTCTCTCTCTCTCTCTCTCTCTCTCTCTCTGTCTCTGTCTGTCTGTCTGTCTGTCTGTCTCTCTCTCTCTCTCTCTCTCTCTCTCTCTCTCTCTCTCTCTCTCTCTCTCTGTCTCTCTCTCTCTCTGTCTCTGTCTCTGTCTCTCTCTCTCTCTCTCTCTCTGTCTCTCTCTCTCTCTGTCTCTGTCTCTGTCTCTCTCTCTCTTCTCTCTCTCTCTCTCTCTCTCTCTCTCCTGTCTCTCTCTCTCTCTCTCTCTTGTATGCACGAATGCAAACACACGCTGTTCCCTCCCAAACCACACACACAGATGACAAAATTTACAAAACTACATCCACACGGGATCTGGATGTAAAAAAAGCACATGAGCGTTTGGTCCATCATCCTCGAAATAAAAGATTATTAAAAACAAAGAATGAAACACACACTTACACACACACTTACACACATACTTACACACACACAAACACATACACACACCTACCCTACCCCCCTACACACACACAAACACACACACACACACCTATCCTACCCCCCCCCCCTTACACACACACCTACCCTATCCCCCCCACACACACACACTCACAGAGGCACACACACACAGAGGCATACACACACAGAGGCACACACACACACACACACACACACACACACACACACACACACACACACACACACACACACACACACACACTCCCCAAAAGTCCTTCGGATGAGACTTTAAACCGAGGCCGCGTGTGCGAACGCACGCAGAACATCTTGCGCACACGTTAAATCCTGTTCCGCTTTTCGTAAGAGTAGGCAATCGTGTGCCGGTGGGAACAGATGACATTTACAAAACTGCATACACACGGGGACTGGATGTAAAAAAGCACAAGAGTTCTTATCCCATTATCCTCGATATAAAAGAATCAATCAATCAACACACACACACACACACACACACACACACACACACACACACACACACACACACACACAGGGATACAAGGAAAAGGGAAGGAATCCTAAGTTCAATTGAGATGTGATATTTCCCCCCTCTCCTCGTTAGAGAGAGAGAGAGCTCTCATGGTGTGAAGGTGTAGGTAGCGTTCTTTGTTTATACCTAACAATGGAAGCAGGGAAGGGAGGAAACAAAGCAAATAAGAGAGACAGATATAGAGACAGAGAGAGACACACACACACACAGAGTGAGAGAGAGAAAGAAAGAGAGAGAGAGAGAGAGAGAGAGAGAGAGAGAGAGAGAGAGAGAGACAGAGACAGAGATAGAGACAGTGAGAGAGAGAGAGAGAGAGAGAGAGAGAGAGAGAGAGAGAGAGAGAGAGAGAGAGAGAGAGAGAGAGAGAGAGAGAGAGAGAGAGAGAGACACACACACACACACACACACACACACACACACACACACACACTCCCCAAAAGTGTGTGCCTCTGTGAGAAAATCGGACGTTCTGCCGCATAAATCTACTATTGGCAACGCTTCGAACGATCTGGATTCCTTACCCAGCAAGACCATCATCATCGAGCTCAAACAGATGATCGTTTCTCTCAGCGAGAAAATCACTGCTCTGCAGAAGACCGTGGCTGACCAGGGACGCCTTCTGGCCACCAGCAGCGCTGCCGACACCCAAAGCCAAAGCCAGTCGGCAGGAACCTCCAGCATGGTGACCAGAGGGACCCAGACCGACTCTTCGGCGCCACGCTCCTCCCAGCCAGCCACCACCTATGCAGAAGCAGTGAAAAAGCCGCAGCCTTCTCTGAGCTCTGCCACACCGTCCAAAAGGTCAGTGAAGCCTGAGAAATTTGAGCAGAAAGCAAAAAGGCCTGATGCCCAGCAAGGCTTACGTCAAAAGTCAGTGATGATGAAAAAGAATGATGACGTAAAACCAAGTTCTGCTTCCAAGGAAGAAAATTCTAGTCTCCCCAAGGTAGTCATTGTTCATGATTCCATTCTACATGGGATTGACAACAAACGCCTTGGTCACTCTTATGGCTTTAATGCTGTAAAAGTGAACACACCCAAAATAAAGGAAATTCACCAGGCCGTAAAAGCAAAGGCCGACATCAAGAAACCACAGTGTGTTATTATTCATTGTGGTATCAACGATCTGAAAGACACAGATCCACAGGAAGCTAGTAAGAACATGGTTCAGAATGTCAAAAATGTTATGACCTCTTTCCCCAACACCAAAGTAGTAATAAGCAAAATTGCTCCAACGAAGAATGCTGATTTGCAGAGGAAAAGAGACGTGTTCAATGCTATAACATGTTCCGAATTATTTCAAGAGAAAAATGTTTCTTTCGTTTCGCATGAAAACCTGAACACTCACAAAAGTAATTTCAGAGATCCACTGCACCCCAACACCCAGGGATCACGTGTCCTCGCCAGAAACATCGGCCGACACGTGCATGCCTTGTTCTGGGAAAAGCAGAAGAGGAAACGCAGACGTTGGTATTACGACAACTCTTCACGCCAGGCACCAACCTACAGATCTACCTGTGAAGACTTCCTTCAGCAGCCAGGGTACAGATCTAACCAGTGGCCTTTCACTTTTCACCATGTCCAATCCCCATGGTGGAGAAGGCAGAAAGAGCATGATTGTTATTTTAATGTGTTGAGAAACACGGACTGGTAATTCATGTACATTAACTTGCAGTGCACTAGTTTTAGTATTATCCAGTTTTTGCTCACATCTGTAGTAGCTGTTTTACTTAATCCAGTGTGAACATTCTTGAATGAGTAGATTGTCTTAAGTTTTGAACAGTTCTTTAGTCAGTTACAGTTGGGGGGTTGTTGGTTTTTTTTGTTGTTGTTGTTGTTTGTTTGTTGTTGTTGGGGTTATTTGGGTTTTTAGGGGGTTGTTGAGGGGGTTTTGGGTTTTTTTTGTTTGTTTGTTTGTTTTTGTCTGTTTCTGAGGTATTTTAAAAAAAAAATCATTAGTTATAAACATTGTACATTACTATGCCTTCCAAAAACGAACCGCATTTTCCATCATGCAGTGGAATGCTAGATCTATTTCCACTAATCTATCTTATTTAGTCCAGCACCTTGCTGAAAATGATTATAAAATTGTGATGTTACAATCACTCAAAGTAAGTAGAAGTAAACTGCCCAAGCTGCCTGGCTATTACTATCCACCTGTCCATCAGCAAGTCGATGCTGTAACTAAAGTCAGTGCAGCCATATATATTCAAGAAGGGGTGGATTACTGCATATGTCCTTCACCAGTGCCTACCCAGACCTTAGATATACATTCATGTGCAGCACGAGTAAAGTTAGGAAAAGATCTAATAATAAATGTTTGTGTCTGTGTATCTACCTAAGGGACCAAATGATCTGAATACTGAGTGGATACACAACCTTCAAGATAATGAAAAGTGGTTCATAGCAGGAGACTTTAATGCACATGCTCCTTTTTGGGATAAAGAATGTAAAAAGTATCCCATAATCGATTTGTAGAAAATATAGTTGATTCCTGTCTATACCTGCTAAATGATGGCAGTGTCACCAGAATTCCAGACATTGCTAGTCACAAAGCATCAGCCTTAGATCTTTCGTTTGTGTCTCCTGCATTAGCTCCAGAGTGTGAGTGGTCAACGTATAAAGACACACTTGGCAGTGATCACCTACCTATTGTCACAACTTTTGGTGGAACAACAACTTGCTGTGACACTCAGGAAGACAAAATCCCCAAATTTAACTACAAAAAAGCTGACTGAAGAAGTTTGAAGACATTCTTGCGGTTTACAACACTGACAGCTTTGACACTGACAATATTGATCACTTTTATTCCAGTTTTACTAAGACCATTCTTCATGCTGCCACTTTATCTATCCCCAAAATTAACATGCTAAAAACAAGTAAACATCAGGGAAATATCTGGTGGACACCAGCTTGTGAGGAAGCAGTCAAGAATAAACGCTTAATGTATAAAATTTACCTAAAAGACAAAACATCAGAAAATAATGTTAAACAGAAACAAGCAAAAAATCACTGTAACCTTGTTGTAGCTCAGGCTAAGAAACAATTTTGGACTTCTTTTTGTTCCACCGAAATTTCAGATCATAAAGATCTTAAAAAAGTGTGGAAAAAAATTCATGAAATGAAAAGAGGTGTTAGTTTACCAGCTTGTCCAGTGAGACTGGAGAACAAAGAGTTTCCATCAAATTTAGAAAAAGCTGAAGTGTTTGCAGACATGTTTTCAAATTCCATGCGTCTTGAAGGCTTGTCACTTAAGTGCAAAAACTATAGAACAGAAGAGGAAAGTAAGACAGAGTATACGGACCCAGTCCCTGACAACAGTTCATGAATTAATGCTCCAATTCAAGTTGATGAAGTCAGAGATGCCTTACTGTCTCCGACAAACTTCATTTTTCTACTTCATAATCTGTTCAATAAATGTTGGATTGAAGGTGTTATGCCAGTAAATTGGAAACAATCCATTGTCATTCCCATTCATAAGCAGGGAAAGCCCAAAACAGACAAAACTAGCTACAGACCAATTGCTTTGACCTCACATACTGGCAAGCTAATGGAGAGAATTATTCTAAAAAGGCTGATGTATTTCTGTGATAAAAATAAAATAATACCAGTCAATCAAGCTGGTTTTCAAAAAAATAGATCTGCTATCGATAACTTGGTTAAGCTATCAACCCATATAAAACTTCAGTTTGCTAGAAGAAAGAGCGTTCTGGCAACCTTTTTTGATATAAAAAAGGCGTATGACCAAGTTTGGAATGCTAAGTTGCTATGTAAACTAAAAAACCTGGGTTTTTTCTGGGCATTTATTTGATTATATCAAAAGTTTTTTGACTAACAGAAGTATACAGGTCAGAGTAGATAAATCATATTCAAGTTTTAGATCTCTTCATATGGGACTACCTCAAGGTTCTGTACTATCACCTCTCTTATTTAATGTTTTGCTACATGATCTCCCCATGAAAATGTCAAAGGAAGTCACCCTAGTGCAATATGCAGATGACATATGTATGTGGATGAATGTTCCTATGAAACGAAACACACCAAAAAGATTGTTAAACTACATTAAAAAAGTATACCAGAAACAACTTAACAACATCGATAATTATATGCTCGAAAATGGATTTACTTTATCCTCAGAAAAAACTTATACTGTGCTTTTTAACAATAGCAGTAATCCAGATGAGCTACCGGCATTTAAAATTGGGACCAACATGATAGAGTATAAAAATACCATAAAGTTCTTGGGTGTTATTCTCACTTCTAAGCTAACTTGGAATGCACATATCGAACACAATTTAACTAAAGCAAAAAAATGCTTAAACTTGCTGAAGATGGTAAGTAAACAGTTTTGGGGCCAAGACACATCAAATCTAAAATGTTTAGCTACATCTCTTATTCGTTCGAAATTATCATATGGCCAAGAGGTCTTTTTCAGTGCTCCTAAGTATTTACTTAAAAAATTACAAAGTATAGACTGCAAAGCATACAGGCTTGCTCTTGGTGTGCCTTATCACGCCTCAGCTCTGGGAACGTATAACGAAGTCGGTATATTACCTTTAGATGATTACCGTCAATTAGCATGTGCTAAATATGTG
>CM060348.1:2881386-2886386 GCA_030674155.1 Stramonita haemastoma | reverse complement strand
GAGAGGAAGAGACAGAGAGGAGAGAGGAGGACGGAGGACGGACGGACGGAGGACGGAGACGGACGGACGGACGGACGGGACGGGACGGACGGACGGACGGACGGAGGACGGACGGACGGACGGACGGACGACAGACAGACAGAAGACAGACAGACAGACAGACAGACAGACAGACAGACAGGACAGACAGACAGACAGACGGACATAAATCTCTAATACCCAAGGATAAAACAAAAGTTTGAAGGCAAAGCCAATCTTACAATCTGTCCCAATAAACAGACATACATTGAAACAACAGAGAGAGAGAGAGAGAGAGAGGAAGAGAGAGAGAGAGGAGAAGGAGAGAGACAGAGAGACAGAGACGAGAGACAGAGAGACAGAGAGACAGAGAGACAGAGAGACAGAGAGGACAGAGAGAGACAGAGAGAGACAGAGACAGAGAGAGAGGACAAGTGAGACATAGAGAGAGACGAGAGAGACAGAGGAGACACAGACGCACAGACACACAGACAGCATAATAACAGACAAACAGACAGACAGTTCAAACAGACAGGCAAACAGACAACAAAAGACAGACATACAAACAAACAGACATATAGACAGACAGACAGACAGACATCTCAGAGCACCTGCTGCATGGGTCCTGTTGATCTGAATCACACACAGCGGGCAGTATCAGTGTCTCTCTGTCAGGGATTGAGGTCAACGGTGAAAGTCACAGCCTCACTTACCCCCTGCATACATACATACACCACACCACGTGCTGCTGCGTCTGCCAAACACGCACATAGTCAATAAACTGCTATTTATAACACATACATACACACGCGCGCGCACATGTGCACGCATGCACGCATGCCGCGCGCACACACGCACACATACACACTCAATAAACTACTATTTATAACACACACATACTCTCTCACACACACACTCAAAAACTACTCTCTCTCTCTCTGTCTCTCTCTGTCTCTGTCTCTGTCACACACACACACACACACACACACACACACACACACACACACACACACACACACACACACCACACACACACACACACACACACATGAGACAGAGATCCTATGTGTTACACATCATTATTTAGGCACCTGAAAGAACCCATGGCAACAAGAGGGTTTTCCCTGGCAAAATTCTGTAGAAAAAAGCCACTCTGATAGGGAAACAATTACAGTTGCAGACAGGAAAAAGAAAAAATATGGGTGGCTCTGCACTTGTGGTTATTGGCTCTCCAGGGAGAGCAGCCCGAATTTCATGCAGAGAAATCTGCTGTGACATAAAGTGGTATAAAATAAATAGAGATACACACACACACACTTAATAAAATACTCTCTCTCTCACCCTCTCTCTCTCTCTCTCTCTCTCTCTCTCTCTCTCTCTCTCTCTCTCTCCTCTCTCTCTCTTTCTCTCTCTCTCTCTCTCTCTCTCTCTCTCTCTCTCTCTCTCTCTCTCTCTCTTCTCTCTCTCTCTCTCTCTCTCTCTCTCTCTCTCTCTCTCTCTCTCTCTCTCTCTCTCTCTCTCTCTCTCTCTCTCTCTCCACACACACACCACACACACACAACACACACACACACACACACACACACACACACACACACACACACACACACACACACACACACACCACACAAAACACACACACACATGTGTTCAAACCACCAGGCTATTACATTTAAACCACCAGGCTAGGCCACCCCTTCCAGTCCTATGCGACATTTACACAACATCTAGCCCATAGGCACAATCCTGTTTAACTCCCCCCCCCCCCCCCCCCCCCCCCCCCCCCCCCCCCACCACCTCCTGTTTGTTCCCTGAAAAAGTAGGCCATGACTGCAGTGTTGCTAGTACAGTGTACTACCATGATGTCCAACCTGCATCTTGCTGCCTAAAGCTGTACAAGTGATGGACTGAGGGGTTTTTTTGGGGGGGTTGGGGTTTGCTTTGGAGGGTGGAAGGGGGGGGAGAATTTTTTGTTTTTTGGAATTTTTTGTTTTGTGTTTCATCGGCATAAAAATACCAACATTGCTGCAGAAAAACCGAAGTCAGCTAAGGTCACGTGCAGAGAAACCCCAAAGTCACGTGCAGAGAAACACCAAAGTCACGTGCAGAGACACACCAAAGTCATGTGCAGAGAACACCACAAGTCACGTGCAGAGACACACCAAAGTCATGTGCAGAGACACACCAAAGTCACGTGCAGAGAAACACCAAAGTCACGTGCAGAGAAACACCAAGGTCACGTGCAGAGACACACCAGAGTCACGTGCAAAGAACTAGTGCCCTCTCAGCCAAAGTCTCCAGTGCAAAGGATTTCCTGCATCACTTGCCAGGAGACCAATGTCTCACAGTGTGGGCTCTTGTGACTGGACAGGACACACCCATCTTGAAAACTAGAGACAGGGGGGTTCAATTTTTTTGTACTCTTCTCTTTTCTGCACTGCATGCGCACAACACATACACACACACACACACACACACACACAACACACACACACACACACACACACGTGCACACACACAACTCACACACACACACACACCACACACACACACACACACACACACACACACACACACACACACACACACACACACACCCCAGGGGACGGGATAGCCTTATGGTCAGAACTTTGCGCTCACAATTTGACGACCCGTGTTCGATTCCAGTCGAGGGGATTTTTTCCCCTGGAGTTAACATCAGTGCTGACTCCACTTCCCCAAAAGTCTTTCGATGAGACTGTCAACCGAGGCCCCGTGTGCGAACGCACGCAGTACATCTTGCGCACACGTTAAATCTTGTTCCGCTTTTCGCAAGAGTAGGCCATCATGTGCTGGTGGAAACAGATGAGAAAATTTACACATGAGTGCTTATTCCATTATCCTCGATATAAAAGAACAAATAAATAAATAAATAAACACACACACAAACCACACACACACACACACACACACACACACACACACACACACACACACACACAACACACCCCCAACCCACCCACCCACACACACACTTGACACACTTTCCCATCCCCACAGATGGTTTTAACCATTCTACCACCACCGCCTCATCAGGCCTCAAAGTCCCATTTAGATGGCGCATCTATTTTGATAAATTGCCGCGTCAGAGGAGACAGACATCGTCCTGCTTTCCTCTCACCTTTCCCCTGCCGGGGCCCCATGTCCCAGCCACGCCATCTTAGGTCACGTGCTGTGTTGCTCCAGTGACTGCGGGACTGACAACATGGCGGCGGCCTCCTAGTCTCTGGCTTCGTTCTTCACTGCTTGGGGTCAGGCTATGTGCAGCAGTTTACTGGTGCATGATGTTCGGTGCAGAGATATAAATGATTGTGTGTGTGTGTGTGGGGGGGGGGGGGGGGGGGAGTGTGTTAATGTGGAGACAGAGAGACAGAGAGACAGAGAGAGAGAGAGTCTATTACAGTATCTGCTATCCCCACCCCCACCCCCCCCTTTTTTGATACGTCATTCCCTCAATCTTGTCTGTCGGTTCCCTAGTTTTTGACCTGGTATTTCATCCTCTGCCTCTGTCTCTCTGCCTGTGTCTGTCTGTCTGTCTGTCTGTCTGTCTCTGTCTCTGTCTGTCTCTCTCTGTCTGTCTGTCTGTCTGTCTCTGTCTGTCTGTCTATCTGTCTGTCTGTCTGTCTGTCTTCTCTTCTTCTCTCTCTCTCTCTCCTCTCTTCTCTCTCTCTCTTCTCTCTCTCTCTCTCTCTCTCTCTCTTCTCTCTCTCTCTCTTTCTCTCTCTCTCCAAACAGTCTCAAACTTAGAACAGAAAATTTAATGTGCATTGTGTGCTTCATTGATCCTATATTGATTCTATTCTTTCATCTCGAGGATAATGGAATACACACTTGTGTGCCTTTAAAAAAAAAACAACTCAGTCACCGTGTATAGAGTGCTCGCTTTCCCCCAGTCAAGTTAAGCAGCATCAAGCGTGGTTACCAGTTGGATGGGTGACCGTTTGCGCACCTTGGCTTCAATTCAGTACAGTTCCCCAGTTCACCCAGCTGTCAATGGGTACCTGCCCTCTTTAGTGTCAGGGAAGGTAAAGCAACGAGGGAGAGGAGATGGGCGCCGCACTCAACATGCTGGCCTCTAGAGAAGCTGAGGTCTCTAATGCCTCGCCCCCCTACGACCACATAGGTTATGGGACACCTTTACCTTTACCACCGTGTATATGCAGTTTTGTAAATTTTGTCATCCGTTCGCACCGGCACCCAATGGCCTACTCTTCCAAAAAGTGGAAACTGGTTTTAACCTCGGTTTATAATCTCATCCGAAGTATTTTTAGAGGGAGTGGAGTCAGTACTTTAGGGGGAAAATCCCCTCAAACGGGAATCGAACCCAGGTCGCCAAGTTGCGAGCGCAATGTTCTGACCACTAGGCTATCCCGTCCCCTGTCATTGTGATTGTCTCTTATTTTTTTTTATTTTTTTTTTTATTTGTATCACTCTCTACCCAAGCCAAAAGGCCATGTGAACAGGAATGTTGATACTCATAAGTAAGCCTTTGGTCATAAAGATCATCATCATCATCATCATCATTATCATCATCATCATCATCATCATCATCATCATCATCATCGCCACCATCGTCATCCTCCTCCTCATCATCATCATCATGGTCGTGGTTGTCGCCACCATCGTCATCCTCATCATCGTTGTCATTGTCCTCTGTCTGTGTGTGTGTGCCTGTCAGGCAGACCGACAGGCAGACTGGCACAGACAGACAGACAGACAGTCTGTCTGTCTGTGCCAGTCTGCCTGTCGGTCTGTCTGTCTGCCTGTCTATCGTCTGTCTGTCTGTCTCTGTCTGTCTGTCTGTTTGTCTCTCTTCTCTCTCTCTCTCTCTCTCTCTCTCTCTCTCTCTCTCTCTCTCTCTCTCTCTCTCTCTCTCTCTCTCTCTCTCTCTCTCTCTCTCTCTCTGCATCCCTTTTCTGTCTCTGTCTCTCTGTCTGTCTCTC
>CM060348.1:2874027-2879027 GCA_030674155.1 Stramonita haemastoma | reverse complement strand
ATAGACCAGCTATGGCTGATCATACAATAGACCAGCTATGGCTGATCATACAATAGACCAGCTATGGCTGATCATACAATAGACCAGATATGGCTGATCATACAATAGACCAGCTATGGCTGATCATACAACAGACCAGCTATGGCTGATCATACAATAGACCAGCTATGGCTGATCATACAATAGACCAGCTATGGCTGATCATACAATAGACCAGCTATGGCTGATCATACAATAGACCAGCTATGGCTGATCATACAATAGACCAGCTATGGCTGAGCATACAATAGACCAGCTATGGCTGATCATACAATAGACCAGCTATGGCTGATCATACAATAGACCAGCGATGGCTGATCATACAATAGACCAGCTATGGCTGATGGATCATACAACAGACCAGCTATGGCTGATCATACAATAGACCAACTATGGCTGATCATACAATACACCAGCTATGGCTGATGGATCATACAATAGACCAGCTATGGCTGATCATACAATAGACCAACTATGGCTGATCATACAATAGACCAGCTATGGCTGATGGATCATACAACAGACCAGCTATGGCTGATGGATCATACAATAGACCAGCTATGGCTGATGGATCATACAATAGACCAGCTATGGCTGATGGATCATACAATAGACCAGCTATGGCTGATGGATCATACAATAGACCAGCTACGGCTGATGGATCATACAATAGACCAGCTATGGCTCATGGATCATACAATAGACCAGCGATGGCTGATGGATCATACAATAGACCAGCTATGGCTGATGGATCATACAATAGACCAGCTATGGCTGATCATACAATAGACCAGCTATGGCTGATCATACAATAGACCAGCTATGGCTGATCATGCAACAGACCAGCTATGGCTGATCATACAATAGGCCAGCTATGGCTGATCATACAATAGGCCAGCTATGGCTGATCATACAATAGGCCAGCTATGGCTGATCATACAATAGACCAGCGATGGCTGAAGTATTGGATCATACAATAGACCAGCTATGGATGATCATACAATAGGCCAGCTATGGCTGATCATACAATAGGCCAGCTATGGCTGATCATACAATAGGCCAGCTATGGCTGATCATACAATAGACCAGCGATGGCTCAAGTATTAGATCATACAATAGACCAGCTATGGCTGATAGATCATACAATAGGCCAGCTATGGCTGATGGATCATACAATAGACCAGCTATGGCTGATCATACAATAGGCCAGCTATGGCTGATGGATCATACAATAGATCAGCTATGGCTGATGGATCATACAATAGACCAGCCATGGCTGATCATACAATAGACCAGCTATGGCAGATCATACAATAGACCAGCTATGGCTGATGGATCATACAATAGACCAGCTATGGCTGATGGATCATACAATAGACCAGCTATGGCTGATCATACAATAGACCAGCTATGGCAGATCATACAATAGACCAGCTATGGCTGATGGATCATACAATAGACCAGCTATGGCTGATGGATCATACAATAGACCAGCTATGGCTGATCATACAATAGACCAGCTATGGCTGATGGATCATACAATAGACCAGCTATGGCTGATCATACAATAGACCAGCTATGGCTGAGCATACAATAGACCAGCTATGGCTGATCATACAATAGACCAGCTATGGCTGATCATACAACAGACCAGCTATGGCTGATGGATCATACAATAGACCAGCTATGGCTGATGGATCATACAATAGACCAGCTATGGCTGAGCATACAACAGACCAGCTATGGCTGATCATACAATAGACCAGCGATGGCTGATGGATCATACAATAGACCAGCTATGGCTGATCATACAATAGACCAGCTATGGCTGATCATACAATAGACCAGCGATGGCTGATGGATCATACAATAGACCAGTTATGGCTAATCATACAATAGACCAGCTATGGCTGATGGATCATACAATAGACCAGCGATGGCTGATCATACAATAGACCAGCTATGGCTGATGGATCATACAATAGACCAGCTATGGCTGATGGATCATACAATAGACCAGCTATGGCTGATGGATCATACAACAGACCAGCGATGGCTGATGGATCATACAATAGACCAGCTATGGCTGATCATACAATAGACCAGCTATGGCTGATCATACAATAGACCAGCTATGGCTGATCATACAACAGACCGGCTATGGCTGATCATACAATAGGCCAGCTATGTCTGATGGATCATACAATAGACCAGCTATGGCTGATGGATCATACAATAGACCAGCTATGGCTGATCATACAATAGACCAGCTATGGCTGATCATACAATAGACCAGCGATGGCTGATGGATCATACAATAGACCAGCTATGGCTGATCATACAATAGACCAGCTATGGCTGATCAGACAATAGATCAGCGATGGCTGATGGATCATACAATAGAACAGCTATGGCTGATCATACAATAGACCAGCTATGGCTGATGGATCATACAATAGACCAGCTATGGCTGATCACACAAAAGACCAGCTATGGCTGATGGATCATACAATAGACCAGCTATGGCTGATGGATCATACAATAGACCAGCTATGGCTGATGGATCATACAATAGACCAGCTATGGCTGATGGATGATACAATAGGCCAGCTATGGCTGATCATACAATAGACCAGCGATGGCTGATGGATCATACAATACACCAGCGATGGCTGATCATACAATAGGCCAGCTATGGCTGATGGATCATACAATAGACCAGCTATGGCTGATCATACAATAGACCAGCTATGGCTGATGGATCATACAATAGGCCAGCTATGGCTGATGGATCATACAATAGACCAGCGATGGCTGATGGATCATACAATAGACCAGCTATGGCTGATCATACAATAGACCAGCGATGGCTGATGGATCATGCAATAGACCAGCTATGGCTGATCATACAACAGACCAGCTATGGCTGATGGATCATACAATAGACCAGCTATGGCTGATGGATCATACAATAGACCAACTATGGCTGATGGATCATACAATAGGCCAGCTATGGCTGATCATACAAAAGACCAGCTATGGCTGATGGATCATACAATAGACCAGCTATGGCTGATGGATCATACAATAGATCAGCTATGGCTGATGGATCATACAATAGACCAACTATGGCTAATGGATCATACAATAGGCCAGCTATGGCTGATCATACAATAGACCAGCTATGGCTGATGGATCATACAATAGACCAGCTATGGCTGATGGATCATACAATAGATCAGCTATGGCTGATCATACAATAGGCCAGCTATGCCTGATCATACAATAGACCAGCTATGGCTGATGGATCATACAATAGACCAGCTATGGCTGATGGATCATAAATAGACCAGCTATGGCTGATGGATCATACAATAGACCAGCGATGGCTGATGGATCATACAATAGACCAGCTATGGCTGATGGATCATACAATAGACCAGCTATGGCTGATGGATCATACAATAGGCCAGCTATGGCTGATGGATCATACAATAGACCAGCTATGGCTGATGGATCATACAATAGACCAGCTATGGCTGATGGATCATACAATAGACCAGCTATGGCTGATGGATCATACAATAGACCAGCTATGGCTGATCATGGAATAGGCCAGCTATGGCTGATCATACAATAGACCAGCTATGGCTGATGGATCATACAATAGATCAGCTATGGCTGATCATACAATAGGCCAGCTATGGCTGATCATACAATACACCAGCTATGGCTGATCATACAATAGACCAGCTATGGCTGATCATACAATAGACCAGCTATGGCTGATCATACAATAGACCAGCTATGGCTGATGGATCATACAATAGATCAGCTATGGCTGATCATACAATAGGCCAGCTATGGCTTATGGATCATACAATAGACCAGCTATGGCTGATGGATCATACAATAGACCAGCTATGGCTGATCATACAATAGACCAGCTATGGCTGATGGATCATACAATAGACCAGCTATGGCTGATGGATCATACAATAGACCAGCTATGGCTGATGGATCATACAATAGACCAGCTATGGCTGATGGATCATACAATAGACCAGCGATGGCTGATCATACAATAGACCAGCTACGGCTGATCATACAATAGGCCAGCTATGGCTGATCATACAATAGACCAGCTATGGCTGATCATACAATAGACCAGCGATGGCTGATGGATCATACAATAGACCAGCTATGGCTGATCATACAATAGACCAGCTATGGCTGATCATACAATAGGCCAGCTATGGCTGATGGATCATACAATAGACCAGCTATGGCTGATGGATCATACAATAGGCCAGCTATGGCTGATGGATCATGCAATAGACCAGCTATGGCTGATCATACAATAGGCCAGCTATGGCTGCTCATACAATAGGCCAGCTATGGCTGATCATACAATAGACCAGCGATGGCTGAAGTATTGGATCATACAATAGACCAGCTATTGCTGCAGTAATGGATCACACACAATTTATGCCCAGCATGCATCTAGTTTACGTAGAGAGGGATGGGCTCCGATAGGTTCACCTTGCCCCTGAAAAATAAACTGCAATTGCCCAAGGCTTCCTGAAATGCCAAGTGAAATGGATTCCTAGAGGATGTAGATCTCTATTTCAGTTTTTGAAGATGTTTGTGTTGAGCCACTTAGGTCTTGTTCCCCAGGTAAAGTCAAATGTCACACAAGCACAGTGCTATAAATATTCACAACAATTTGAGAACCCAATGGTTTTTGCTTCAGTTTCTTTGCTTTCTTTTGTTTTAGTTAGTTTTGTTTCGATTGGATTTCACGTATATATATATATATAATATATATATATATATATATTATATATATATATATATATATATATATATATATATATATATATATATATAATATATATATATATATATATATATATATATATATATATATATATATATATAATTATATATATATATATATA
>CM060348.1:2861527-2864027 GCA_030674155.1 Stramonita haemastoma | reverse complement strand
ACACACACACACTACAACACACACACACACACACACTACAACACACACACACACTACAACACACACAACCAGAGAGGATTAAACCCAATCTAGGATGATATCGTCTGGCACGCGCACGCGTCACGTTCTATGCACACGTGAGCATGCGCACTGGAAGGCCATCTTGTTCACAAGAGAAAGACAGAAAGACAGACAGACAGACAGACAGAAAGAATGAACGACAGAGAAAGACAGAAAAGAAAGAAAAACATCAAGGCAAAAACAGCACGAGCAATGAATATGACGAGAGGCTAGTAGAGTGGCAGCTGCTGGCACGACACACGATAATGGCAGAAGTGTGCCAAGGAGAAACATGGCACAACACTCTGGCGTACTCTCGTCAAGGTCATATCTTTATTTGCCGCCGCTGCTGCTGCTGCTGCTGCTGCTGCTGCTGCTGATGTCTGTGTTGGCCATATCGTCTGATCGATTTTATAGCTGAAGGTTAGGTTGGGGTTTTTTTGTGTTTTTTTTGTTTTGGGGGTTTTCTTGCCCGGATCTGGTTTTACTCTGTTGGGCTGACGTGATAATGGAGCGGTGGGCAGAGGGTTTGGTTTGTGAACTGGAATAAACGGAGGGCGGGGGTTCCAATCTCTGTGTATCCCTGCTTGTTGGAGAAACTTTTTTTTCTGGAGTCTGTATTACCCAATCTCCATTTTGCTGCAACTTCTTTACATTCCCTCTAAGTGTGGATGCCGGGAGTCCGTCAGTATAAATAGCATGCTCACTTTCTGGAAATTCTGTGCTAGAAATGCCCTCTTTTCTATCCCTCTCTTTGTTTCTGCCTTGTTCCTTTTTCTACGTCTCATCTCCTTTTCGTCTATTTTCTGTCTTCTTGGTCCATTTTCCTGCCTGTTTTTTTTTTTTTTTTTCCAGACAGACTTCAAAGATTTTCTCTCCCAGAGCGAAGTTGAATGAGCTGGGCCTGACCTGTCAGGCGCTTAATGGCAGCACAGCGTATTTTCACTCGTATGACAGGCAACAAACAACAGCTGATGTCTGGGAGTTCGATGACGACGATGACGAAGAAGAAGAATTGAGAAGAAGAAGAAGAATTGAGAAGAAGAAGGATTGCGAAGAAGAAGAATTGAGAAGAAGAAGAATTGCGAAGAAGAAAAAGAATTGCGAAGAAGAAAAAGAATTGCGAAGAAGAAAAAGAATTCCGAAGAATTGCGAAGAAGAAGAAGAGGAAGAGGAATTGCGAAGAAGAAGAAGAATTGCGAAGAAGAAGAATTGCGAAGAAGAAGAAGAAGAAGAAGAAGAAGAAGAAGAAGAAGAAGAAGAAGAAGAAGAAGAAGAAGAAGAAGAAGAAGAAGAAGAAGAAGAGAAGAAGAAGAAGAAGAAGACGAAGAAGAAGAATTGCGAAGAATTGCGAAGAATTGCGAAGAAGAAGAAGAAGAAGAAAGAAGAAGAAGAAGAAGAAGAAGAAGAAGAAGAAGAAGAAGAAGAAGAAGAAGAAGAAGAAGAAGAAGAAGAAGAGGAAGAGGAAGAGAAGAAGAAGAAGAAGAAGAAGAAGAAGAAGAAGAAGAAGAAGAAGAAGAAGAAGAAGAAGAATTGCGAAGAAGAAGAAGAAGAAGAATTGCGAAGAAAAAGAAGAATTGCGAAGAAGAAGAAGAAGAATTGCGAAGAAGAAGAAGAATTGCGAAGAAGAAGAAGAAGAAGAAGAATTGCGAAGAAGAAGAAGAATTGCGAAGAAGAAGAAGAAGAATTGCGAAGAAGAAGAAGAAGAAGAAGAGAAGAAGAAGAAGAAGAAGAAGAAGAAAGAAGAAGAAGAAGAAGAAGAAGAAGAAGAAGAAGAAGAAGAAGAATTGAGAAGAAGAATTACGAAGAAGAAGATGAAGAATCGCGAAAAATTGCGAAGAAGAAGAAATGCGAAGAAGAAGAAGAAAAAGAGGAATTGCGAAGAAAAAAGAAGAAGAAGAAGAAGAAGAAGAAGAAGAAGAAGAAGAAGAAGAAGAAGAAGAAGAAGAAGAAGAAGAAGAAGAAGAAGAAGAAGAAGAGAAGAAGAAGAAGAAGAAGAAGAAGAAGAATTGCGAAGAAGAAGAATTGCGAAGAGGAAGAATTGCGAAGAGAGAAGAAGAAGAAGAAGAAGAAGAAGAAGAAGAAGAAGAAGAAGAAGAAAGAAGAAGAAGAAGAAGAAGAAGAGAAGAAGAAGAAGAAGAAAGAAGAAGAAGAAGAAGAATTGCGGAGAAAATTTTCGAAAAAGAAGAATTGCGGAGAAGAATTGTAAAGAAGAAGAATTGCGAAGAAGAAGAAGAAGAAGAAGAATTGCAAAAGAAGAAAGAGAAGAAGAAGAGAAGAAGAAGAGAAGAAGAAGAGAAGAAGAAGAAGAAGAAGAAGAAGAAGAAGAAGAAGAAGAAGAAGAAAAAGAAGAAAGAAGAAGAAGGAAGAAAAGAAGAAGAAAGAAGAAAAAGAAGAAGAAAAAAAAAGAAGAAGAAGAACGAAGAAGAAAGAAAAAAGA
>CM060348.1:2854027-2856527 GCA_030674155.1 Stramonita haemastoma | reverse complement strand
GATAGATAGATAGATAGATAGATAGATAGATAGATAGATAGATAGATAGATAGATAGATAGATAGATAGATAGATAGATAGATAGATATAGTATGACGAATGGTTGGTATATAGGTAAAACAGGTAAGGTAAACGTCTCCCATAACCTGTGAAGTCGTAGGGGAGCGTGGCATCAGAGACCTCAGCTTCTCTAGGGGCCAGCACATTGAGGGCAGCGCCCATCTCCTCTTCCCTCGCTGCTTTACCTTCCCTGACCCCTAAAGAGGGCAGGTACCGATTACCAGCTGGGTGAACTGGGGGACTGTACTTAAGTCAAGGCGCGCAAACGGTCACCTATCCAGTTGGTAACCACGCTCGACGCTGCTTAACATTGGCTGGGGAAAGCGAGCGCTCTGACCACTGAGCTATCCTGTTCCCTAGAAAGGTAAGAAGGCAGGTCAGGTTAAAAGTGCATGATTGTAAGGATTGTTTACTGTGGATCCTTGCCACATGATTGTACTCTTCTGTCAATCCGGTCTGTGTATTGAAGGTAGGTGTACTTTTATTCTGGAGACAGTCAGTTCATGAATAAAGATTGAGGATGGAAAAATGATGTCATGGAGAAATTCTGTTTGGTGAAGGCTGTGGCTGTTTGTCAACTTTGGATGGATTCAGTGAGAGAGAGAGAGAGAGAGAGAGAGAGAGAGAGAGAGAGAGAGAGAGAGAGAGAGAGAGAGAGAGATGAGAGAGAGAGAGTGTGTGTGTGTGTGTGTGTGTGTGTGTGTGTGTGTGTGTGTGTGTGTGTGTGTGTGTGTGTGTGTGAGAGAGAGAGAGAGAGAGAGAGAGAGAGTGTGTGTGTGTGTGTGTGTGTGTGTGTGTGTGTGTGTGTGTGTGTGTGTTGTGTGTGTGTGTGTGTGTGTGTGTGAGAGAGAGAGAGAGAGAGAGAGAGAGAGAGAGAGAGAGAGAGAGACAGACAGACAGACAGACAGACAGACAGACAGACAGACAGACAGACAGACAGACAGACAGACAGAGACAGAGACAGAGAAAAGAGAGAAAGAGAGAGAGAGAGAGAGAGAGAGAGAGAGGAGAGAGGGGAGAGAGAGAGAGAGAGAGAGAGAGAGAGGAGAGAGAGAGAGAGAGAGAGAGAGAGAGAGAGAGAGAGAGAGAGAGAGAGAGAGAGGAGAGAGAGAGAGAGAGTGTGAGTGAGTGAGTGAGTGAGTGAGAGTGATAGACACAATGACCCAACACCCCCCTACCCCCCCACCCCCACAAAACACACACACACACACCACACGCCACACCACACCACACCACACCACACCACACCACACCACACCACACCACACCACACCACAACAAACACAAACACACATCACACCATACAACTATTTCGCAACTAAAAAAAAACCCCAAACAAAACAAAATGATTCGTACCGAAAAGGTCCCACACTGAAAAGTGCAGCCCTTCCCCCTGCGTACTTTTATCAAGTGACACCGTCTCTCCCCCCCCCAATGTTTGCCCCAGTGCACTTCAAGTGCTGTAGTGCATTCAGGTAAAAGTGCAAGAGATTTTTTTCCCCCGTTGAAGTGCAAGCGTTCCAGTTTTTTTTCATTACTTTTTTTATGGTAATGACGACGAGAGAGTAAACCGATTAGGCGTACTGCTGTTTTTTTGTTTTTGGTTTTGGTTTACACTGCTTTAAGTCACGGCAGATTTCTCTACGTGAAATTTAGACTGCTCCCCCACCAAGGAGAGTGCGTCGCCACAAGAGCAGCGCCGCCCATTATTTTGTTTTCTTTTCCTGTTTGCAGCTGTGTTTGTTTCCCTATCAGAGTGGCTTTTTTCTACAGAATTTTGCCAGGGACAGCTCTCTTGTTGCTGAGGGTTCTTTTACGTGCGCTGAATAATTTTTTGTGTAACACTTGGGACCTCAGTTTATCGCCTCATCTTGAAGACTAGCATCCAGACCACCACTCATGGTATTAATAGATGGGGGGAAAAGTTTTGGGCCCAAACGAGGTTTGAACCACCGCACATTTCCCACCCGGATTTTTCGCTTTCTAGACAGGTGCGTTACCTCTAGACCACCGATGCACCGAAAAGGTGTTGTGTAATTTCTTGTTTCAGTTTTGGAGTCAGACATTACTCGAATTTAAGTGTCACCTGGCAATTTTTCTGAGGGCATTAATAAAGAATTAATAACTAAAGTCACTGATTTTTTGCATCGTGTATGGATGGTGTTGCTTTTTTTCGTTTCTTGTATGATGTGTGTGTGTGTGTGTGTGTGTGTGTGTGTGTGTGTGTGTGTGTGTGTGTGTGTGTGTGTGTGTGTGTGTGTGTGTGTGTGTGTGTGTGTGTGTGTGCGTGCGTGCGTGCGTGCGTCCCTGTGTGCGTGTGCGCGTGCGTAGGTGCGTTTGTATTTATTAATGAATCATGGTCATGGTCAATTTATGTTACGTTGTTGTCATTCTTGTTTGCTGTTCTTGTCTCTGTTGTTGTTGTTGAATTTTTTGGTTT
>CM060348.1:2824027-2849027 GCA_030674155.1 Stramonita haemastoma | reverse complement strand
ACGTCGCTCTTCTCTATATTTCTGCTTCAGCTACATCCATTTCTTTTTTATTTATTTATTTATTGTATCTGTTTATTTTATTTTTTCAATTATCTATTTTATTCTATTTTTTGTATTTGTTTATTTATCTATTTACTCGTTTTTTTTATTTCGAGGATAATGGAATGAGCACTCATGTGCTTTTTTTGCAGCCAGTCCCCGTGTGTATGCAATTTTGTTGATTTTGTCATCTGTTCCCTGCTGGCACACAATGGCATACACTTCTAAATAGTGGAACGGGTTTTAACGTATGCGCAAGACGTCTAGCTTTCTCATGTTGTATCATCAGCATCAAAAGTCCACAGCGAGCTTATCAGTTTTAACCTGCCTTGGGACACCAGCAGAATGACCCTGCACTGCTGGTGAGTCACTTTGGTGGTGTTCAGTGGCTGTTATGAGCTAACGTATTTAGTTAGTTATTTTTTTTATACCACTTTATGTCACAGCAGATTTCTCTGTGTGAAAATCGGGCTGCTCTCTCCCGGGTAGAGCGCATCACCGCCACAAGTGCAGCGCCTACCCATTTTTTTTTTCCTGTCTGCAACTATATTTGTTTACCTATCAGAGAGGCTTTTTTCTGCAGAATTTTGCCAGGGACAACCCTCTTGCCGTGGGTTCTTTTACATGCGCGAAATAATGATGTATAACACACGGGACCTCGGTTTATCGTATCATCTGAAAAACTAGCACCCAGACCACCACTCATGGTCTAATGGATGGGAGAAAAGGTTTGGACCCAAACGTTATTCAAACCACCGCACACTCCGACCCCGACTTTTCGCTTTCTATACAGGCGCGTTACCTCTAGACCACCGATCCACCAGGACACCTCCTACGAAGCGTGCTTCTGACGACATGACAGTAACGGCTTAGTCAGGGAGGCAGGCTGAGCAAAATGCCCACCACAGAGTTGACCCCCACTACATCTCTCCAACAACCTTCTCCCCATAAGTCGAGGGCTTTGAACCTAACTCACCACAGATGCAGAAGTGTGTAGGAAAACTAAACCTGAGGTCACCATGATGCTAGTGTAACAGTGGTCACCAAATCAGAGACCATTTTCTTTGACTTCATGGTAAAGGTAAAGGTGTCCTTAACCTTTTTGGTCGTAGGAGAGCAAGGTGTCAGAGACCTCAACTTTTCCAGGGGCCAGCATGTTGAGGACGGCGCCCATCTCCTCTCCCTCGCTGTTTTACCTTCCCTGACCCTAAAGAGGGCAGGTACCATTGATAGCTGGGTAGACTGGGGGAACTGTACTGAAGCCAAGGCGCGCAAACGGTCACCCATCCACTTGGTAACCACGCTCGATTCTGTTTAACCTTTGCTAGGGGGAAAGCGAGTGCTCTGACCACTGAGCTGTCCTGTCTTTGTGACTTCATGATGGTCAGTAATGATGAGGATGAAGTAGTGAGGCTGCTATGGAAGGGTGTGTGATTTAACACTACTTGACAGGGCTGCACTGGGCCAGCCAGAGGTAAAAAAAAAAGAAGTTATACATGATGGGGTGAAAATGAGTCTGGAGAGATAACGAGCGAGTTTTCTATCTGATGCTCTGGTTAAGTCTGATGGGGGTATAGTGATGTCACAACTATCCGATTTCCCCACTGTCCACTCTCTCAATTGCTCACTATTCTATTATCCTCGATATAAAAGAAAAGATAAATAGATAGATCGATTCCCCCCCCCCTCTCAAATCTCTCTCTGTCTCTGTCTCTGTTCTCTCTTTTCTTCTCTCTCTGTCTCTCTCTGTCTCTGTCTCTCTTGTCTCTTGTCTCTGTCTCTGTCTCTCTGTCTCTGTCCTCTGTCTCTCTGTCTCTGTCTCTGTCTGTTCTGTCTGTCTGTCTGTCTTTCTGTCTGTCTGTCTGTCTCTCTGTCTCTCGTCTCTCTCTCTCTCTCTCTCTCTCTCTCTCTCTCTCTCTCTCTCTCTCTCTCTCCTCTCTCCATCCCATCTCTCTTAAACTAGGAAATAAAGAAGCACAAAAATAGGAAATCAACAAACACGGCCAAGACACACATGGTTACACAACTAACTGTCAACAACAACAGCGGCAACGAAAAGTCAACACATTAGGAGAACAGCTGTCGGCAGTGAGCATTAGCATCCTGTAAAATAGACGAGTTATTTTATGATGTTTACAGATTATTGCAGTAGGTTCTCTTTGTGGTTATGCTGCCATTGCTACCACTGCTGTATGCTTTGCGTAGGTGGTTAGGGGCAGGGTCCATTTCTGTCTGTCTGTCTGTCTGTCTGTCTCTGTCTCCTCTCGTGCCTGGATGTGCAGGGGACTGTATGTAAAAAAAAATATTTTTAAAAAAAGCACACGAGTGCTTATGTATTATCCTTGAATAAAAGAATTTGCCTTGCAAAAAGAAACGAATTTGTGCCTCTGTGTGTGTGTGTGTGTGTGTGTGTGTGTGTGTGTGTGTGTGTGTGGTGTGTGCCCCATCTCTCTCTCTCTCTCTCTCTCTCTCTCTCTCTCTCTCTCTCTCAACAACGAACAAAGCAAAACAGCAACTGAACGAACAAGTGATGTGTGTGTGCAACTGCCTCTATTTTTTTTTTTTCTGATTATTTCCTGACGTGTGTCGCCAATTCCTGATACTTGTCATCCAATGATTGCTCTAAGACTGTTTATTCCTTGAGCTGCATAAAAAAAAAAAAGCCACCACTGTACTTAGTTTTTCCCTTATTAAAAAATGTTCATTGTTCTCTCTCTCTCTCTCTCTCTCTCTCTCTCTCTCTCTCTCTCTCTCTCTCTCTCTCTCTCTCTCTGCATCAACAGGCATGTACACTGGGGGGGGGGGGGGGGGGGGGAGGAGAGAGAGAGAGAGATGAGAGAGATGAGAGAGGGGGGGGGGAACACAAAGGGAGAGAAGAGACATAGACACGGGCAGAGAGAGAGAGAGAGAGAGAGAGAGAGAGAGAGAGAGAGAGAGAGCTATTTTAGTTCGAAGGCCATAGTCTTTAACAGCTTAACGATTGTGGACGAATTGTTTTTAACACACACACACACACACACACACAACAAGATTCTGTTGTACTGTTTCAGTTTGAAGGCCATTTCTCGACATATTTCCTCTCGTGACCGAAATATATTACCAAACCATACACATACACACACTTGCGCGCGGTGCGCGCGTGCACACAAACACACACACACAAAAACAAACATGCGTGCGCGCATGCACTCAGGCACACACGAAATTACTTATACATTAATTAAGAGAGAGAGAGAGAGAGAGAGAGAGAGGAGAGAGAGAGAGAGAGAGAGAGGAGAGAGAGACAGAGACAGAGACAGAGACAGAGAGACAGAGAGAGACAGAGACAGAGACAGACAGACAAACAGACAGACAGACAGACAGACAGACAGACAAAGGCAGACAGAGAGGGAGTCAAACTAAGTTGTGTGGTTTTAATGTGGATCAATGTATGTATAAGATTAGCCCTACAGCGGGCAGCAGGCATGCATGTGATATTTCCTGCATGGGACCGTGGTTACCTGCCGTCAGGGCATCCATATTCAGACATCAGGGATGTTTCCGTATTCTTGATATCAGGGATTGGTTGTTATGGTTATCATGCACTTTGTACAGTCTTCTCTCCATCAGGGATGGTTCCGTGTTCTTGATATCAGGGGTTGGTTGTTATGGTTATCATGCACTTTGTACAGTCTTCTCTCCTCGGTGGTTCCGTGTTTTGAATGGCGTTGGTTGTATGGATACTTTGTGTCTTCTCTCATCAGGGATGGTTCGTTTGATATCGGTGGTGTTATGGTTATCTGCACTTGTAGTCTTCTTCTCTAGGCGTGGGGGTGCTAAGGAAAGTCCTACTAGAAGCGAAACTCGGGGTCGGAGTGTGCGGTGGTTCGAATCCCGTTTGGGCCCCAAAACTCCCCCCCCCCCCCCTCCATCCATTAGACCATGAGTGGTGGTCTGGGTGTAGTCTTTCGGTGAGACGATAAACCGAGGTCCCGTGCGTGTGTTACACAGCATTATTTAGCGCACATAAAAGAACCCACGGCAACATGGGGGTTGTCCCTGGCAAAATTCTGTTAGAAAAAAAGCCACTCTGATAGGGAAACAGTATACAGCTGCAGACAGGAAAAAGAATTAATTTAAAACCAATGGATAGGCGCTGCACTTGTGGCGACGTGCTCTCCACGGGGAGAGAGAGCAGCCCGAATTTCACGCAATCTGCTGTGACATGAAATGCTATAAGAAAAATAAAAGCACGGGCTGCAGGAGCCACCTACTGGGAGCCTGGCTCTTGGATGAATCGAACCTGACCAGACAAGGCTGAGGCCCAGTGGATAACAAGATGTTTGACTACGTGGGGTTGTGAAGCCCTGGGTTCGAAAATCAGTGTCGGCGTCTAGTAATTTAAGGTTTGTTAGTCTCCCAGGTCAACTTCATGTGCAGACCTGCCAGTGTTTACATAATCATAATCATAATACTGTTTACAGCTCTACCGACCGCAGAAGCCATATTAGATTTGCCAGTTTCTTACATTTCCTTCGTGTGCATACATGCACATGCAGAAAATCAAACATGCACGTTAATTAAAACATCCCGAAATTGATATCAGCATTTGGTAGGTTTACGGAAACATAAACATACCCAGCATGCAACCTGTACAATGAAACGAGCTGCTGTGAAGTGGGAATGGTGTGGGCTGAGGCCAGCAGGCAGACCTCCTGCAGAGTGACAAGCACAGGAGAAGACCTGACACTACACCCCCACCTGGTGAGTAAAAGAGTGAGAGAGAGAACTCACAGACAGGACAGGAGCCATCCTTCTCCCGCCAGGTACAGGGGGGGACTTGCTGGGGAGGTTTGGCTGAGGGTATTATATATATATATATATAATATATTATGGTTTGTTTGTTTATGGTCTCAGCCGAAGACTAGCACCCAGACCACTACTCATGGTCTAATGGATGGGGGAAAAGTTTGGGGCCCAAACAGAATTCGAACCACCGCACACTTCCCACCCGGACTTTTCGCTTTCTAGACAGGCGCGTTACCTTAGACCACCGATCCACCTTTCCATCCACTCCTTCCTCAGTGCAGTCCCAACGATTCATCAACGAAGTAGCAAAACAAGAATCGAAGAAAAGAAAAACACGACAGAAAGACAGAAAGAAAGAAAGAAAAGAAAACCACCCAACAAAAAACAACAACAGAAAGACAGAAAGAAGGAGAAAGGAAAACAGAAACACAAACGAAAAACAAGTCATGAAAACATGAACAAAAACAGGTAAAAACCTCCACTACAACTCTGTCTGTCTGTCTGTCTGTCTGGCTGGCTGGCGGGCTGGCTGGCTGCTGTGGTCTGTATATTTTTATTATGTACCCAAACCCAACAACATCCAAAAGTAAATAACAGGATATGTTTTTCCTGCAATACTTTCTCTGTCTCTGTCTGTCTCTGTCTCTTCTGTCTTCTTCTGTCTTCGTGTTCTTCTCTGTCTCTGTCTCTGTCTTCTTCTCTCTCTCACTCTCTTCCTTCATTTTTTATTTTCTATCTTATATACTATTTTATTCTATTTATATATATATATATATATATATGTAGTGTATGTGTGTGTATGTATGTATGTATATATGTATGTATGTTGTAGTACGTAATATATGTATGTATGTATGTATGTATGTATGTATGTATGTATGTATGTATGTATGTATGTATGTATGTATGTATGTATGTATGTATCCACATTCCAAATAAAAAAATCAAATACATCAACAAAATCAAACTTCCATCACAAACAAAATAACATCAACAAAAACAAACAAAAAAACACCCCCAAACCAACAAGGAAATAAAGTCTGTTTCGTAATACAAAAAACAATAAATATAAAAAAGGAGAAGGGATAAAAAAAAAAAAAATTCCAGACAGACAGAAAAATCAGCAAAGGAAAAAAGGGAGAGAGAGACCACGAGGGGAAAAAAAGAAAGCAAAAAACAAAAAACCGAAAAAAACAAAAAAAACAAAAAAAAAACCCACAACGCACCAAAAATCACTCTCCACCACGAGGGTCCAAGGCCGAACGTCACAGCAAAGCGACTATTACCATCCCTCTTCCCTTACCCCCTCCCTCACTCCCTCCCTCCCCTCCCCTCCTCCTCTCCACCCCCTCCCCTCTCCTTCCCTCCCCCACCCCCACCCTTTCCTCTTCACTCAATCTGGTTCATTGGCAGTTGTTACAGCTTCAAGGTCTTAGCCGGGGTCAGTGACTGAACGGGCAGGCAGTTTTTTTTGGTCGTCACCGCCTGAGTGGAGACACCAGTGGGTTCTCAGGCCGCAGTCCACAGATGAGGTTTAGGACCGAAAACGCTATAAAGGAATTGTACCCGTGTATTGTTATCAAATCAATCGCTAATGAAGAAGTGAAAACTAGAATAAAGAATGCCATTGACCATATGAAGAGTTAAATAAAAATGCAAGCTAAGTGGTACGGGCACGTCACACGAACATCTGGACTGGCCAAACAGTCTTACAGGGAACAGTAAGGGGAGAGAGGAAGAGGCAGACAGAGGAAAGATGGGAAGACAACATCAGAGAGTGGACAGCCTTGGGTGGAGCGATCTGCTGCAGAGGGCGGAAGACCGTGGGGAGTGGAGGAAGCTGGTTGCAAAATCTTCAGTTGGTGCCCCACGGTCCACGGGACCTCGGGACAGGTGAAGGTGAGGTTGAAGTTGATTTTCTTCTTCCTCTTCTCTGCTATGTGTGACCTGACCAGTGGATTGATGGTCTAAAGGTAACGCGCCTGCCTAGAAAACGAAAAGTCCGGTCGGAGTGTGCGTGGTTCGAATCCTGTTTGGGCCCCAAAACTTTTCCCCCATCCATAGACCATGAGTGGTGGTCTGGGAGCAAGTCTCTTGGATGAGAGGATAAATCGAGGTTCCGTGTGTTACACATCATTACTTAGCGAACGTAAAAGAACCCACAGCGACAAGAGGCTTGCCCCTGGCAAAATTACGAACAAAAAAGCCAGTTTGACAGGGAAACAAATACAATTGCAGACAGAAAAAAGAAAAAAATGGACACTGAACATTGGACATTGGGCACTGGGCACCCCAGCCGTTAAGAGAACCAATGCAATCCTGTTGTTTATAGCCCCACCGACCACACAGGCCATATCGGGGCTGTCACCAGGTCAAATTTATATCTCAGAATAGAACTGTGCAACTGTATACAGAGTAAAACAGGGTATAAATCCAACTTCACTGTCCTTCCTTGTACCGACGCCCTGGTCAACCATAATGGTCAGCCCAGGACGGTAAAGGGCAAGGCAAGGCAAATTCTTTTATTTCGAGACAATGAATAAGCACTCGGGTGCTTTTTTTTACATCCAGTCCTGGGCCTTATCAGGGATAAGATCAAGATAAAAAAAAAAAAACACGTAACTAAATAACAACAATCATGATGATCCAAATACCAAGGGCAAGAAACCATACAAGTAGCAAACAACAGACAAGAAATAAAGACAGGAATACAGTAACAAGGTAATAACATTTTTAGAAATATTTTTAAAATGTACTCATTCAGGAACCGAAAATAAAAAGAAAGAATGAAAGGATGATTTTGATTTTTTTAAAGCACTACTAATTAAAGAGCAAACAAGAGAATATAATGAGGAAGACAACTGAAAACATCAGTTCCTTCAATGAAGGAAGAAGGAAGGAAGGAAGACAGCCCAGAGAGAGAAGTGGTGGTGGACTGTATCTGCGGAGTGTGGCCTGTACCTGCTTTGTGCAGATGCTTAGTAATTTGATTTCAATATCGCCATGCATCATTGTGAGGCCTCAGACCTTGATTCTTTTTACTGCTGCTATTTAGTGAGGGGAGGTGGAATGTGTTTGTTACATGCTGGTTGTTTGTTGTTGTTGTTTTTGTTTTTGTTTCTGTCTGACGTTTGTGTGTGGGTTGTGTGTGTGTGTGTGGTGTGTGTGGTGTGTGTGTGTGTGTGTGTGTGTGTGTGTGTGTGTGTTGTGTGTGTGTGTGTGTGGTGTGTGTGTGTGTGGGTGTGTGTGTGTGTGTGTGTGTGTCTGTGTGTGTGTGGTTGTGTGTGTGGGTGTGTGTGTGGTGTGTGTGTGTGTCCTTGATTTTGTTATGATGTACAGTGAGGTCCAAGGCCTTGGTTTTAGTTTAGAGACTGACGTGATGCCTGTCTGCCTTTAGTTGTTTGCTGGTTTGTTTTGGGAGTTTGTTTACTGGCTGTTGTTTGTTTGCCTGTGTCTAACTTTGTTCATGCTCCGTGTGTGTGTGTGTGTGTGTGTGTGTGTGTGTATGTGTGTGTGTGTGTGTGTGTGTGTGTGTGTGTGTGTGTGTGTGTGTGTGTGTGTGTGTGTGTGTGTGTGTGTGTGTGTTGTGTGTGTGTGTGTCTCTCTCCTCCTCTCTCCCTCCCTCTCTCTCTCTCTCTCTCTCTCTCTCTCTCTCTCTCTCTCTCTCCTCTCTCTCTCTCTCCTCTCTCTCTCTCCCTCGCTCCCTCCCTCTCTCTCCCTCACCCTCTCCCTCTCTCTCTCTCTCTCTCTCTCTCTCGCTCCCTCCCTCTCTCTTCCTCTCCTCCCCCTCTCTCGCTGTCTCCCTCCCTCTATACTTCGGATGGGACTAAAACCGAGGCCCTGTGTGCGGACGCACGCAGAACATCTTGCGCACACGTTAAATCCTGTTCCGCTTCTCGTAAGAGTAGCCATTGTGTGCGGTGGGAAAGATAACAAGATTTACAAAACTGCATACACACAGGACTGGATGTAGAAAAGCACACGAGTGCTTATCCATTTTTCGATAAAAAAAAGAATAAATAAAAATAAAATAATAATAAAAAATAATAATAATGATGATGAGATGAGATATGTGATATATGATATGAGATATAATAATAATGATAATAAAAAATAACAATAATAAATAATAATAAAAAATAAAATAAAATAATAATAATAAAATAATAATGATAATATAATAATAATAAAACAATAATAACTATAAACACTGTCACGACAGAAATTTCAATAAATCCTATTCGCTTCGTAAGAGTAGCATTTGCTGAACAATGACATTTACAAAACTGCATACACACGGACTGAATGTAGAAATAGCACACGAGTGCTTATTCCATTATTCTCGATAAAAAAGAATAAATCTAATAATAATAATAATAATAATAATATAATAATAATAATAAAATAATAATAATAATAATAATAATAATAATAATAATAATAATAATAATATGATGATGATGATGATAGATATAATATGATGATAATGAATATAAAATAAAATAATAATAATAATGATAGATGATGATGATGATGATGATGATGATAATGATGATATATGATGATGATGATGATGATCATATAATAATAATAATAATAATAATAATAATAATAATAATAATAATAATAATAATAATAATATAATAATAATAATAATAATAATAAATAATAATAATAATAATAATAATAATAATAATAATAAAATAATAATAATGATGATGATGATAATAATAATAATAATAATAATAATAATAATAATAATAATAATAATAATAATAATAATAATGATGATAATAATACACAATCCCCACCAGAGCTGTGGCTGCCATCCAGAGCCACCTTAGCATCTGTCGTCACAGGTCATGTCCACTGGGCCCACACCTCCCTCATCTTCATGGCAATGGCTCACCTTCTGCCTACTTATTTATTTATTTATTCATTTATTTATCTATTTATTTTATTTTATTTATACCACTTCAAGTCACAGCAGATTTCTCTGCGTTAAATTCGGCTGCTCTCTCTCTCTCTCTCTCTCCTCTCTCTCCTCTCTCTTCTCTCTCTCTCTCTCTCTCTCTCTCTCTCTCTCTCTCTCCTCTCTCTCTCTCTCTCTCTCTCTCTCTCTCCTCTCTGTCTCTGTCTCTCTGTCTCTGTCTCTCTGTCTCTGCTCTGTTCTGTCTGTGTCTGTCTGTCTGTCTGTCTGTCTGTCTGTCTCTGTCTGTCTGTCTGTCTGTCCTGCTCTCTGCTCTGTCTCTCTCTCTCTCTCTCTCTCTCTCTCTCTCTCTCTCTCTCTCTCTCTCTCTCTCTCTCTCTTCTCTCTCTCTCTCCTCTCTCTCTCTCTCTCTCTCTCTCTCCGGGGAGAGCACGCCGTGCGCCACAAGTGCAGCGCCTACCCATCATTTTTAGGCCCAAACTGATTCGAACCACCGCACACTTCAACCGGGACTTTTCACTTTCTAGGCAGGCGCGTTACCGCTAGACCAACAATCCCCCTTCATGGCAATGGCAGACCTGCCTAACCCGCTGTCAGTGCCCATGCCATGCCATTCCATGGGGCACAGGACAGCCTGGTGGTCAGAGTGATACCCTCGTGATCTGTTGATCCGGGTTCAATTCTCGTTCAAGAGGATTTTTCCTCAAAAGTTAACATCAGTGCCGACTCCACTCTCCCCATAAAGTCCTTCGGATGAGACTATAAACTGAGGTCCCGCGTGCCGCGAACGCGCGCAGAACATCTTACGCATGTGTTAAAAACCCGTTCCGCTATTCGGAAGAGTAACCATTGTGTGACAGTTGAAAAGGATGACAAAATTGACAAAGATGCATACGCACGTACGGGAGACTGTTGTAAAAAAAAAAAGCACCTGGCGCTTATTCCAATATCTTTCATATAAAAGAATAATAAGAATACAGACACAAAATGCTATGCTTTAGGTCGGCAGACATACATGCAGACATACCAAGATGATGGCACTGGCCAGTTGTCATGTAAGAGACAGCTTTTGTGTTTCAGGCAAATATTGCTGACCTTCTCTTCTTCTTCTCTTCTTTCTTCTTCTTCTTCTTTCTTCTTCTTCTTCTTCTTCTTCTTCTTCTTCTTTCTTCTTCTTCTTCTTCTTCTTCTTCTTCTTCTTCTTCTTCGCATTCTTCTTCTTTTCTTCTTCTTCTTCTTCTTCTTCTTCTTCTTTCTTCTTCTTCTTTCTTTTCTTCTCTTCGTTCTTCTTCTTCTTTCTTCTTCTTCTTCTTCTTCTTCTTCTTCTTCTTCTTCTTCTTCTTTCTTTCGCATTCTTCTTCTTCTTCTTCGCAATTCTTCTTCTTTCTTTTTTTCTTCGCATTCTCTTCTTCGCAATTCTTCTTCTTCATTCTTCTTCTTCTTCCATTCTTCTTCTTCTTCTTCGCAATTCTTCTTCTTCTTCTTTCTTCTTCTTTTCTTCTTCTTCTTCTTCTTCTTCTTCTTCTTCTTCTTCTTCTTCTTCTTCTTCTTCTTCTTCTTCTTCTTCTTCTTCGCATTCTTCTTTCTTCTTCTTCTTCTTCTTCTTCTTTCTTCTTCTTCTTCTTCTCTTCTCTTCTTCCTTCTTCCTTCTTCTTCTTCTTCTTCTTCTTCTTCTTCCTTCTTCTTCTCAATTCTTCTTTCGCTTCTTCTTCATTCTTCTTCTTCTTCTTCTTCTGCAATTCTTCTTCTCGCAATTCTTCTTCTTCGCAATTCTTCTTCTTCTTCGCATTTCTTCTTCTTCTCTTCTTCTTCTCTTCTTCTTCTTTCTTCTTCTTCTTCTTCTTCTTCTTTCTTCTTCTTCTTCTTCTTCTTCTTCTTCATTCCTCTTCTTCCTTCTTCTTCTTCGCAATTCTTTCTTTCTTCTTTCTTCTTCGCAATTCTTCTTCTTCGCAATTCTTCTTCTTCTTCTTCTCTTCTTCTCTTCTTCTTCTTCTTCTTTCTTCTTCTTCTTCTTCTTCTTCTTCTTTTCTTCTTCTTCTTCTTCTTCTTCTTCTTCTTCGCATTCTTCTTCTTCTTCTTCGCAATTCTTCTCTCTTCTTCTTCGCAATTCTTCTTCTTCTTCTTCGCAATTCTTCTTCTTCTTCTTCTTCTTCTTCTTCTTTTCTTCTTCTTCTTCTTCTTCTTCTTCTGTCATTCTTCTTCTTCTTCTTCTTCTTCTTCTTCTTCTTCTTCTTCTTTCGCAATTCTTCTTCTTCTTCTTCGCATTCTTCTTCTTCTTCTTCTTGCATTCTTCTCTTCTTCTTCTTCTTCTTTCTTCTTCTTCTTCTCTTCTTCTTCTTCTCTTCTTTCTTCGCAATTCTTCTTCTTCTTCTCTCTTCGCAATTCTCTCTTCTTCTTCTTCGCTTCTTCTTCTCTTCTTCATTCTTCGTCTTCTTCTTCTTTTCTCTTCTTCTTCCATTCTTCTTTGCTTCTTCTCTGCATTCTTTCGTTCTTCTTCTCTTCTTCTTCTTCTCTTCTCGATGCTTCTTCTCTTGTCATTCTTCTTCACTTCTCTTACTCTTCTTCCTTCTTCTTCTTGCATTCTTCTTCTTCAATTCTTCTTCTCATCTTCTTCTCGCATTTTCTTCTCTTCTACGCAATTCTTCTTCATCTTCCCTGCCCAAGTCCCTTCCACTTCCCAGTGTTCAGTGCACAAGCAGTGTTGTTGTGTACTGACTGGCCTTGAGAGCACAGCCTTGGTAACACTCCATACTCCTCCGACATGACAGATCCTACACACACACACAACACACACACACACACCACACACACACACACACTACACACACCACACACACACCACACACACACACACACACACACACACACACACTACGCACCACACACACACCCCATGCGCGCACGCACGCACACAACACCACGCACCACACACACACATGCCTTTGTGTGTGTGTGGGGGAGCAACAAGAGAGAGAGACAGAGAGAGAGAGAGACAGAGAGAGAGATAGGAGAGAGAGAGACAGAGAGAGACAGAGAGAGGAAGAGAGCAGAGAAGAGACAAGAGAGAACAGAGGGAGAGACAGAGAAGAGACAAAGAGAGAGACAGAAGAGAGATACAGAGACAGAGAAAGAGAGGATTAATTTTGTTTTTAAGATATGTACCTATAAGTTTTTTTTTTTATACATTAGGAGACAGAAGAAAAAGAGGAAACATGATAAAAAAAACAAGCTTCTAAATTAAAAACCACCAAACAAACAAAACCAAAAGAAAAACAACAAGATGAAGAAAAAGAATAGATAATAGAATAGATAATAGATAGAAGAAGATAGATAGATAAGATAGAAGATAGATAGATAGAAATAGATAGATAGATAAAGATAGATAAGATAACAGAAAAGACAGACAGAAGACAGAAGAAACAACAGATAGAATAGATAGATAGAAGACAGAAAGGGAGATGAAGATAGATAGATAGAATACAGAAGACAGACAGACAGAAGATAGATAGATAGATAGATAGATAGATAGATAGATAGATAGATAGATATAGTATAGATAGATAGATAGATAGATAGATAGATAGATAGATAGATAGATAGATAATAGGATAGATAGATAGATAGATAGATAGATTTTGTTCTTCAGCTTTTTCTCCGAGGTTCACCAATGGTGAGACTGGCGTATGCAACCGCTTTTAACCGTCATGAAGGCAGCTGCATTCCGTGTTTGGAGATACTGTGTAATATGAGATCCATCTCTGTAGGAAAACAATGATCACTCCAGCTAACAGTGTTGTGAATAAAGTGTTGTTATGTTACCCTGTTCTTGATAGATGTGGCTTGTTTGTTTGTTTTGTTTGTTTTGTTTTTCTCTCTATGCTCCATATTTTTAAAATCAAATATTACAACGACATAATTATTTAGAGCATCTTGACATTAACTTTCATTATTTCAGGGTGTTTTTTTCATTTGTTTTGTTTTGTTTATGTGCGCTTTTGCTTTTTGTTGTTTTTTTTCTTTCAAAATTATTTGTAGAATATAAAGTTCTGAACAAGATGACAAAAATATAAGATCATGAGTAATTCTTCACTTTTTTTTGACCAACGGGAAAATCTAATGCATTCTTACCAGTATACTAGACCCCCCCACCCCCCCCCCCCCCAACATCCCCTCCCCCCCATTCTCACTATGTATTTTAACGACAAAATTCAAACAGTTTTATATTTTTGACAGGGATACCTGTCAACAACACAAACTTCTAAAAGAAAAAAAGAGAAGATTATTCCACTCCTGTTTGAAAATGTGCATCATGGTTCAAGTTTCAGATCAGCTACTGGTGACAATGCCAGCCTGTGTTGTGTCCTAATTAGTTCATCATTCCCCCTCCCCCAACAGTGTCCTTTTTTTTCTTTCACTCCAGTCCCCCCAGTCACGTGATCGCCCTCCCTGCTGCGCTAACGGCCATGTTTTTCCAACGATAAAATCTATGACATTTCTTTACGGGCAGAAAGGACAAAATGTCGAAACAAGCCATCCGCCATCACTGAATTACCATGCCGTCTGGGAGATGAAAGAGGCGTTTTCATTGGCTGGAAGGACCCAATGGCATGTGGCCTTTGTTTTCCACTCTGCCAATTACTTGTTCATGGACACAGGAAAGGGAGATAATTCCAGCTACAGGGTTTAAAGGTCAGTAACCTTTTTATGACTTGTCAAGATGGGGAAGAGTGAAAGAGGGAGAGAACCGAGTGAGGGGGTACAGCAGAGGAGAGAGAGGAGGGTGGTATGGTGGGAGGGGAAGGGGAGGAGAAAAGAGGGGGAGAGAGAGGGGGGGGGGGCTTAAAGTACCAAAGCTGGAGAGAGAGAGAGAGAGGGGGGGGGGGAGATAGAGAGACGGACAGACAGAAAAGAATACAGACAGACAGAGAGTGAGAGACACAGACAGATAGACAGGGAGAGAGTGAGAGAGACACAGAGACAGACAGACAGACAGACAGACAGACAGACAGACAGACAGACAGACAGACAGACACACAGACAGAATCTATCTATCTATCTATCTATCTATCTATCTATCTATCTATCTATCTATCTATCTATCTATCTATCTATTATCTAAACAGAGAGAGAGAGAGAGAGACAGACAGACAGACAGACAGACAGACAGACAGACAGACAGACGACAGACAGACAGACAGACAGACAGACAGACAGAGACAGAGAGAGAGAGAGGGGGGGGGGGGGTTAAGTACGAAAGTCATCTATTTATTCATGTATTCTTTTTATTTCGAGGACAATGCCATGCCCTAACTGGAGGACAAACGTACGTGGCATGCTTTTTTATTATTATTTTTTAAATTCAATCCTCGACTAGAGCTCTGAGGTTTACCAATGATTGATATTTCGCGTGTGCGACCGTTTTGCCCACCATGAAGGTAGCCACATTCATTCCGACTTCGGGGATGTATGTTGGGTATTTGTGTTTCCATAACCCACCACACGCTGACATGAATGACGATCTTTAACATGCATATCTGATTTTCCGCATGTGAATATTCACGAAGGGAATGAAGGCAGTGGCAGGTCTGCACATGAAGTTGAACTGGGGAGATCGTAAAAAATCCCTACTCCGTAATTTACCGGCCGTCGCCGAGATTCGAACCCAGGACTTGATGGAACGATGAGACTAAAAGTGGAAAAGTGTTCACAAGGACATAGCATTCGTGGCATTCACGCATTCCGAAATTTTTGGCATCATCCTAAAGACTAGCGCCCAGACCACTATTCCTAGTTCAGTGCAAGGGAAACAAGTATAGAGACAGACAGGACACGAACCTTCAGTCTCTTCTTTTCACTTTTTTTTTTTTTTTTTTTTTTACACCACTTTAAGTCAGGGCAGACTTCGCTGCATGAAATTCGGGCTGCTCTCTCTCTCTCTCCCCGTGGAGAGCGCGTCACCACAAGAGCAGCGCCACCCATTATTTTTTTCCTATTTGCAAATGTATTTGTTTCCGTATTAGAGCGGCTTTTTCCTACAGAATTTTGCCAAGGACAACTCTCTTATTGCCGTGGGTTCTTTTACATACGCTAAATAATGATGTGTAACACACGAAACCTCGGTTTATCGTCTCATTGGAAAGACTAGTATACCCAGACCACCACTCATGATCTAATGGATGGGGGGGGGGGAAGTTTTGGGCCCAAACGGGATTCGAACCACCGCACACTTCTGACCCCGACTTTTCACTTTCTAGACAGGCGCGTTACCTCTAGACCCCCATCCACTTCCATCCCTCCTCTGGCTGTCTACAGTGCCAGAGAACCACTCGGCCACCCATGCCTGCGTGGCTCAAACAAAGAGGGTTCTGGTCCATTAAATTTTCTCTCTGTCGGCTGCGTTACGAATAGGGGTGGGGGGTGGAGTTTCAGGGGGGAAGGGGGGGGTGAGTGGCGTAAAACGTGAATGAAACAACAAGTGCAACAAGGCCATTGGTGGAAAATGTCAAGGAGAGGGTGGGTCTTGTGTGTGTGTGTGTGTGTGTGTGTGTGTGTGTGTGTGTATGTGTGTGTGTGTGTGTGTGTGTGTGTGTGTGTGTGTGTGTGTGGTGTGTGTGTGTGGTGTGTGTGTGTGTGTGTGTGTGTGTGTGTGTGTGTGTGAGTGTGTGTATGTCACACTTCTGTTTCCGTGTCTGTCTGTGTCTCTCTCTAGCTCTCCCTCTGTCTTGTCTGTCTGTCTGTCCGTCGGTCTGTGTCTCTCTCTGTCTCTCTCTCTGTCTCTCTCTCTGCCTCTCTCTGTCTCTCTCTGTCTCTCTCTGTCTCTGTCTCTCTGTCTCTCTGTCTCTCTGTCTCTGTCTCTGTCTCTGTCTCTGTCTCTCTCTCTCTCTCTCTCTCTCTCTCTCTCTCTCTCTGCCCCATCAGTAAGTGTTCATTCAGTCTGTAGGGAGAGAAGGGCAGTGCAGTGAATGAAGTTGTCTGCTTCTCCTCCTTCGTCATCCTCCTTGATCCCTCACACAGCAGCGAGTCCACAGGCCCTGACCACTGCTGGGGTACACTGAAGGTCCTGCCTGACCACTGCTGGGGTACACTGAAGGCCCTGACCACTGCTGGGGTACACTGAAGGCCCTGACTGACCAGTGCTGGGGTACACTGAAGGCCCTGACTGACCACTGCTGTTGTACACTGAAGGTGCTCCACAGGCCCTGACCTCTGCTGTGGTGCACTGAAGGTGCTCCACAGGCCCTGACCTCTGCTGTGGTGCACTGAAGGTGCTCCAGGGGTCCACAGAGATTGTCCCTCATCAGCAGGCCAGATATCGGCCCTCAGGGGGTACGGGATAGCCTAGTGGTCAGAACATTGCGCTGCCAATTTGACGACCGGAGTTCGATTCCTGGTCGAGGGGATTTTTTCCCCAAAAGTTAACATAAGTGCTGACTCCACTAGGTGACGGGATAGCCTAGTGGTCAGAACATTGTACTCGAAATCTGACGACCCAGGTTCGATTCCCGTTCGAAGGGATTTTTTCTCCTAGAGTTAACATTAGTGCTGACTCCACTCTCCCCAAAAGTCCGGATGAGACTATAAACCGAGGCCCCATGTGCGAACGCACGCAGGACATCTTGCGCACACGTTAAATCCTGTTCCGCTTTTCGTAAGAGAAGGCCATTGTGTGCCAGTGGGAACAGATGACAAGATGTACAAAAACTGAATACACACTGGGACTGGATGTAAAAAAACAACACTTGAGTGCTTATTGCATTATCATCGATACAAAACAATGAATGAATATAAACGAATAAAGGAAAAAAAATGAATGAATAGGTTTTGGTGTGTTGGACAGGTGTGGAGGAAGTGTTCCACTGTCATGGGAGAAGTGCCACAGTTAGGGGCACGCCTCAGAATCTCCAGTGTGGAACTTGGTGAACATGTGATGTCTCAGTCTGCAGTGTCCAGTCCTCAGCCTCACAATGGTTACTTGGTCTTCACTGGGGAGGAGGTAGAAGTCATCCTTACTGAGGAAATCAGGTGCTGCTGAAGCCATCTTCTCTTTTGCTTTTCCTTCTCTATTGTCTTTGCTTCTTCATAGGTCTTGTCTTGCTCCCTTTGCCATGGATGCTGCTGTGTGAAGGAAGCCACTGGATGACAAGAGTTACAAAACTGCATACACATGGGGACTGGATGTAAAAAAAAAACACCTGAGTGCGCTTATTCCATTATCCTTGATATAAAAGAATCAATCAATAAATAAATAAATGAATATGCTCAGTGGACAGCTGCAGGGCAACAAGAGCGGAGGCAAGGGCGCTCTGTGAGTTTCCAATGGTCTGAAGCACAGACAGCGCATCTGAGGAAAATGACAACTCTGTGTGTGCGTGTGTGTGTGTGTGTTGTGTGTGTGTGTGTGTGTGTGTGTGTGTGTGTGTGTGGTGTGTGTGTGTGTGTGTGTGTGTGTGCGCGCGCGTGTGTGTATGTGTGTGTTTTTATTTATTTTATATTTATCGTATACCACTTAATGTCACAGCAGATTTTTCTGCGTGAAATTCGAGCTGCTCTCCCCTGGGAGAGTACGTCGCCACAAGTGCAGCGCCTACCCATTATTTTTTTTCATACATACAGCCCTGAGCCGCCCTGGGGACTCCAACTCCCCGATTTTTCCTCAGGGATGGTGTCTAAACACGACACCTGTGTGCATGCTCGTTTTTTTGTTGTTGTTTTAAAAAAAAAAAAATTGTCATCCCTCCTACCGGCACACGATGGCCTGCTCTTCCGAAAGGCGGAACGGGGTTTTAGCATGTGCGCAAGATGTGCTGCGTGCGTTCGCACACGGGGCCTCAGTTTATGGTCTCATCCGAATGACTGACTTTGACATTCAGTTCGATTTTTTTTCTCTCGTCAAACTGGGAAGAAAGGGCGAGGCTGGGAATCGAACCTGGAACCTCCGGGTTTACTTATTGGCAGGCGAACTTCTTAACCATCCTGCCACCTTCCTTCCTGTGTGTGTGTGTGTGTGTGTGTGTGTGTGTGTGTGTGTGTGTGTGTGTGTGTGTGTGTGTGTGTGTGTGTGTGTGTGTGTGTGTGTGTGTGTGTGTGTGTGTGTGTGTGTGTGTGTGTGTGTGTGTGTGTGTGTGCAAAATCTTCATTCTGAATTATGACACTGGTTTGTGACATTTTCCCGCCAGTTTTGTGTGTGTTTGATTATTGGGTGGGTTGGAGGGATTTTTTAAATTTTGCATGTTTCGCTTGTTTGTTTCTTTGGTTCTTTGGCTGGTTGGTTGGCTGGCTGGTTAGATGCTTGCTTGCTTGGTTGTTTGGTTGGTGTTTTTTTGTGGAAATGTTTTGTTATTGGTGTTGGTTTTTTTCCTTTTCAGGATCATTCAGAGTGACTTTGCCACATTTCTTAACCCCCCCCCCCCCTCTTTTGTCTTTTCTGTCCATTGCCTTTGTCTCTCTTTTTTCTTTGTCATTCTTTTCTTCTCCTTTTTATTTTTCTTCTTTTGTTTTCACGAAAGAGACAGATCCATAAATACACGTGCAATAATGGACATAGGAGCAAAAAGAGAGAGGCAGACAGATGGACAGAGAGAGAGAGAGAGAGAGAGAGAGAGAGAGAGAGAGAGAGAGAGAGAGAGAGAGAGAGAGATGAGGAGAGAGAGAGAGAGGAGAGAGAGAGAGAGAGAGAGAGAGAGAGAGAGAGAGACAAGGCAAGGCAAGGCAAGGCAAGGCAAGGCAAGGCAAGGCAAGGCAAGGCAAAGTCTTTTATTCGAGGATAATAGATAAGCACTCGTGTGCTTTTTTTACATCCAGTCCCCGCCCTTTTCAGGGATACATCAAGTTGAAAATATACTAAACAATAAGACTTTACGCAGTACCAAACAACACACAAGAATAAAGGACACTAGATATGATAAGGTAATAAAATGCACTCTTTCAGAAGACAAAAATCAGAAGTAACAATAACAAATTTTGATTATGGAAAAAAAAGAAAAGCGTTAGTAGATAAGGAGCAAACAAGAGAACAAAATGTAATAAACAACCGAAAACATCAATCCACCACTATCTATCAAAAATTGTACATGTAATATAAATCATACATTTGGATAAAAGGGGATTTTTTTAAAAAACTAGCATCCTTATTGGAGGGGGGGGGAGACATACTACCAATAAAATTATAATAAAAAAAAGAAAAGAGAGAGAGAGAGAGAGAGAGAGAGAGAGAGAGAGAGAGAGAGAGAGAGAGGAGAGAGAGAGAGAGAGAGAGAGAGAGACAGACAGACAGACAGACAGACAGACAGACAGACAGACAGACAGACAGACAGACAAACAGACTGACAGACAGACAAACAGACAGACTGACAAATAGACTGACAGACAGACAGACAGACAGAGACAGAGACGTACAGACAGACAGACTGAGAGAGGGGGGGAAAGAGAGGGTGGAATGTAGACAGAAAGACAGAGAAAGAGACAGACCATCAGAGGCAGAGAAAAAACAGTTGATACAACACCCCTACCCCCCTCACCCCCATCGCCCTCTCCCACCCCCTAAAAAAATCCCCCTCCATCCCCCTTCTATTACCTTGTAGTTCACCATGCACACTCAGACAGACAGGCAGACAGGCAGGTAGGTAAGCACACACACAGACACGCACACATACATACCGGGGACGGGATAGCCTAGTGGTCGGAACATTGCACTCGCAATTTGACGACCTGGTTTCGATTCCCGTTCGAGGAGATTTTTCTCCTGGAGTTAACATCAGTGCGGACTCCACTCTCCCCCAAAGTCCTTCGGATGAGACTATAAACCGAGGCCCCATGTGTAAACGCACGCAGAACATCTTGCGCACACGTTAAATCCTGTTCCGCCTTTTGTAAGAGTAGGCCATTGTGTACCGGTGGGAACAGATGACAAGATTTACAAAAACTGCATACTCAAGGGGACTGGATGTAAAAAAAGCACACGAGTGCTTATTCCATTATCCTCGATATAAAAGAATAAAATAAAATGAAAATAGATTTTAAAAAAAGCACACACACATACATACATACATATACACTCACACACACATAGATACATAATACATACATACATACATACATACATACATACATACATACATACATACATACATACATACATACATACATACATACATACATACATACATACTTGCATACGTGCATACGTGCATACGTGCATACGTACATACGTGCATACGTACATAAATACATACATACATACATACATACATACATACATACATACATACATACATTACATACATACATACATACATACATACATACATACATACATACATACATACACACAGACATATATACACACATATATACACACATATATATTTATATAACATTATATATATACATACATACATATATCATACATGCATACATGCATACATGCATGCATGCATACATGCATACATGCATACATGCATACACACAAACACACACACACATACACACACACGCACACACACACACACACGCACCGCACGCACGCACGCACGCACGCACCACAGAAGAGAGAGAGAGAGAGAGAGAGAGAGAGAGAGAGAGAAGAGAGAGAGAGAGAGAGAGAGAGAGAGAGAGAGAGAGAGAGAGAGAGAGAGAGAGAGAGAGAGAGAGAGGGCAAGGCAAGGCAAGGCAAGGCAAGGCAAGGCAAGGCAAGGCAAATTCTTTTATTCCGAAGATAACGATTAACCTCTTGTGTATCCTTTTTACATCCAGTCCCCGTCCTTATCAGGGATAAGAGAGAGAGCAGGAAGGAACAAAGAGACGGGGTCCCTCCCCCCCCCCCCCCCCCCAGATAACAATAACCAACGATGTCTCCTCTGCTTCACACCAACCACCAGCACCAAGGGCAGCGACCTCAAACACCCAAGGCCAACCCCCAACCCCTCTCCCTCCCCCCCTTCTGCTGATTCTCACATCAGTTTTCCTCCCCTCTCCCCCTCCCCCTCCCTCCCTCTCCTCCCTTCCGTCTCCATATTCCCCGGTTCTTTCTAGTTCCTTCCGCCGGAAGAGGACGTTGACCCCCTTTTCTATCTCCATGCGGCGCCAACACTGAAGAGTTCCCTGACCCGCTACGGCCTTTGGGAGTAGGTAGGTAGGTAGGTGGAGGGCGGGGGGGTGGGGGGGGAGAGCTGGGCTTTTAGTTATCTTGGGTTTTTCTTTTTTTTTTGTAACAAGGTGTACTTTAGATAGGTGCTTACTCTCTCTCTCTCTCTCTCTCTCTCTCTCTCTCTCTCCTCTCTCTCTCTCTCTCTCTCTCTCTCTCTCTCTCTCTCTCTCCTCTCTCTCTCTCTTGCCTTGCCTCCTCTCTCTCTCTTGCCTTGACCCCTCCCCCCTCCGTCTCTCTCTCTTTGTGACACACACACACACACAACACCTCACACAAACACAAACACACGCCATCAAGTATCTACGCTATCCTAAGAATGCAGAAGTGAAGTGTCTGCGTGTATCTAACCACGTAGACACACACACGCGCACCACAATCATGTACTTACATACTTACTCTACACAGTGCTTCCGCGGCCCAAATGTTTTGTCCACGCGCTAAACACCGTGCCTACAGACAGACAGACACGCCGAGTGCAGGCTTGCTGGGTAGGCCTAACACTCTCAGGGTCTTTGAGAGAAGGACCACTGTCAGGGTCACAGCAGGGCAGTAGCCTGCTGTTTTGGACTGGGGGTACATACATAGCCTACCCAGGGAAACCAAGGTCGGCTTGTGGTTACGTTACTGGAACCATTTGTATCGGCGATTGCCTTTCTAATGGACCATTCTATCCCCGTGGAAAGAATGAATGAATAATCTTTGTTTTTCAAGGGTAACAGAGTAAGCATTACATACTTTTTTTTCATCCGGCCCTTGCCCTGATCAGGGAATAAAGCTAAGAAACCCCCTCCCCTACCCCTACATACCAGCATCACCACCAGCAGCAGTTCAACCGATATTTTAAAAGAAGAAAACAGAATGCATTCAACAAAACGCGTCATCCTAACTGGATACACTGATAATAATTTAAACAAAAATAACATAGCAAAAAAATATTTAAAAATAGCAAATATTCAGGACCATGAAACAGAAGGCATTACAAATCTATAATGCGTGTGTGTGTGTGTGTGTGTGTGTGTGTGTTGGTGTGTGTGGTGTGTGTGTGTGTGTGTGTGTGTGTGTGTGTGTAGTGTGTGTGTGTTGTGTGTGGTGTGTTGTGTGTGTGTTGTGCAAGCGGGAAAACAAGCAAAGTAGGCATAAAAGGGGAAAAAACCAGATTAAAAAAAACCAACATAAAATCTTTAAAACACAAAAAGGGGGGGGGGGGGGGGGGGGGGGGGGGGGGGGGGGTAAACAAAAAATAACTAGCAAAAATATTTAAAAATAGCAAATATTATGGACCATGAAACAGAAAGGCATTACAAATCTATAATGCAGTGCCTTGTGTTGTGTTGTGTGTAGTGTGTGCTGTGTGTGTGTGTTGTGTGTGTGTGATTTGTTGTGTGTGTGTGTGTCGTGTGTTGTGTTCGTGTTGTGTGCAAGCAAACAAGCAAAGTAGGCATAAAAGGGAAAAAACCAGATTAAAACCAACATAAATTCTTTAAACACAAAAGGCTATATGAAAACTTTCTATATTCAATGGTAAGATACAGTTTGAATCAACTACAACCAAAACATCCTCCATAATAAGTCTAGGGCAGGGCAGGCGGGCAGGCAGGGCAGGGCAGGCAGGGCAGGGGCAGGAAAAGGGTGTGTAAGCTCTCGTATTTTCAACTGCTAGCAGGGTGAACTCGGACCTGACTGCAGAAGAGAAGAAATGCAAGCCCTAGAAATGAATCCTCAGAAGGCTTCCTACACACATTTCCTGGCAGGACCACAGGAACCAAATGATCAGTGTGGCAAGAGGTGATGGATCCTGAAAGCTGGGTGACTCAGGAACAACAGTCAGTGTGGCAGAGGTGATGATCCTGAAAGCTGGGTGATCAGGAACAACAGTCAGTGTGGCCAGAGGTGAGATCCTGAAAGCTGGGTGATCAGGAACAACAGTCATGTGGCCAGGTGATGATCCTGAAAGCTGGGTGACTCAGAACAACAGTCATGTGTGGCCAGAGGTGATGATCCTGAAGCTGGGTCTGACTCAGGAACCATCAACCCCTCCGCTGTTGTCAGAGGAGGAGAAGCTCACAGCTCTCTCAGCAAGACTTCTCCTCCAGGGGAAAGACACTTGAGGGGCATCCACCAGCCAAAAATGTGACGCTCCACCACATAAGGAGTCACATTGCACCAGAGGTCAATTTTGAATTATTGACATTTTATTGGTCTGCAATGAAATGGCTATACAATAGAAAAAAAAACCAGATTGAATATCGGACAATTCTATGACTAGTTATTACAAGTTAAAATGATAGACCGCAGGAAATGACACAACGAGAAATGGACAAGTTTAGTATCATAATAAATGGTCAGAATGAGAGGTGGGCATTTTTAAAGCACGTTTAAAAGCAAAAGGAAACAAAATTATGACTTGGTATTTCATTACAAGGGAGAATAATGGCTATAGTTTTATAATCAATCAAAAACTGAAAAATGCCAACTTGACCCCACCTGCCTTTAATGGCTTCTAGCTGAAAAGTGGGTTATGTGCTACGCGACTCATTTCGAGGTGGAGCGTCACAAAAATGAAATAGACACAAACCAACTCATGTCTCTCTTTCCGAGATTATCCTACAGAGGACAGACACATAAGGGAGGACAGACAGACACAGGCGGGGACAGACAGAGGAAGAACTGGATGATACAGTCCCCGCTCTTATCAGGGATAACATAAGATTTTTAAAAAATTGACCATTAAAAACCCCCAGAAACAGCAACAACAACAACAACAATAATAAACCAGCTAATAAAACAAGAGTAACGACAGGAACACTGACATAAAAAACAACAAACAAAAACAAAAACACAGCAAGAACACACACACACACACACACACACACACACACACACACACACACACACACAAAACACACACACACACACACACACACACACACACACACACACACACACACACACACACACGGGATAGCCTAGTGGTCAGAACATTGCGCTCGCAATCTGACGACCCGGGTTCGATTCCCGTTCGAGGGGATTTTTCCCCTGGAGTTAACATCAGTGCCAACTCCACTGTCCCCCAAAAGTCCTTCGGATGAGACTGTAAA
>CM060348.1:2820647-2823927 GCA_030674155.1 Stramonita haemastoma | reverse complement strand
CTTTCTACTCTTTTAAAGTGCCACGAATGGAATTTTCTCCTTTTTTTCAAGTTTCCGGGGAAATCGATTGAAATTGAAGTCTTTACAACGCTTTGCCCTTTTGGTTCTGGGTGTTTCGGTAACACCCTTTGTTTGTTGAAATTTTAACGTAAACACTGTTTTTGGATGTGCTTCCTGTTTTTTCTATTTTTCCCATGTTAAATTTTATATACCGTATTTTCTGCCCTTTTTGGGGTTTTTTTTTTCGTTCATTTTTGGGGGGGGGGGGGGGAGGGGGGGGGGTTTTAAAAATATTTTTAAATTTCAATTAATCGAAAAATATGCCAGTTATTGTGACTGATGGATTGTTGTAGATTACAAAAAAAAAACAATTTTTTTTAAATTTCCGGGTTTTATGTCCAAATGCCCGCAATCCCCCATATCAATAAAAAACAAAACAATTCAAAGCACTGGAGTACGACACAATGCAAACAGGAAAACCCAAAATTTAAAAAATCGTTACAACGAAACTGATAACCAAAAACTACAATATTTTGCCGTTTTTAAAAAGAAAAGAATTCAATATAAAACCATAAAAAAACATTGCCACACTTTTGGAAAATCTTTTGTTTTTTAAAAAACTTTTCCGACTGCATCGCAAAACCAAAGCAATGCAATGATAGACCACAGCGTTTTGTAGTAATAAAATATGTAAAGGGGGGGTTTTTTTTTTGTTTTGTTTTCAAGTTTTTAGCGCTGTTTAAATTCCACACACTTTAAGTTGCCCTCCATACTTACTTCCCCAGGCTTTGCCCCTTAAGAGCCTGGGAAACATCCCCCTAGTCTTCAAACTGGGGCCTTCTGCTACATTATTATTTTTAAATAATACTAAAACTTACAAAGCAATATCCCCAAAAATTATCCCCCCTTTTATACAAGCCCAAACAACACAATATAATGTTGCGTATAAAAATTTCTTTTGGGTTGGTGGGGGTTTGGGGGACCCCATATACCCCAAGTAAGTGTTTGATTGTTCATTTGGTTGTGTTTTGTTGATGGTGTGGCTGAAAATTTTTTTTGTCTTCTGTATTGAGTGCTTCTATTGACATAGCCAAATGTCATGTTTTTGAAAAAAAAAAGAAAAATGAATAGAAAACAACAACAAAAAAAATAGCTCATGTCGTTGCAGTATTATGTAACACAATGGAACAAAAACACCGAAATGACCACAACCTCCCCTTCACCCCCAAAAAAGCAAACCTAAACCACAGTTACAGACCATCTCTCTCTCTCCTCTCTCTTCTCTCTCTCTCTTCTCTCTCTCTATCTCTCTCTCTCTCTCTCTCTCTCTCTCTCTCTCTCTCTCTCTTCTCTCTCTCTCTCTCTTCTTCTAGGGGGGACGGATGCCTGGTGGTCAGACATTGCGCTGGCAATTTGACGACCCGGGTTCGAGTCCGGTCGAGGAGATTTTTTCTCTGGAGTTAAACATCAGTGCTGACTCCATCTCCCAAAGTCCTTCAGATGAGACTTTAAACCGAGGCCCCGTGTGCGAAACGCACGCAGAACATCTTGCGCACACGTTAAATCTGTTCCGCTTTTCGTAAGAGATAGGCCATCGTGTGCGGTGGGAACAGATGACATTTACAAAAACTGCGTACAACGGGGACTGGATTAAAAAAGCACATTGAGTGCTTATTCCATTATCCTCGATATAAAAGAATAAATCAAATCAAATCAAAATCTCTTCACAATGCCAATAGGTAAACAAGAGATTGAAAGCGAAGTTCAGTTTGTCATGCGCTGTCCAACTTTCAGAGAACTGCGGAACAGTGCATAATACATACCACTGAAGTTTTCTAAATCCCCAAGCCAGCTTCCATTTGCATTACTCATGGCATCCAAGAATGAACAAACAGTTAGAATTTGCAATCTATTTTACAAGGTTTTAAATTACGTTCAATATTGTTGTCTTATATTATCAATTTGCCTATTCTTTGTTTACGTTTTGATGATTTTGTATGCATCTTTTGTTTAACTTTTATTGCTCTTGTTGTGTTTGTTGTATGATCTAAACCTTTCATGAGGGGCAATGACCTATACATGATTAAATTATCTGTCTCTGTCTCTGTCTTGTCTCTGTCTCTGTCTCTCTTTTCTCTCTCTCTCTCCTCTCTCTCTCTCTCTCTCTCTTTTGTCTCTTTCTCTTCCCCCCCCTCCCCCCCCTCCCTCCCTCTCTCTCTCTCTCTCTTCTTTTGTTCTCTTTCTCCCCCCCCCCCCCCCTCCCTCCCTCCCTCTCTCTCTCTCTCTCTCTCTCTCTCCCCTCTCTCTCTCTCTCTCTCTCTCCCTCTCTCCCTCCTCTCTCTCTCTCTTCTCTCTCTCTCTCTCTCTCTCTCTCTCTCTCTCTCTCTCTCTTTTGCTTTTACTTCTCTTTTGTCTAAGAAGTTGTGAATATTAAGAACCTAAAGGAAACTTTCAGAGAAATTAGAAGAAAAGGAAACCACAGAAGAGAGAATGACTAACTGAATGAAATGAATGAATGAATAATCTTTATTATTCAAGGGTTACAGAGTAAATTTCCTCACATACTTTTTTTCATCAGGCCTTTGCCCTGATTTAAGGAATAGCAAAACAACAACAAAAAAAAAAAAACAAAATTAAAAAAAACAACAAAACCCAAAAACCAAAACACAGAAAGAACAGAGACAGAGACAAAGAGACAGAGGGAGAGACAGAGAGAGGATGATTTGTGGTGCAAAATGAAGGATAGAAGGAGGAGAAGGAAAAAAAAAAAAAAAGGGGGCGTTGACCCCCATTCTGAGCCAGAACTAGGTCAAGGCGCTAGGGGGTCACGTGATGTTTTGCCGCCAACCAATAACATGGTGATGATGACCCTCCTCCCCTCCCCTCCCCTTCCTCACCATTCCCCCTCCCTCTTTTTAGTTTTGGAGGGGGGGAGGGAGGAGGCATCTCCATCATTACTCAGTTTCACACACACACACACAACACACACACATACACACACATGTACACGCACGCACGCAAAACACACATAACCTCCACCCCTCACATACATACCCCCACATCCCCGCACACACACACACACACACCCCAACACACACACACACACACACCCCACCCCCCTCACTTACATACCCACACATCCCCGCACCACACACACACACACACGCATGCACGCACACCACACATACCCCACACATACAGCATCGCCCTCACACCACACACACGCACACACACATTTATCCCTCCCACACCACACACACACACCTTTTTTCACGCGCGT
>CM060348.1:2799824-2803047 GCA_030674155.1 Stramonita haemastoma | reverse complement strand
TTTCGGAAAACGACAAAGAAGACCCCCCCCCCCCCCCCCCCCCGAAGAACGCCCGACACGAAAAACCCCCAACCCACAATGGCCCCGTTTTTTATTTTGGGGGGAAAATTTTTTCTAATTTTTTACCCAGATAACAAATACACCCGTCTTTTTTTTTTACATCCAGTCCCCCTGGGTGTATGGTATGGGTTTTTTTTTGGTAAATTCGTTTTCAAAATTTGACGGATTAAGACAAAAATACTTTTAATTGGGGACCAAAGGAACTTTTTTACTACAACACAAAGATAATTATCATGATTGTTCTTTTCCTCCCTTTAACCCCGATAACTTTTTGCATAATTTGCTACGTTTTTCCCCACCATGGGCAGCTGCTTCTGTCTTTGAAAACCTATTGGGTTGTTCGTGTTTCCAAAACCCACAAAATCTGACATGAATTAAAGGGTTCTTAAACGTGCTTTTTTTTAAAATCTCCTGCGTGTGAAAATCAAACAAAAGGGAATTAAACACTGGCAGTTGCCTTAAGTTGTGGGAGATTAAAAAACCCCACACCTTAATTCACCAACGCCACCGAGATTCGAACCCACAATTCATGACCCATAATTGAAGTGGAAATTTATTTTTAACCATGGGCTGTACGTCTGTCCCCGTGACCAGCCCCCTTCCTGGTAAAATTCTCTTGACCGGGGTGGGTCTTTTGCTTGCCCCTTTGGGATAAGAAGGGATGAGTTATGCCCCTAGGGTATGCATTCAGCACACGGGAAGCGCTATACAACAGGGAAATTTTTCTGAAAAATTAGCAAAAAAAACCCCCCTACGTTTTCTAAAAAAAATAAACACTCAGCGACCGCACGCAGAACTTTTTTTGCCCACGTTAGATCCGTCCGCTTTTCGAAAAGAGTAGGCATCGTGGGGCGGGGGGAAAGATGACACTTACAAAACTGCATACACAGGGGGACGGATGTAAAAAAGCATATATTGTTTAAATTCCATTGTCCTCGGCATAAAAGAAAAATAAATAAATATAAAAGAAAAAAAAAAATATAAATATAAAAATTATGTTATATAACATTTTCATTTCGGTACAGAGATCACATCACTTTATACAAAAGGGAAAACCAGAAATTAAAAAAAAACCCATCAGACCATATGAAGAGCTCCTGACTACAGTGAAAAAACGCAACCCTAAAGGGGTATGGTCACGTCACACAATCATCTGGGCGGGCCCCAAGACAGTCCTACAGGGAACAGTAAGGGGAGGGAGACGAAGGGGCAGACAAGGAAACGATGAGAAGACAACATCAGAGAGTGGACAGGCCTTGGGTGGAACGATCTGCTACGTAGGGCGGAGGACCGTGGGGAGTGGAGGAAGCTGGTTGCAAAATCTTCAGTGGTGCCCCCACGGTTCACGGGACTACGGGACAGGTGAAGGTGAAGGTGTTAAAGACAGACCTTGATCCTTTAAGACATTGATGATCATTTGGGAACAGACGACAAAATTTACAAACCGCATACATACGGGACTGGATGTCAAAAAAAAAAGCACATGAATGCTTATTCCATTCGCCTCGAAATAAGATAAATAAATGAATAAATAAATATCAATAAATCAATGAATAAATAAGACTGAAGATACGTGCTGCTGTAACAAACGAACGTGACTAACTTCTCTCCTTGAGTTAACATCAGTGCTGACTCCACTCCCCACAAAAGTCTTTCGGATGAGACTATAAACCGAGATCCTGTGTGCAGAACGCACGCAGAACATCTTGCCACACGTTAAAAACCTTTCCGCTTTTCGGAAGAGTAGGCCACTTGTGCAGGTAAAAACGAATGTCCACACACAAAAAAGTATAGATTAAAACCACCACACACACAGTGTCGTGTTCAGACATCAATCCCCAATGTCGGAATACGGCTGGCTACCTAATGGTGGGGAAACACAAACAACAAAAAACAATGTCGTATACACAGAAATCTCACCATATAATAGGTAAACCTCGGGGCTCTAGCTGAAGAACAGAGATAATCAACGGAAGGAAGGAAGGAAGGCAGAAGAAGGAAGAAGGAAGGAAGGAAGAAGGAAGGAAGGAGAAAAGAGAGAAAGAAAGAAAGGAAGGAAGGACAGACGGAAGGACGGAAGGAAGGAAGGAAGGCAGGAACGGAAGGAAGGAAGAAGGACGGAAGGAAGGAAGGAAGGAAGGAAGGAAGGAAGTAAGGGAGGGAGGAAGGAAGGTAGGAAGGGCAGGAAGGTAAAAAGAATAATCGGAAAAGGCACAATGGAAGAATGTATAAAGGAGAGGAAGGAAGGAAGAAAGAAAGGAAAGAATTAAGAAAGGAAGGAAGGAAGGAAGGAAGGAAAGGAAGGAAGGAAGGAAGGAAGGAAGGACAGATAGAACTAAGGAAGGTTGGACAGAAGAAAGAAAAATATAGAAGGGCAGAAAAAAGGAAGGAAGGGAGAAAGAAAGCAAATAAATCCCAGATTTTATTTCTAAATAAAAACAAAAAAACACCTAACCTTAGCACCACCCCAGACGTCACATTAAAATAAGAACACGATTAGGCCTACTACACGATAAAAGACAGACACAGACTGCCATGATACATGAGATGATGATGATGATGATGATGATGATGATGATGAGATGGCTGCTAAAAAGGATGACGACAGGGGATAAGAGGCCAACAGGCTTAATGATGGGTTGTTAGACCTACACCCAGAAGGTCACTGAATCTCTCTCTCTCTCTCCTCTCTCTCTCTCTCTCCTCTCTCTCTCTCTCCTCTCTCTCTCTCTCTCTCCTCTCTCTCTCTCTCTCTCTCTCTCTCTTCTTATCTTCTTCCTTGACCCTTCCCCTCCCCCTTCCCCCACACACAAACCGGTGAGTACAAAGCAGGGGGAGAGAAAAAAATTCCAGCGCCAAGAAAAACAAAGAGCGAACAAAGACCTCATAAATACCCAGATAAGGGCGACAACCCTTCTCCTCCCTTGGCACCTTCCCTCCCCCAACCCTTTCATCCCCATTGCCCCCCTCCCCTCTACCCCCCCCCCCCCTCCTTCCTTTCTTTCTTTCAAGCCCACCCTCGGTTTTCTTCTCGTCTTTCTGTTCTTATTTTACGGGGACCATTCTTAGTGTAATACTGCGATCGTGGTTTCCATGTGCTTAGAAACTTTAACTTTTACACTTAAAGCCCCCCTCCCTTTCACACACACACACACACACACAC
>CM060348.1:2787324-2789824 GCA_030674155.1 Stramonita haemastoma | reverse complement strand
AAAGACATGAGCGGTTGTGCCATAGAGAGAGAGAGAGAGAGAGAGAGAGAGAGAGAGAGAGAGAGAGAGAGAGAGAGAGAGGAGAGAGAGAGAGAGAGAGAGAGAGAGAGAGAGAGAGAGAGAGAGAGAGAGAGAGAGAGAGAGAGAGAGCAAAATTTCTAAGGCACTGCTCATTTAATCTACCATCTTAGAAATAAAAACTTGGTTGACTTGACATACAATTTCCTATGACTTTACAATTCAAAGTGGTCATGGATTGATTTTTCGTCCTACTCTTTTAAAGTGCACACGAATGGCAATTACTTCTACCGTTTTCAAGTTTCCTGTGAAATCGATTAGAACTGAAGTCATACAACGCTTTGACCTTTGGTTCTGAGGTGTCGGTAACATCCTTTGATGTTGACAGCTTAACGTGAACACTGCCTGTGATGATCGCTTCCTGATTTTTCTATTCCTTCCATGTTCAAATAATGTACCGTAGTTCAGTGACTCTTTCTGGGTATTTTCGTTCATTTTTGGGGGGGAGGGGAGGGGGAGGTTAAAAGTATTTTAAATCTATCAACCTTAATCGAAAAACACCTGCCAGTTATTGTGACTGATGAGATTGTTGTAGACTTACAAATAAAAACAACTTTTTTAAAAATCCAGAATTTATAGTCCAAACTGACCGTCAATACCCCATATCAATGAAACAAAACAATTCAAAGCACTGGAGTACGACACAATGCAAACAGGACAACACAATAATAAACGATACAACGCAACATGATACACCACAATCCACTACAATACATAGCCGTGTCATAGAAAAGAATTCAATATAAAACCATAAAAATACACTGCCACACAATGGAAAATCGTGACTTTAAAAACATCCGACTGCATCGCAAACCAAAGCAATGCAATAGATAGCACCACAGCGATGTAAGCCAATACAATACTGTACAAGGGGTGTTGTTTTTTGTTTTGCTTTACAAGATTTAGCGCTGTATAAATTCCACACACTATAACAGCTTGCCCTCCATACTTACTTACCCAGGCTTTGCGCTCTAGAGCCTAGAGAACATCTCCATAGTCTTCCGAGACTGACGGATGCCTTCTGCTACATTATTATTGTTAATAATACTAAACAATACAAAGCAATATCACACAATATCATCCCTATACAAGCCAAAAACAACACAATATAATGTTGCGTATACACTTTCTTTTGGTGGTGGTGGTTGGGGACCCCATATAGCCACGTAAGTGTTTGATTGTTCATTTGGTTGTGTTCTTGTTTATGGTGTGTTGGTTACACTTCTGGCTGATATACTTTTTGGTCTTCTATATTGAGTGCTTCTATTGACATAGCCAAATGTCATGTTTTTGAAAAAAAAAAAAAGATGAATAGAAAACAACAACAAAAACAAAAAATAGCACAATGTCGTGCAGTATTATGTAACACAATGGAACAAAACACCGAAATGACCACAACCTCCCCTTCCACCCCCAAAAAAGCAACCTAAACCACAGTTACAGATCCCCCCCCCCCTCTCTCTCTCTCTCTCTCTCTCTCTCTCTCTCTCTCTCTCTCTCTCTCTCTCTCTCTCTCTCTCTCCTCTCTCTCTCTCTCTCTCTCTCTCTCTCAGGGGGACGGATAGCCTGGTGGTCAGAACATTGCGCTGGCAATTTGACGACCCGGGTTCGAGTCCGGTCGAGGAGATTTTTCTCCTGGAGTTAACATCAGTGCTGACTCCACTCTCCCCAAAAGTCCTTCAGATGAGACTTTAAACCGAGGCCCCGTGTGCGAACGCACGCAGAACATCTTGCGCACACCTTAAATCCTATTCCGCTTTTCGTAAGAGTAGGCCATCGTGTGCCGGTGGGAACAGATGACATTTACAAAACTACGTACACACGGGGACTGGATGTAAAAAAAGCACATGAGTGCTTATTCCATTATCCTCGATATAAAAGAATAAATCAAATCAAATCAAATCTCTTCACATGCCCAATAGGTAAACAAGAGATTGAAAACGAAGTTCATTTTGTCATGCGCTGTCCAACTTTCAGAGAACTGCAGAACAGTACATGACTACATACCACTGAAGTTTTATAAATTCCCAAGCCAGCTTCCATTTGCATTACTCATGGCCTCCAAGAATGAACAAACAGTTAGAAATTTGCCAATCTATTTATTCAAGGCATTTAAATTACGTTCAATATTGTTGTCTTGAATTATCAATTTGCCTATTTTTTGTTTACGTTTGTGATGATAGTATGTATGCATATATAACTTTAATGCTCTTGTGTGTTTGTTGTGTACAACCCTTTCATGAGGGGCAATGACCTATACATGATTAAATTATCTCTGTCTCTGTCTCTCTCTCTTTTGTCTCTTTCTCTTCGCCCCCCCCCCCCCCCCCTCTCTCTCTCTCTCTCTCTCTCTCTCTCTCTCTCTCTCTCTCTCTCTCTACTTCTATTTCTAGTCTAACAAGTTCGTGAATATTAAGAACCT
>CM060348.1:2769824-2784824 GCA_030674155.1 Stramonita haemastoma | reverse complement strand
GCGGAGACAGAGATCAGTGCTGTAGAGGTAAGGCACCTCCTATAATGCAAAAAGTCCTGGTTGAAGTGTGCGGTGGTTCGAATCCCGTTTGGGCCCAAAACTTTCCCCCATCCATAAGACCATGAGTGGTGGTCTGGATGCTAGTTTTTCGGATGAGACAATAAACCGAGGTCCCGTGTGTTACAAATAATTATCAAGCGCACGTAAAAGAACCCACGGCAACAAAAGAGTTGTCCCTGGCAAAATTCTGTAGAAAAAGCCTCTCTGATATGGAAAGAAATACAGTTGCAGACAGGGAAAAGAGAAAAAAATGGGTGGTGCTGCTCATGTGGCGACGCGATCTCCCCAGGGAGAGCAGCTCGAATTCACGCAGAGAAATCTGCCTTGACTTACGGCAGTGTAACACACAACACACACACACACACACACACACACACACACACACACACACACACACACACACACACACACACACACACACACACACCCACACACAACACACACACACACACACACACACAACACACACAACACACATACGCACACACACACACACGCACACGCACACCCACCCACACTACACACACACACACACACACACACACACACACACACACACACACACGGACAACACACTCACACACACACAACACACATACGCACACACACACACCCACCCCACACACACACACACACACACACACACACACACACACACACACACACACACACACACACACACACACACACATACACATACACGGACAATACACTCACACAGACACAACACACATACGCACACACACACACACACACACACACACACACACACACACACACACACACACACACACACACAGAGACAACACACTCACACACACACAACACACATACGCACACACACACACACACACACACACACACACACACACACACACACACACACACACACACACACACACACACACACAACACACACACACACACACACACACACACCAACTACGAGAGAAACTGAAGAAAGCAAGCAGTTCAATGAAAGATGTCAGCAAAATAAAGAACACACAAAAAATTCCCCTGACCTTTATATCAGGGTCCTATGACGTCACTGACTGGCATCAGTTCCCGAAATAATTGTTGTGGTGAAGAGGAGAGAGAGGGGGGGGGGGGAGGAGGGGAGAGAGAGGGAGGGAGTAGAGAGAGAGAGACGAGAGAGAGAGAGAGAGGGGGGTGAGGAGGGAGGGAGGGAGTGAGTAGAGAGGGAGAGGCGAGAGAGAGGGAGAGAGAGAGAGGGAGAGGGAGAGACACGGAGAGAGAAAGGGAGAGGGAGATAGATAGATAGATAGAATGAATGAATGAATGAATGAATAATCTTTATTTTTCAAGGGTTACAGAGTAAGCATTACATACTTTTTTTCATCCGGCCCTTGCCCTGATCAGGGAATAAAGCTAAGAACCCCCCTCCCTACCCCTACATACCAGCATCACCACCAACAGCAGTTTCAACCGATAGATAGATAGATAGATAGATAGATAGATAGAGAGAGAGAGAGAGAGAGAGAGAGAGAGAGAGAGAGAGAGAGAGAGAGAGAGAGAGAGAGAGAGAGAGAGAGAGAGAGAGAGAGAGAGAGAGAGGAGAGAGAGAGAGAGAGAGAGAGAGAGAGAGAGAGAGGAGAGAATCAAATCAAATGAAATCAAGTCAGTATGATTTATTTTGGGGATAATGAATAAGCGCCCATGTGGGTGGGTTTTTTGTGTTTTTTTTAAATCCAGTCGCCGCCCTTATCAGTACAATAGTACATCATGATGGTAAGAGTTAGGGAGGGGGGAGGGGGCGCACAAAAGCCTGAATTACTTCTGCCTAAATCAGTCACACCAACATCTGGACTGGCCAAGACTGTCCTACAGGGAACAGTAAGGGGAGGGAGACGAAGAGGCAGACAGAGGAAACGATGGGAAGACAACATCAGAGAGTGGACAGGCCTTGAGTGGAACGATCTGCTACAGAGGGCAGAGGACCGTGAGGAGTGGAGGAAGCTGGTTGCCGAATCTTCAGTGGTGCCCCCCCCCCACGGTCTGCTGGACAGGTGAAGGTGAAGGTGATATCAGTTCTTACACTCCGCCTCAGCATCAGAGAGAGGTGATAAACCTTTCCTTTTTTGTTTTTCATTCTTCATCAAGAACTGTCAGGTTCACCAATGGAGACATCGTGTGTGCATGCAGCCTGCTTTCCCTATCAAGGTAGCCGCGTTCCGACTTCCTGGATGATGTCTGTCTGAACATGAGGTCAATGTGCAGCGTGCTTTTTAAATTCATGCTGTCACCATGTCCTACCCACACACAAATGCCTACACTGGTGAGACTACAAACCGAGGTCCCGTGTGCGAACGTATTTTGCGAATACGTTAAAATCCGTTCCACTTTTCGGAAAAGTAGGCCATTGTGTGGCAGTGGTTACGGATGACAAAATTTACGCAAACTGCATACACACGGGGAAAGCTGATGTTATCTCCAGGGGAGAAAATCTCCTGAAATAGGTGTTATGGTGATTCCTCAAAAACAAGCCAACACACACACACACACACACACACACACACATACACACACACACACACACACACACGCGCACGCACGCACACACACACACACACACACACACACACACCACACACACACACACCACACACACACACACACACACACACACACACACACACACACGAAAGTAGGTATATAATCCTGCAAATGTGAAGGGCATTGAATTGCAAAGGGATTGTCAAGTATTACGCAAACACAGTGTCTGTAAACACGGCATAAATCGATTATACACACACACACACACACACACACACACACACACACACACACACACACACACACACACACACACACACACCACAACACACACACACACACACACACACACACACATACTCTATCATACAGATACTCTACTCATACAGATGACATTTACAAAACTACATACACACGGGGACTGGACGTAAAAAAGCACAAGAGTGCTTATTCCATTATCCTCAATATAAAAGAATAAATCAAAAATCAAAACCTATCTCCTTCCCCCATTGGAATATCGGGGGCCTGTCAGTATAAACAGCATCCCCACCTTCTGGAAATTCTGTGCAAAAAATTCCCTCTTTTCTATCCCTCTCTTTGTTGTTTTTGCCATGTTCCTTTCCTTCCTTCCACCTGTTTCTTTGTATCTTTTTGCCTTCTTGATCCATTTTCTTGCCTCAGTTTTCCTCCAGAAAGACTTCACCTCCACCTGTCCCGTAGTCCCGTGGACCGTGGGGGCACAACTGAAGATTCTGCAGCCAGCCTCCTCCACTCCAGACTTACAAGAGAACCATTCTCTCCCACACCGAAAGCAGATCCCCAGGGCCTGACGTGTCAGCAGCTCAACAGCAAGGCAATGCAATTTTTCCCTCAAAGTTAATTGTAAAAAAAAGGTAAAGGTGTCCTGCAACCTGGGTGGTCGTAGGGGAGCGAGGCATCAGAGACCTCAGCTTCTCTAGGGGCCAGCATATTGGGGGCAGCGGCGCCCATCTCCTCTCCCTCGCTGCTTTACCTCCCCTGACCCTAAAGAGGGCAGGTATCCATTGACAGCTGGGCGAACTGGGGGAGGGGGCTGTACTTGAAGCCAAGGCACACAAAACGGTCACCCATCCACTTTGGTAACCACGCTGGATGCTGCTTAACCTTAGTTTGGGGGAAAGGGAGTGCTGCGACCACTGAGCTATCCCATCCCCTTGTAAATGCATTGCAAGGCAAGGCATTTTGTCTACAAGTGTACAGACAACAGTACTTGCTGGCTGACCCTTGGAGGAAAAGAAAAAGGAAAAATGTCTCTGTCTTATTACAGTACACACTGCATACTCACGTCACCCAACATAGCTTGTGCTTAAACACATGTTAATTAGAATTAAAGACAAACTCTACTTTTTTTCTTTCTTTTTTTTTGGACATTTTACACCACCACTTTAAGTCACGGCAGTTTCTCTGCCTGAAATTCGGGCTGCTCTCCCCGGGAAGAACGCATCGCCACAAGAAAAGCTCCACCCATATATTTTTTTCCTGTCTGCAACAGTTTTTGTTTCCCTATCAGAGAGGCTTTTTCTACAGAATTTTGCCAGGGACAACCCTCTTGTTGCCGTGGGTTCTTTTACGTGCCCTAAATAATGACGTGTAACACACAGGACCTCGGTTTATCATCTCATCCAAAAGACTAGCACCCAGATCACCACTCATGGTCTAATGGATGGGGGAAAAGTTTGGGGCCCAAACGGGATTCGATCCACCGCACACTTCCAACCCGTCTTTCGCTTTCTAGACAGGCGGTTACCACTAGACCACCGATCCAGAGGACAAGATTTACAAAAGTGCATACACAAGAGGACTGGATGTAAAAAAAAAAAAAAAAAAAAAAGAACAATAAAGAAAAACCACGAGTGCTTATTCCATTGTCTTCAATATAAAAGAATAAATAAATAAAAATCCACCAATCTTTTCTTTCTTCCTTTTTCTTTCTTTCTTTCTTTGCTTTGCTTTTTTCTTCTTTTTTTTCTTTCTTTCTTTCTGTTTTTCTTTCTTTCTTTACTTCTTTCTTTCTTTCTTTGATTCTTTCTTTCTTTCTTGCGATCTTTCTTTCCGTCTTTCTTTCTGTATTTTTTCTGTTTTTTCTTTCTTTCCTTATTTTTTTCTTTCTTTCCTTCCTTTTTTAAGTCTTTTTTTTCTTTCTTTTTTTCTTTTTTCTTTCCTTCTTTCTTTCTTTTTTCTTTCTTTCGTTTCCCTCTTCCTTCTTTCTATCTATGTTTTTTTCTTTCCTTCCCTCTTTCTTTCTTCTTTCTTTCTTTCTTTGCTTCTTTCTTTCTTTCTTTCTTTCTTTCTTTTTTTCCTTCTTTCTTTCTTTCTTTCTTTCTTTCTTTCCTTCCTTCTTTCTTTTCTGTCTTTCTTTCGTTCCTGTGTTTCCTTCTATTTCAAAGGATAGAAAATATGTGAATAACCTGACATACTGACCTTTCTGGGGAAAAGCAAAGTGGGTCTTTAATTTATCAGTTTAAAGTGTATTTGTAACAAAAGAGGATAGTTGAGTGAGTGTGTTGTGTTTGTGTGTGTGTGTGTGTGTGTGTGTGTGTGTGTGTGTGTGTGTGTGTGTGTGTGTGTGTGTGTGTGTGTGTGTGTGTGTGTGTGTGTGTGTGTGTGTGTTGTGTGTGTGTGTGTGTGTGTTGTTTGTATGTGTTTTTGTGTGTGTTGTGTGTGTGTGTGTGTGTGTGTTTTGTGTTTTTGTGTGTGTGTGTGTGTGTGTGTGTGTGTGCGTGCGTGCGCGTGCACGCGCGTGTGCGTGTGTACACCCCTCACCTCTGCAATGGCAGGTTACCGTCATTCACTTTTACACTCAATTCCTACTTCAGGTTTGTAGAGAACTACAGAAGCCATTGCCAGTACTTTCATTTTGTCTGGGGTTTTTTTGTGTGCTTTCTTTCTTTCTTTTATCTTCACTAACCTCTGCGAAATTATAAAATACGCGAATGACCTGACCCGCTGACTTTTCTTGAAATAGCAAAGCTGATCTTTGATTTGAAACTGTGTTTACGTACAAAGTGTGTGTGATGACGTGAATAGGTAGAGTGTGTTACATAGCTAACAGGTAGATCGTCTGTCAGTGTGTTGTGTGTGTGTGTGTGTGTGTGTGTGTGTGTGTGTTGTTGTGTGTGTGTGTGTGTGTGTGTGTGTGTGTGTGTGTGTGTGTGTGTGTGGTCTTCAATTTAAACGTCTATCCACTAAAAAGTGATTTTAGACAAATGATTGGGGGGAAAAAAAAAGAAAAAAAAAAAGAAAAAAAAAAGAGTCGGTGTGTTTGTGTGGACAGGTGAATGGAGGATAATAGAAAAAACAACAACAAAACAGGTCTAACCATCAGAAACTGCTTGAACTGTACATACTAAAAGATAACAAATAGAAGCAAGATAACTTGAGTAAGATTAAATAATATATATATATATATATATATAAATTATATATATATATATATATATATATATATATATATATATATATATATATATATATATATATATATATATTGTGTGTGTGTGTGTGTGTGTGTTGTGTGTGGTGTGTGTGTGTGTGTGTGTGGACTCTGTGTGTGTGTGTGTGTGTGTGTGTGTGACTCTGTGGTGTGTGTGTGACTCTTGTGTGTGTGTGTGTGTGTGTGTGTGTGTGTGTGTGTGTGTGTGTGACTGTGTGTGTGTGTGTGTGTGTGTGTGTGTGTGTGTGTGTGTTGTGTGTGTGGTGTGTGTGTGTGTGTGTGTTCTTACATGCAGTAAATACCACGATAAGATAACATGTTATTGGAACAAGAAAAAGGTAAAGTCCAATCTAAAGTACGGGCAACTGGACTATGAAGCAAACATTCAGAAATTCTAAAAATTAATGAAAAATCACTGAAAACATTTTCTAATGAACAATCGGGAATATTGGGCAAATATGTTTTTAAAACTTTACATTCAAAAATCAAATGAAAACTTGAAATGTTTTCACCACAACAGCACGTAACACCTGTCACAAATTTTGTTTTAAATGCATTTAGCTTTAGTCTATAAAGTAGCGAGATTACTTTCTGAGCTTCACTATACTATAATGTGGAAAATTCGAGACCATATTTTTAAAGTTATAAGTCTTTACAATATGATGTTTAGAATTGCTACCAAAATCTTAACTAATAATTTCATTTCATTCTTGGATTCCTTTTCCAACAGACTGTAAGTCTCAGAGATTGAGAGTGGATACATTAATGTTATTGATCCTTTCTCTTGTTTCGCACCCCTTTGGCACGCGATCTGCCCATTCATTACAAGAATGTGTGTGTGTGTGTGTGTGTGTGTGTGTGTGTGTGTGTGTGTGTGTGTGTTTTGTGTGTGTGTGTGTGTGAGTGCCCGTGTGTGTATGAGTGTGTGTGTGTATGAGTGCGCGTGTGTGTATGAGTGTGTGTGTGTATGAGTGTGTGTGTTGTGTATGAGTGTGTGTGTATGAGTGTGTGTGTATGGTGTGTGTGTGTGTTTGTGTGTGTGTGTGTATGAGTGTATGTGGATATATGTGTGTGTGTGTACACATGTGTGTAAGTGTCTGTCTATATCTGGGAGGGCTTTATTGCTCCCCTTTAGAAACTGTGATTACGTAATGTTCGCCCATCCCTCAGCAATTCAACACCACACATGGGCACAGCACAGGGCTACATAGCTGGCTATCTTCATACACACTGTTATGCACGTCACACAGAAAAAGTGAGAGAGAGAGACAGAGACAGAGACAGAGAGAGAGAGACAGAGACACAGAGAGACAGATGAGAGAGAGACAGAGGGAGGGAGAGAGAGAGAGAGGGAGACACAGAGAGAGAGAAGAAGAGACAGAGACGAGAGACAGAGACAGAGAGAAAGTGTGTGTGTGTGAGTGTGTGTGCGCGCGCGCACGCGCGTGCACCTGTCTGTGTGTGTGCAATGCGCACGTGTCTATGTGTATATGTATTGTGTGTCTGTTAGTGTGTGTGTGTGTGTATGTGTGTGTGTGTGTGTGTGTGTGTGTGTGTGTGTGTGTGTGTGTGTGTGTGTGTGGTGTGTGTGTGTGTGTGGTTCAATATCTCAAGTTCCCTCAGCAGTTGTGTTTACGTAATGTCTAACGATCCGTTTGAAGTTCAACACCTTTAACACCCTGAAACAGACAGCACCTCGTTCCTTTGTTTCTACCCACCCCCACCCCCACACACCCACGCACACTCACATACAAAACGCATACCACGGGGACTGGATGTAAAAAAGCACACGAGTGCTTATTCCATTATCCTGGATATAAAAGAATAGATAAATAAATAAGTAAATAAATAAATAAAATACCCACACATACAGACACATTCTGTCTGTCTGTCTGTCTGTCTGTCTGTTGTCTGTCTCTCTCTCACACACACCACCTCTCTCTCTCTTCTCTCTCTTCCTCTCTCTCTCTCTCTCTCTCTCTCATTCTCTCTCCTCTCTCTCTTCTCTCTCTCTCTCTCTCTCTCTCTCTCCTCTCCCTCTCTCTCTCTCTCTTCTCTCTCTCTCTCTCTCTCATCTCTCTCTCCTCAACACACACACACCACATACCCACACCGCTGTCCATACGTGTGTGCATGTTTTGGGGCGTATGTGTGTATGGATTGTATGTAGAATACTGTCTGTGTTGTAGGAGGCTAAAAAAAAAACAACCCATAAAACAAACAACTTAGGCTGTGGAGAATCACAGTGGAAAAAAAGAGAAAGAGAAAATGCCATACTGGTTTGTTCATTTATTTATTCATTCATTTACTTATTTACTTATCTAATTATTCTTTAGGGTCAGGGAAGTTTTTAACAGCGAGGAGAGGAGATGGGCGCCCCCCGCCCTCATATTCTTTTTTCCTGACGGAGGCCTACTACTATTCATTTATTATCGAGGATAATGGAATAAACCTAATGCACTTTTTATATCCAGCCCCGTGTGTAGCAGTTTTGTCAAGATTGTCATCTGTTCCCATCAGCACACAATGGCCTACTCTTTCGAAAAGCGGAACAGGATTAAAACGTTTTGCGCAGATGTTTTCTGCGTACCTTCGTACATAGGGCCTCAGTTATATAGTCTTCATCGAAAGAAATTGGGGGGGGAGAGTGGAGTCTGCACTGATTTTAACTCCACAAAGAGAGGAGAGAGAGAGAGAGAGAGAGAGAGAGAGAGAGAGAGAGAGTAGAGAGAGAGAGAAGAGAGAGAGAGAGAGAGAGAGGAGAGATAGAGAGAGAGAGAGAGAGAGATAGGAAGGAGGGGGGGAGAGACAGACAGACACACACAGACACACAGACACACAGACAGACAGACAGACAGAACAGACCACACACAACACAAACACACACACACACACACACACCACACACAACACACACCACACACACACACACACCCAACACAACACACACACACCACAAAAAAAAGAGGATCAAAGCGCCTTCGATTACCAACCATGGGCGCACATCCACTTACGTGAAACAACTCCACTGACCCAGTTTTTTTTTTCCCCCCCCTCTCCCCTCTCTCTCTCTCTCTCCTCTCTCCCCTCTCTCTCTCTTCTCTCTCTCCTCTCTCCTCTCTCTCTCTCTCTCTACTCTCTCTCTATATATTTAAATAAAAATATATATAAAACCTCAAAACCCTGACAGCGCCTCAATACAGCGTCTGACTGGGCGTCAGCAAGCCGATTGAGGGACCTTACTTTTTTCCCCGGTAGCTCCCGACCGCGGAATTCAAAGTCATAGGGTGGCAATAGTGACGTCATAGAGAGGGAAGAATGGACCGACAGGCATGCAGCGAAAAATCGTGATGATGGATATTTATGGCTTTGGGATTCCCCAGTTACCAACTGAAATCTCCCTGTGTCACTGGGGGGGGGTTGTTTTCTGTTTGCTCTTTTACTCCCTGGTTTTGTTTTGTTTGTTTTGTTTTCTAGTTGTTACTTTGGCGGAGCCCATCCCTTTCCAAGAGGGAGTTTTCAGACTAGTAGTCATATAATTTTATATTTTTTCTACTTCTTTCCCTGCGGTTTCTTTTTGTCTCGCCAAGGAAGGATTGATGTTAAGTGGAATTGGGGGTGGGGGGTGGGTAAGATGGGGGTGGGGTAGGTTATGCTGTTGTGTTTGTGGTGTGTTGTGTATGTGTTGTGTTGTGTTTTTGTAGTATGGTTTGGTGTTGTGGGATGTAGTGTAGTGTAGTGTAGTGCAAGTTTAGGTAGTGTAGTGTATTGTAGTATGGTGTGGTGTATGTAGTGTAGTGTAGTGTTGTGGTAGTGTATGTAGTTGTAAGTGCATGTAGTGTAGTGTAGTTTAGTGTTAGAGTAAACGAAACGTAGTGTAGTGTGGAGTGGTGTGGGGTGGTGGGGTGGGGTGTGGTTTTGGTGTGGTGTGGTGGGGTTTTTGTATGTATTGTGTTTTTCTTTATTGTATTGTACTGTATTGTAATGTGGGTTTTTTTTGCTGCATTGCATTGTTTGTGTAGTGTAAGGGAGTGTAGTGTAGTGTAGTGTAGTGTATGTAGTGTAATGTAGTGTAGTGTAGTGTAGTGTAGTGTAATGTAGTGTTTTGAGTTTTTATTGTATTGCATTGTATAGCACTTTATTGCATCTTAATACATTGTATTATATTGTATTGTATTGTGTTTTTTTTGTAATTTTCACTTTTTGTTTACAGCAATTTCTCTGTGTGAAAATTCGGGCTGCTCTCCCCCGGAGTGGCACGTCTCCACAAGACAGCGCACCCCGTTATTTTTTTTTCTTTTTCCCTTTTCTACAACTGTATTTGTTTCCTTAAACCGGGGGTGGCTTTTTTCTACAGAATTTTTGCCAGGGAAAAACCCTCTGTTGTTAAATAACACGCAGGGAATGAAGAAAAACTGGCGGTCTGACATGAAGTTTAATTTGGAAGATTTGTAAAAATCTCCACCCCTAATTTCACCAGATGCCACTACCCCACCAACAACAGCAACAACCCAACAATAAAACAACAGCAGCCCGCAACAACAACAATAACAACAGCAGCAGCACAAAAAGCAGCAGCGCAGCAGTAGCGGCAGATTATTCTAAGGGATTCTTACAGGTTACGATCCTCTTCTTTTCTCTCTCCCCTCTCCATCTCTCTCTCTCCCCCTCACTCTCTCTCTCTCTCTCATCCTCTCTCTCTCAGGCTGAGCGATCTATAAACTAGATAAAACAACAGCCAAGAATCAGATGCAACAAACAACACCCAAAAGGCAATCAACTAGTTAAGTATGCTGTGTTATAGAGATGATTGCCCAAACAAACGACTGGATAGATCAATAGGTAGCCTGAACAATTCAATGAACGAATAAATGAATAAATAAAAAGTGGCATGCAGATAGACAAATAGACAGACAGACCAGACAGACAGACAGACAGAGATAGATAGATAGATAATAGATAAGATAGATAGATAGATAGATAGATAGATAGATAGATAGATAGATAGATAGATAGATAAGATAGATAGATAGAAGATATAGATAGATAGATATGATAGATAGATAGATAGATAGACAGACAGGCACATACATACATACATACATACATACATACATACATACATACATACATACATACATACATACATACATACATACATACATACATACATACATACATACATACATACATACATACATACACATACGAGTAAATCAATAAACGAACTAAACAACATATAAACAGAAAAATAAACTAGCAAATAAAAGAATTTGTTTTAAAGGTAAATAAATAAATAAAATAAATAAACCAAGCCTCCACTCCACCACATCACAAACTAGGCCCATTGATCTTCGACTTCCGTTCCGGACAGCCAGCCAATCAAATCGAAGCTCATCTCACGCAAGCGCGACCTTTCGGCGAAAACGGCGAAATGTCAGCAGGAACGACAATCGATACTTCCATTCTTGCCAGCGCGTGCGTAAAAAGGCCAGCCGTGACGTCAGAGCAACTTATGAATGGAATTAAAAAGAGACAGCTGAAGGGGAAAACGCAGAAGCGAGAGGAGGAAAAAAAAGACAGGAAATGGGGGAAGTAGAAGAAATAGGAGAGAGAGAGAGAGAGGAGAGAGAGAGAGAGAGAGAGAGAGAAGGAGAGAGAGAGAGAGAGAGAGAAGAGAGAGAGAGAGAGAGAGAGAGAGAGAAGAGGAGGGAGGGTATGTAAGGATGACAGAAAGAGGGGGAGAGAGAGGGGGAGAAGGGCGGGAGAGAGAGGGGGAGAGAGAGAGGGGGGAGAGGGCGGGAGAGAGAGTGGGAGAGACAGAGGGAGACGTACAGGAGAGAGAGAGAGAGAGAGAGAGAGAGAGAGAGAGAGAGGAGAGAGATGAGAGAGAGAGAGAGAGAGAGAGAGAGAGAGAGAGAGAGAGAGAGCACCGAACACTGAACACTGAAACTGTTTAATGCACATCGACCTTTGGCTACAATACACCTCAAGGTACATGGGTGGAAAGAGGAAAAAAACAAACAAATAAACAAAAAGCCCACATAAAATTTAACAAGTTTCGTTTAGACCTTGGTAACACAAAACTATACACTCATACATCATAATATTTCATAAACACGAATACAGTGGTGACTGGGACAAAAATGCATACACACACAGATCAGATGTCTTCCTTCATTTCCCTGCTTCTTAGAAGACCATCTGAGTCCAGTATCCTCTGGAAACGAAATTGATAATGACGTAATACTTGATACTGTTGCTGGTCTATCCCAGGAGAGAGAGAGAGAGAGAGAGAGAGAGAGAGAGAAAAGAGAAGAGAGGAGAGAGAGAGAGAGAGAGAGAGAGAGAGAGAGAGAGAACAACAGACAGACAGACAGACAGACAGACAGACAGACAGACAGACAGACAGACAGACAGACAGACGACAGACAGACAGACAGACAGACAGACACAGAGACACACAGAGAGAGAAAGAAACAGAGAACAGGAAAGAAAAAGAGCAAAACAAAACTAAAACTAAAACTAAATGTATTAACGAAAGAAAGAAAGAAAGAAAGAATGAATGAATGAATGAATGAATGAATGAATGAATGAATGAAAGCACACGCAGTAAAATGGACTCCAAAAGAACTGTCTTTAGAACCCACTCTCCAGGTGACACTAAATGATAAATATAGAAACCGCTTCTTTTCATTTTGGAAGTAACTGATGGGCAAAGGTAAGGTGCAGGTGTCCTATAACCTGTGTATGTGGTCGTAAGAGAGCGAGGCATCAGAGACCTCAGCTTCTCCTACTACTAATACTAATACTTATACAGACGGGATAGCCTAGTGGTCAGAACATTGCGCTCGCAATTTGACAACCCTAGTTCGATTCCCGGTCGAGGGGATTTTTCTTTGGAGTTAACATTAGTACTGACTACACTCTCCCCAAAAGTCTTTCGGATGTAAACCTAGGTCCCGTGTGCGAACGCACGCAGAACATCTTGCACACACGTTAAATCCTGTTCCGCTTTTCGTAAGAGTAGGCCATTGTGTGCCGGTGGGAACAGATGGCAAGATTTACAAAACTGCATGTACACGGGGACTGGACAAAAAAGCACATGAGTGCTTATTCCATTATCCTCGATCTAAAAGAAATTTTTTTTTAATATTACTACTACTACTACTACTATACTACTACTACTACTACTACTACTACTACTACTACTACTACTACTGCTGCTGCTGCTGCTGCTGCTGCTGCTGCTGCTGCTGCTGCTGCTGCTACTACTACTACTACTACTACTACTACTACTACTGTGGAGTTTTTACACACCCTTGTTTTAATGACAGAAAAGGAACAATACCTCCTTAGAATTCGAGGCATTTGATATTCCCTATTCTTTCATTTCCAGGAAAATGGAATAAGCACTTATGTGCGGGTTTTTGTTTTTTTTTACATCCAGTCCCAATGTTTATGTAGTGTTTTCTCTTGTTGTTGTGTTTTTCATCCGTTACCACTGGCACACAATGGCATATTCTTCCGAAAAGCAGACGGTGTTCTGCGTGCGTTTCGCACAGGGAACCTGGGTTTAAGGTCTCATCCAAGAAACTTAGATTTAGATTGAGATTTTATTCTTTTATATCGAGGATAATGGGATAAGCACTCTTGTGCTTTTTTACATCCTGTCCCCGTGTGTATGCACTTTTGTCAATGTCATCTCTTCCCACCGGCACACGATAGCCTACTCTTACGAAAAGCGGAACAGGATTTAACGTGTGCGCAAGATGTTCTGCGTCCGTTCGCACACGGGGCCTCGGTTTAAAGTCTCATCCGAAGGACTTTTGGGGAGAGTGGAGTCAGCACTGATGTTAACTCCAGGAGAAAAATCTCCTCGACCGGATTCGAACCCGGTCTTCAAATTGCCAGCGCAATGTTCTGACCACTAGGCTATCCGTTTCCCCTGAACTGATGAACAGGTTGACCACTTTGGGCGTAACTACGTCAACCCACCAGCGCTTGAACTGATTGATTGATTAATCTGGCAGCCTCCTGCTAAGTCAGCAGTCAACCCTTAATCCACAGCATGCGCCACAGGCAGGGATTCGAACCATTAACTTAAAGACTCTTAGGATTACACAGAAACCGTTCACTGGTGGTGGTGGAGGTGGAGGAGGGGGGTCAAGGTCAGATGAGGTTATGCTGAAAGCGGTCAGCTTACAGGCAGGCAGGGAACATAACGTGCATGGATCAGCGGATTGCTGGTCTAGAGGTAACACCTCTACCTAGAAAGCGAAAAGTCCGGGTCGGAGTGTGCGGTGGTTCGTATCCCGTTTGGGCCCAAAACTTTCCCTCTATCCATTAGACTATGAGTGGTTGTCTGGGCGCTAGTCTTTCGGATGAGACTATAAACCGAGGTTACGTGTGCGAACCCATGCTGTACATCTTGCGCACACGTTTAAATCCTGTTCCGCTTTTCGAAAGAGTAATAATAATAATAATAATAATAATAATAATAATAATAATAATAATAATAATAATAATAATAATAATAATAATAACAACAACAACAATATAACAATAATATACGGGATTTATATAGCGCTGAATCTTGTAAAGCAAACAAATCATAGTGCTTGCATTCAAATCAGTCACACGCATGCAACCGTTCACAAATAAAATTGACATATCATGTGTCCACACACACACACACACACACACACACACAACACACACACACACACACACACACACACACACACACACACACACACACACAGAGTTGGGGAGCAGATCACAAAATGTACAAAACTGCATACACACGGGGGCTGGATGTAAAAAAGCACACGAGTACTTATTCCAGTATCCTAGAAATAAAAGAACAAATTAATTAATTAATTAATGAACAGATAAACACACATACACATGCACACGCACACGCACACATGCACACACACATGTGCGTGTGT
>CM060348.1:2727324-2737324 GCA_030674155.1 Stramonita haemastoma | reverse complement strand
GTCAGCACAAATGTACTCTCACAGCCTTTCTTTTTGCTTTGTTTTAAATCTGAGGGGGGTGAGGTTAGAGGTCCCCAAGGTAGTTTTTTATGTGGAGAGTTTCGTTGGGTTTTTTTTTTTTTTTAGAGAATGTAAGTACTGAGAGACCCCACGATGTAATTTTTTTTTTAAAAGAAAAGTTGTTGCTTTTTTGTAAAAAAAAATTTAAGCATGGAAAGTTTGGGGGGTTTTTTGTTTCTTTTTTAGAGAATGTAAGTAATGAGAGACCTCACAATGTAATTTTTTTTAAAGAAAAGTTGTCGCTTTTTTGTAAAAAAAATTTAAGCATGGAAAGTTTGGTCTTTTTTTTTTTTTTAGAGAATGTAAGTACTGAGAGACCCCACGGTGTACTTTTTTTTTTTGAAGAAAAGTTGTTGCTTTTTTGTAATTTTTTTTGAAGCATGGAAAGTTTGGGTTTTTGTTTTTTTTTTTTTTAGAGAATGTAAGTAATGAGAGACCTCACAATGTAATTTTTCTTAAAGAAAAGTTGTTGCTTTTTTGTAAAAGTTTTTTTTGGAAGCATGGAAAGTTTGGTTGTTGTTGTTTTTCTTTTAGAGAATGTAAGTAATGAGAGACCCTACAATGTAATTTTTTTAAAGAAAAGTTGTTACTTTTTTGTAAAAAAAAAAATTTTAAGCATGGAAAGTTTGGTTGTTGTTTTTTTAGAGAATGTAAGTAATGAGACCCCACGATGTAATTTTTTAAAAAGAAAAGTTGTTGCTTTTTTGTAAAAGTTTTTTTTAAAGCATGGAATGTTTGGTTGGTTTATTATTTTTTTGGAGAATGTAAGTGAGACCCACAATGGGTTTTTTTAAAAGAAAAGTTGTTGCTTTTTTGTAAAGATGGTGAAAGAAATAAGAGGGGAAAATTTTGAACCCCCCCCCCCCCCCCCCCCCCCCCCCCCCCCCCCCCCCCCAAAAAAAAAAAAAAAATAATGTGGCTGTATTGGCAAGACCAAAGTAAAAGAATGGACATCCAGCAGTGCTCATTGCTGCAGGAGTTCTCCTTTGCTTTCTTGAAGTTGTCCAACCTTGGTACTGTATCAGTTACGTCCCCCTTGAGCTGCTTTTCTGCTACTTCCATTTAGAATGTTTATTCTAAAATTCCATGGTGGTGAATGTTGTGAAAAAACATGTTCTAGCAGAAGGCTGCTGTAATACAGTGTGGTGCCAGTTTCTTTTTCTCGGGTTTTTTTTTTTTCAGCTTGTATTATGACTTTGGTGCTCTTGTGAAGCCTGGGTTGTGTAAAACTAGAAAATGGTTTAGCATAATGTGTGTGGTTGGAATTGTTGTTTTTTTTCTTTTTTTTTTTTTGGGGGGGGGGTAAGCTGTTGACGAGCAACTGTAGGGAACACTTGGCTTTTATGTTGGTTTGGGTTTTTTTTTGTTATAACTTTGTCCAGAAATAGAAGCAAAACGTGCATTTCAGCCAGAAATGCTATTGGACAGCTGGCCTTTTTCACTTTTGTATTGTCCCATCACAACTTTGATCTTTGACTTTTTTTTTTTTATTGACATTTAGTTCTGCTTAAGAAGTGCATGACAATAAGTCTGAACTGACCCAAAGTAAGACAGCGAGCCAGAGAGAGAGAGAGAGGGGGGGGGGGGGGACACTGAACGCTGAAAAGTTTTATTGTACATCGGCCTTAGGCCACTGTAGAAAACAAGTTTGAGGCAGGGGGAAGGTAAATATCATAGCCGAAAACATTTCTATCCATTCTACATTTCTAATTCTGCAAGTACATAAAGTGACACTCAATGCCCACTAGTTATCATCAACCCCATCATCATTTTTATCATGTACATAATCACTGCCATCAGCATCTTCATTATCCATATCTGCAGCTGCAGCAAGTGTATCATCACCATCATCTTCAGCATTTCCATCACCATCATCATCAGCATTTCCATCACCATCATCTTCAACATTTACATCACCATCATCTTCAGCATTTCCATCACCATCATCATCAGCATTTCCATCACCATCATCTTCAGCATTTACATCACATCATCTTCAGCATTTCCATCACCATCATCTTCAGCATTTCATCACCATCATCATCAGCATTTCCATCACCATCATCTTCAGCATTTACATCACTCATCTTCAGCATTTCATCACCATCATCATCATCATTTCCATCACCATCATCTTCAACATTTCCATCACCATCATCTTCAGCATTTCCATCACATCTTCAGCATTTCCATCACCATCATCTTCAGCATTTCCATCATCTTCAGCATTTACATCATCATCTTCAGCATTTACATCATCATCTTCAGCATTTACATCATCATCTTCAGCATTTACATCACCATCATCTTCAGCATTTACATCATCATCTTCAGCATTTACATTACCATCATCATCAACATTTCCATCACCATCATCTTCAGCATTTACATCACCATCATCTTCAACATTTACATCATCTTCAGCATTTCCATCACCATCATCTTCAGTATTTACATCACCATCATCTTCAGCATTTACATCATCATCTTCAGCATTTACATCACCATCATCTTCAGCATTTCCATCACCATCATCTTCAACATTTCCATCATTTTCAGCTTTTACATAACCACCATCTTCACCATTTACATCACCATCACCTTCAGCATTTATATCACCATCTTCAACATCTACATCGCCATCATCATCAGCATTTACATCATCATCTTCAGCATTTACATCATCATCTTCAGCATTTACATCACCATCATCTTCAACATTTACATCACCATCATCTTCAGCATTTACATCGCCATCATCTTCAGCATTTATATCGTTATCACCATCATCATTTACATCACCATCATCTTCAGCATTGACATCACCATCATCAGCATTTACATCACCATCATCATCATCTTCAGCATTTACATCACCATCATCTTCAGCATTTATATCATCATCACCACCATCATCATCATCATTTACATCACATCATCAACATTTACATCACCATCATCTTCAACATTTACATCATCATCAGCGTTTACATCACCATCATCTTCAGCATTTACATCACCATCATCTTCAGCATTTACATCATCATCTTCAGCATTTACATCACCATCATCATTTACATCACCATCATCTTCAACATTTACATCCCATCATCTTCAACATTGACATCACCATAATCTTCAACATTGACATCCCCATCATCATCAGCATTTACATCACATCATCAGCATTTACATCACCATCATCTTCAGCATTTACATCACATCATCAGCATTTACATCACCATCATCTTCAACATTTCCATCATTCAGCATTTGCATCACCATCTTCAACATTTACATCACCATCACCTTCAACATTTACATCACCATCATCTTCAGCATTGACATCATCATCAGCAGCATTTACATCACCATCATCATCATCTTCAACATTTACATCGCCATCATCAGCATTTACATCATCATCTTCAGCATTTACATCGCCATCATCTTCAGCATTTACATCACCATCATCTTCAACATTTACATCACCATCATCTTCAGCATTTACATCGCCATCATCTTCAGCATTTATATCATCACCATCATCATTTACATCAGCATCTTCAGCATTGACATCATCATCAGCATTTACATCACCATCATCATCATCTTAAGCATTTCCATCACCATCATCATCAGCATTTACATCACATCATCATTTACATCATCATCATCACACATCATCATTTCCATCACCATCATCATCAGCATTTACATCACATCATCAACATTGACATCACCATCATCAACATTTACATCGCCATCATCATCAGCATTTCCATCACCATCATCTTCAGCATTTCCATCACCATCATCAGCATTTACATCACCATCATCTTCAGCATTTACATCATCAGCAGCAGCAGCATTGACATCATCATCATTTTTAGCATTGACATCATCATCATCATCATCTTTAGCATTGACACACCATCATCTTCAGCATTTACATCACATCATCTTTGGTATTGACATCACCATCATCTTCAGCATTGACATCATCATCATCTTTAGCATTGACATCACCATCCTCTTCAACATTGACATCACCATCATCCTCAGCATTTACATCATCATCATCATCTTCAGCATTTACATCATCATCATCTTTAGCATTGACATCATCATCATCATCATCTTTAGCATTGACATCACCATCACCATCATCTTCAATATTTACATCACCATCATCTTCAGCATTTACATCACCATCATCAACATTTACATCACCATCATCAACATTTACATCACCATCATCTACAGCATTTACACTCACCATCTACAGCATTTACATCACCATCATCTACAGCATTTACATCATCATCATCTTTAGCATTTACATCACCTTCATCTTCAGCATTTACATCCTTCATCTTCACCATTTACATCACCGTCATCTTCACCATTTACATCCTCATTATCCTCACCATTTACATCACCAGCATCAACATTTACATCACCATCATCTTCAACATTTACATCACCATAATCAACATTTACATCACCATCATCTTCAGCATTTACATCACCATCACCACCATCTTCACCATTTACATCATCATCAGCAGCAGCATTGACATCACCATCATCTTCAGCATTTACATCACCTTCAGCATTCACATCACCATCATCTTCAACATTTACATCACATCACAACAAATAAGAGAGGGAGGGGGAGAGAGGGTGGAGTGAGATTCAGTGCTCAGGCAAAAAAGGGAAGGGAAATTTTGAGGCATAGGAAAGGCTACCTTTTATCATTCTAAATTGTTCAATATTTTAATGGACGAAGTATTTCTCTTTTTTAAAATTTCATTGATTTTTGTTAAATTATACATTTTATAATGTGGTGTGTGTGTGTGTGTGTGTGTGTGTGTGTGTGTGTGTGTGTGTGTGTGTGTGTGCAGCACGCGCGGTTTTTTGTTGTTGTTTTTTTTTAACTGCGTTTAATATCTTAATAGAAGAGTGTACAAATGTAATTGGTATTTGTCTAATCACACAATATGTTATAACAACTTGGTTTGACTTAAAATGCGTGCTCATGTGTGCTGTGATGGGTGCGTGCTGATGTTCAGAACCTGTGTTGATCTATATTGAAATTTTTGTGTGGTTATTGTTTTTATATATGGCTTGTAACCCACCGGAATTTCTCTTTTTAGAGATCAAAAAAGTAGTTCGAATTTGAATTTACTTTTCGTAGATTTGATTACCAAACCTGGTGTTTCTTTTATTCTTGCTTTTTTGTTTACATTTTTCTAGACTGGATAACCAAAATCTGATGTCTTTTATTTTTGCATTTTTTGTGTACCTTTGTGAACCTTTTTCTTGTCCATTGCCCAGTGTGGGTTTTGTGAACTGTGGTATTAACCCCTCTCCCTAACGCTTTTTCAGGACTGCAGCATAGTGTTCAGTGTTACCCCTCTCCTTATAGCTCTATCAGGACTGCAGCATAGTGTTCAGTGTTATCCCCTCTCCTTATAGCTCTATCAGGACTGCAGCATAGTGTTCAATGTTATCCCCTCTCCTTACAGCTCTATCAGGACTGCAGCATAGTGTTCAATGTTATCCCCTCTCCCTAAAGCTCTATCAGGACTGCAGCATAGTGTTCAATGTTATCCCCTCTCCTTACAGCTCTATCAGGACTGCAGCATAGTGTTCAATGTTATCCCCTCTCCCTAAAGCTCTATCAGGACTGCAGCATAGTGTTCAATGTTATCCCCTCTCCTTATAGCTCTATCAGGACTGCAGCATAGTGTTCAGTGTTATCCCCTCTCCCTATAGACCTATCAGGACTGCAGCATAGTGTTCAGTGTTATCCCCTCTCCTTATAGCTCTATCAGGACTGCAGCCTAGTGTTCAGTGTTATCCCCTCTCCTTATAGCTCTATCAGGATTGCAACATAGTGTTCAGTGTTACCCCTCTCCTTATAGCTCTATCAGGACTGCAACATAGTGTTCAGTGTTATCCCCTCTCCTTAAGCTCTATCAGGATGCAACATAGTGTTCAGTGATCCCCTCCCTATAGCTCTATCAGGACTGCAGCTAGTGTTCAGTGTTATCCCCTCTCCTTATAGCTCTATCAGGACTGCAGCATAGTGTTCATGTACCCTCTCCTAAGCTCTATCAGGATGCAGCTAGTGTTCATGTTTATCCCCTTCCTTATAGCTCTATCAGGATTGCACATAGTGTTCAGTGTCCCCCCCTATAGCCTATCAGGACTGCACATTAGTGTCAGTGTTATCCCCTCTCCTAAGCTCTATCAGGACTGCACTAGTGTTCAGTGTTACTCCCTCTCCTTAAGCTCTATCAGGATGCAACATAGTGTTCAGTGTACCCTCTCCTAAGCCTATCAGGACTGCAACATAGTGTTCAGTGTCACCCTCTCCTAGAGACTATCGACTGCAGCAGTGTTCAGTGTACCCTCTCCAATAGCTCTAGCAGGACTGCAGCATCGTCTGACGGTTGTTGGAGTCAGTAATGGCTTTATAGTTTTGCCATGCAGCATTTACTGTCTTTTGACAGTCTGTTCCCAGCTGTAAGGCATTATCTATTTTCCTTTATTTTTTTTTTTTTTTCATTTTTTATTAAAAGATAACGGAATAAGCATAAATAATGGGAAAGCAATGGAATAATAGATAATTGAATAGATATTGTGTGCTTTTTTTTTTTTTTTTTTACATCCAGTCCCCATGTGTATGCGTTTTGTCAATTTTGTCATCTGTTCCCACGCTGTGCGTGCGTGCGTGCGTGCGTGCGTGCGTGCGTGCGTGCGTGCGTGTGTGTGTGTGTGTGTGTTTTAAATTCTTCTGCATAAAGTGCGACCCAAATAGAATGTTCTCGTATATTTTTTCCAAACATAGCATTGCCCTTTCTTGAATGAATTACACAATTGTTTTAAATTTACATGTTCTGTAATTTGTGTGTGGGTTTTTTTGTGTGTTTGTTTTGTTGCTGTTGTTGTTGTTGTTGTTTTTTTTTTGGGGGGGGGGGGTGCACACAGTGTTAAAGTTTATTTTAGAAGCTTGAAGTTTCTCGGCTTTATTTGAACAGTTGTGTCATTGATTGAATTGCATGTAACCATTTCAAACTGAGCCCACATCGATTGTTTTTTCCCCTTCATGTGAACTGTGAATTCCATGTATTAACTGTAGAATATTTGTATGCATCTTGCTGCCTGTATCAGTTCTTGATCAGAACTCTGAAGGGCATGGCTGAAATCATGTATTTGATTTATTCTCTTTATGTGAAATTTTTAGACAGTGGTTTTGTGGGGTTTATAATTTTTTTAAATTTTATACCACTTTGTCACAGCAGATTTCTCTGCGTTAAATTCGGGCTGCTCCCTCCTGGGAGAGGGTGTCGCCACAAGTGCAGTGCCATCCTTTTTTTTTTTCCTTTTCCTGTCTGCACTTGTATGTATTTCCCTATCAATAGTATGAGTGGCTTTTTTCTTCAGAATTTTGAAAGGGACAACTCTCTTGTTGCCGTGGGTTCTTTTACGTGCGCTAAATAAGTGTAACACAGGATCTCGGTTTATCGTCTCATCCGGAAGACTAGCACCCAGACCACCACTCGTGGTCTAATGGATGGGGAAAAAAGTTGGGGGCCCAGATGGGATTCAAACCACTGCACACTCGACCCGGACTTTTCGCTTTCTAGACAGGCGGGTTACCTGTAGACCACTGATCCACTGGTAGAGGGTTGGTTTGAGTTCTGCAGTGAATGCTCTCCCCTTGGTTTGCTGCTGCCCCTCCCCCCTATTTCCTGGGCCAGGGTTAGTTAAGTTTTGTGTGCAATGTGGTAAAATAACTATATTGCATTTGAAGCTGTTTTCCTATTGGTTTTACTCCCATGCAAGGATGAACTGAAAACTCCCATTTGCCAGAAGCATTATCAGTTTTTTGCTTTTATGTTGCAAATATCAGTGATTGTGTTGCTCTGTTAGTTCATTACATCGCTTTTGTGTTGCAAATATGCGATTTTGTTGCTTTGTAAAGGTTTTTTTAAAAAATTTGTTCTAGAATCCCAACTGAAAATGTACAAAGGTGTGAATATTTTTTGACAGCCCAATAGAATGAACTCTTTATCATATGTGTGATGATAAAACTAAAGAAGTGCAAAAATCATTCGACAATGAATAAAACACAAAGTTGACCAAGGTCTTTGTTCAGTTCCATGTATCCATGACTGTGTGGTTGACAAGTGCAGAGTGTGCACACAGGATCTCTGATAATTTTTCACCTGTTCTCTCTCTCTCTCTCTCTCTCTCTCTCTCTCTCTCCCTCTCCTCCTCTCCCCTCTCCCTCTCTCCCTCCCTCTCTCTCTCTCTCTCTTTCTCTCTCTCTCTCTCTCTTCTCCCTCTCCCCCTCCCCCCCCTCTCTCCCCCTCCTCCCCCCTCTCTCTCTCCCCCTCTCTCTCCCCTCTCTCCTCTCCCCTCTCTCCTCTCTCCTCTCTCTCTCTCTCTCCTCTCCTCTCTCCCTCCCTCCCTCCTTCTCTCTCTCCCTCTCTCTCTCTCCTCCTCTCCCTTCCCTCCCTCCTTCTCTTCTCTTCCTCTCTTCCTTCCTCCCTCCCTCTCCCCCTCTCTCCTCCTCCTCTCCTCTCTCCTCCCTCCTTCTCGTCCTCTCCTCCTCTCCCTCCCTCCCTCCTCTCTCTCTCTCTCTCGCTTCTCTCCCTCTCTTCCTCCCTCCCTCTACCCTCTCTCTCTCCCTCTCTTACTTTCTCCCCTCTCTCTCGCCGTATCTTCAGGGAGATTCATAGGGCACAAGGTCTTGAAACGACTTAGTACATCAGGCAGTGAAATCGTGAATCTATGACAAATTTCCCAATTTCTATCATTTAAAAAGAAATAGCACCAAAAGAAAACAACAAAAAACACGAACACAATGACTGGGATCGTTCATATGCATACATAGGCATGGTCTTTTACACGCGTGGGATAAAGGAAGACAAGCTTCCTGGAAATTCTGCAAATTGTGAATGAACACAAGGGAACATTAAAACCGTTTTCCGTGAAGCCCAAGGCACTGGCAGGTCTGCAGAATGTAAATTAAAGCAAGAGTTCATTGTCCATCAAGCCACTATATTAATCAGTGTGTGTGTGGGTGTGTGTGTATGGGTGTGGGTGTTTGTTTATTTATTTATTCTTTCATATCGAGGATAATGGAATAAGCATTCATGTGCTTTTTTACATCCAGTCCCCGTGTGTATGCAGTTTTGTCAATGTCATCTGTTCCCACCGGCACACGATGGCCTACTCTTACGAAAAGCGGAACAGGATTTAACGTGTGCGCTAGATGTACTGCGTGCGTTCGCACACGGGGCCTCGGTTTATAGTCTCATCCGAAGGACTTTGGGGAAGAGTGGAGTCCGCACATACGTTAACTCCAGGAGAAAAATCCCCTCGACCGGGAATCGAACCCGAGTCTTCAAATTGCGAGCGCAATGTTCTGACCACTAGGCTATCCCGACCCCGTGGGTGTGCGTGTGTGTCTGTGTCTGTGTGCATGTATTTATTCATGATGATGATGATGATGATGATGATGATGATAACAACAACAATAATTATTATGATGGTAATGTAGGGTTAAAAAAAGAACAACAAACAAAAAAACAAAACAAAAAAACAAAAAAAACAATTTTTTTTAAAAGAAAATAATAAAAGAATGTAGGGTAAATCCTGTAGCATATATTTTTAGTCACACATCAAAGGCAAACAAAACAACATAAGATACTATGTTAATCTATGTAAAAAAAAAAAAAGAAAAAAAAAAAAGAAAAGAAAAGAAAGAAAAAGATCTACAACTACAGAAGGAAATTGAAAATACGAGTACGAGACAGACAGACAGACAGACAGACAGACAGACAGACAGACAGACAGACAGATAGATAGATAGATAGATAGATAGATAGATAGATAGATAGATAGATAGATAGATGATAGA
>CM060348.1:2709812-2722312 GCA_030674155.1 Stramonita haemastoma | reverse complement strand
CCTAACCCTAGATGAAAGATCGATAATATAATAGGCTATAGTGGAGAGCTAACAGGGGGAGGTAAGGGGTGATGGTGGGGGAGAGTGACCTCCCCTCCTCTCGTGCTGGCAGCCGACAGATGGCTTGTGACTTGTAGCTAATGGTGTTTGTAGCGATGTAGTGGTGTTTGTAGCTGATGGTGTTTGTAGCTGGTGGTGTTTGTAGCTGGTGGTGTTTGTAGCTGATGGTGTTTGTAGCTGGTGGTGTTTGTAGCTTGGTGTGTGTAGTGTAGCTGGTGTAGTGTGTGTAGTGTCTGATGTTTTGTAGTCATGTGTTTGTAGCTGGTGGTGTTTGTAGCTCGATGGTGTTTGTATGCTGGTGGTTTGTGTTTGTAGCTAATGTGGCTATGTGGTGTTTGTAGCTGATTGGGATAGTTTGTAGCTGATGGTGTTTTGTAAGTTAATGGTTGTGATGTGTTTGTCTTGCTGGCTAGTGTCTAGAACCACTGGTACAACAGGGGTCGCTAGCTGGTCATCAGTTAATTTTTTTTCTTCATCTTTGTCCTTCATGTTGTTGTTGTTGTTGATGTCGTGGTCCGTCCATTCAGCAGCTTGGGGGCAGGATGACGAAAGCAGTGCTTGCTTACGAAACGTGAACTTTATAATGTGTGATGGTCACTGTGAGCTCGGTAATTAAACGTGGTGTGTGTGTGTGTGTGTGTGTGTGTGTGTGTGTTTGTTCATTCTTTTATTTCGAGGATAATGGAATAAGAGTGCTTTATATATCCAGTCCCCGTGTGTATGCAGATTTGTAAATTGTAATTTGGTGTGTATGTAGTCTTCTGTTTTATTCTTGTTACTTCCAGGATAACGGAATAAGCATTCGGTGTTTCTTTACATCCAGTTCCCGTGTGTATGCAGTTTGTAAACTCTTGTCATCCATTCCAGACGACATACAATGGTCTACTTTTCCGAAAAGCGGAACGGGTTTTAACGTGTGCACAAGATGTTCATGCATGCGTACACACCTGAACTCAGTTTATGGTCTCATCCGAAAGACTTTAGGGGAGTCGGCACTGATGTCAACTCCAAGGAGAAATCCCCTTGAATGGGATTCGAACCCTGGTCAACAGATCACGAACACAATCAGCAACACAGCCCTCCAACCACCAGGCAATCTTGTGTGTGTGTGTGTGTGTGTGTGTGTGTGTGTGTGTGTTGTGTGTGTGTGTGTGTGTGTGTGCAAATATGGCATATGAGAGAGAGAGAGAGAGAGAGCAGAGGAGAGAAGAGAGATTTAAGAGAGAGAGACGAGAAGAGAAGAGAGAGAGAAGAAACAGAACACTTTAAAACACACACACACACACACAGAATATCAAGTTTGAAATAATTTATTCACCAATAAATTACACTATATAGACTACAGAAGAAAAAAAAAAAGAGAAAAAAAAAAACCCACACATTTTTTCCAAACATCCAATCTCCTCCACTCGTAATAAAGATGCCACAAACTCAAGCTCCGCACCCTTGTAGCAGTAGACTTCACTCGCCAACATGCACACAAATAAATTACACAGCCACCAGCAAAAACACAGTGCACAAAAATCTCAGAAAAACTGGACAAATTTGCAAGCTTTTGTCAACCAACAGAATTCACACACATGATCAGACAAAAAAAACAACAAACAAAAAAAAAACCACACAAGTTTCAGCTTTTTAGCACATAAAAAATACGTTTAAAAAATTCACATGGATGTTACAATCTTCACACACACAAAAAACATGTATACCTTTTTCATATTTCATTTATACTTTTTCTTAATTAATTAATTGCATGACAACATCACCACACCGGCTTATTTTTCGAATGAAACTGGAACATTTATCAAAAAAAAAAAGTCCACAGTTTATTTTCCTAACATAACCCAACAAGAATATAATGAATAACAACAAATTCAGATTCAAAGCAATCCTTTTTCACAAGTCATTGTCGTACTCATCACCAAAGACATTGAAGTTTCATGTTACAGTTGGTTCTTGTTAATGTAGCAATAAATAATGAACTCAGTCAAACTTCTTCATCAGTGCATGAACAAATCTTGGCATGCATAATGACATGAGTAATGGCATAGAAATTGCAAAGGTAGCACGCCGCCATCAACACTGTGGAGTTCTCATCACAAGACGCTTAGCTGGAAATCTGGGGGCTGAGGGTCGGAAAGAGTTAATTGAATAGGCAGCCAACACGGTCAGAAAGAGTTAATTGAATAGGCTAGCCAACATTGTTGTGGTGGTGAAAAAGTTAATGAATTCAACATGTTGACCAGCCTCACACAACAAGAATCCAGCACACTTTTGCCATCAAGAAACATCAATGATAAAAACATGTCAGGTCACTTTCAGGACTTTCAGTTCTGATTTCTTACATGAAAGAAGGATGAATCATGAATCATACAAACCAAAAATATTGCGCCTTCCATATATATGACAATTATTCTACTCACTGACTGAAGAAGAAAAAATGTCTCTCTATGCCATCACGAAAAACGTTGTCACGTAATTATCAGGTACGCTAACTAAGTGATAATTATCCTCAACGCTTCACACACAAACACAGAGAAAATGAAACAACAACAAAATGAGAGAAAGAAGGGGGAAAAAATAAGAAAAGCTGACATGGCAGATTAGGGGGGGGGGGTTAAATCCTCTTACTATTTCCCTCTACATTTGTGTCCTTAAAAAAGCAAAAAAAGCCAAACAAACAAACAAAAGACAAACAAATATGAAGAGGAGACAATGCTACCGTAGTTTACCTCCACTTCTACAAATAGGATCTCAAAATGAAAAAAATAACTACCGCAAAACAAACACAGCAGTCTGTCAGTGTCCCCCACTTTCAGCTCCTCTCGGCTGCTTTCCATTCCATCCCAGCTGGTGCTAATAATTTAGCAGAAACTGACCCCACTTGGACTTTGGTCAAAGGAAGGGGTGTGCTAATTTTAGCACTGGGCCCTAGACCCTTGACTAAGTGATGCTGGATTTGCGCAAAGTGCAAAAGCAAAAACACAGAAAAAAGAAAAGAAAGAAAGAAGAAAGAAAGAAAGAAAAGGAAAGAAAGAAAGAAAGAAAAGAAAGAAAGAAAGAAAAAGAAAGAAAGAAAAGAAAGAAAGAAAGAAAGAAAGAAAGAAAAGAAAGAAAGAAAGAAAGAAAGAAAGAAAGAAAGTAAAGAAAAAGAAGAAAAAGACAAGAAAAAGAAAGAAAAAAAAGAAAAAAGAATAAAAGAAGAAAAAATAGGTATGGCTGAATAAAAAGCACAGAACTTCATACCTGATCAAACTCACTACAACAAACTCTCCTAACTTTGAATGTCACAACCAGCTGTGCACACCCTACCACCACCTGGTACCACCCTCAGAACCATCAACACTGGGGATTTCCTCATCCACAAAGGAACATCCCTCCAACCCCATCTCCCCCCCCCCCCCCCCCCAACTTACACAGTTATGGACATTTTGATTCTTTTTTTAATCTGTGTATATTCCCTCCTCCTTCCTCCCTCATCAAATAACCGGTTTCTTTGTGATCAAACTCAACAAGGATCAACAACGGCAGAGGAGCAATCAATCAATCAATCAAATAATCCATTCAATCAATCAGATCCTCCTCCTCTAAGTAGCTCAGGCCTTGCATTCACAACATCCACAGCCTGTCTGTCCTTAGAACCCTTTCCAGAACTTGTGAACGCTCCACTGTTCACTGTTCAAGCTTAGGAAACTGTTCACTGTTCAAACAGGAAAGTGTTCACTGTTCAAACAGGAAACGTTCACTGTTCAAACAGAAATGTTCACGTCAAACAGGAAACTGTTCAAACAGGAAAGTGTTCACTGTTCAAACAGGAACTGTTCAAACAGGAAAGTGTTCACTGTTCAAACAGGAAACTGTTCACTGCTCAAACAGGAAAGTGTTCACTGTTCAAACAGGAAACTGTTCACTGTTCAAACAGGAAACTGTTCTCTGTTCAAACAGGAAAGTGTTCACTGTTCAAACAGGAAAGTGTTCACTGTTCAAACAGGAAACTGTTCACTGTTCAAACAGGAAACTGTTCTCTGTTCAAACAGGAAACTGTTCACTGCTCAAACAGGAAAGTGTTCACTGTTCAAATAGGAAAGTGTTCACTGTTCAAACAGGAAAGTGTTCACTGTTCAAATAGGAAAGTGTTCTCTGTTCAAGCAGGAAACTGCTCACTGTTCAAACAGGAAAGTGTTCCACCCCCCCACCCCTATCATCTGATCACACCTGAGAAGTAGGCACCAGAGGCAGAGTGGTGGTCTACAGGTAACACACCTGTTGCACAAAGCCAGAGGTTTGGGGTTTGATCCCCCAATGAACCTCCATTCCCTCCCCCTCTCCCCTCCACCCCTACCCAGTCGAGTAAAGCAGAGGGTGGTTGGGGGCTAGTCTTTTCCATGAGCTGATAAACTGAGGATCTGTACAGGTGCAACTTGTGTGTTTTGTTGTGCACGTTAAAGAACCCAGTCAATAAGAGAGCTTCCTTGCTAGGATTCTGTCTGTTTGTATGGAGAGAAGAAAAAAAACAAAGCTACTCTTACAGGGCAGCTAAGACAGGTATGGAGAAGAGATAGAAATCATTTTATTAAAAAAAAATAAAAAAAAAAAAAGATAAAATGGCTGGTCTTATCATTTAAGCACTCTTCTAATTTCTTACAGAAAAAAAATCCATATAACTGAAAGCAGAACACAACACAATACAACACAATACAATACAACACAATACAAGTTGTCAAGAGTACTGTGTCTAGGCAGACAGCTCAGAGTGTATATTCTGAACACTGCTAAACAAGTGCAGAGCCTCTTACTGCTAGTGCCCTGATGGCAGTACACTGAGCATTGCTATTATAAAATCCCAGCCACAAACATAAACGGCGTGATCTTTGGAGAAGGGCAAAGCGGGATGAAGAGAGAGAGGAGAGGAGAACGGAGGTGAACAAGTTTTGATTTTTTTTTTTTTTTTGTATATAGCTAACAGAATAAATTATTTCAAAACCAGAATCAATGAGAAAATGCTACACGTGGTCTAATAGTTCTCACCTTCAAAAGCATGCCAGGAGAGAGAAAGACAGGTCCGTACAAAGGAATACAACTTTACTTCATTAATAACGAAAAAATCAACACACACACTCATCCCCCCCCCCCCCACACACACACACACACCCACACCACACACACACACACACACACAGCCCCTCTTCTTCAAAATTTGCACCGGGAGCTTGTAATAATTCTTATCATGAATACCAACACACACACACACACACACACAAAATCAATAACAAAGAATAAAAAATAGTATTAAAAAAAGGTTTCCACTTCATTTTCAATAGTGAAAACAACCAAGCAAAAGAACAGTATACATTTATGATGCACGAGTTGAAGAATGAAGATACTGATAATATAATGACAAATATAGTCACACTGAAAGAAAAACACAAAACAGCACCCCAGTATTCCAATCATAAATTTATTACAAAACAAACACAAAACAACAAAGAAAGAAAAATACAGTAACCCACCCATCCTGTGTGAATTTTGAAACTCATTAAGAAAATATACTCCTTTAAAAGTGTGTGTGTGTGTGTGTGTGTGTGTGTGTGTGTGTGTGTGTGTGTGTGTGTGTGTGGTGTGTGTGTGTGTGTGTGTGTGTGTGTGTTGTGTGTGCGCGTGTGCACGCACATGTGTCGTGTGTGTGTGGTGTGTGTGTGTGTGTGTGTGTGTGTGTGTGTGTGTTGTGTGTGTGTGTGTGTGGTCGCACGCGTGCGTGCATACATACGTGCATGTGTCACGTCTGTGTGGGTTACTTTGCTGAAACCAACATGCTCAAAAACACGCATAAAAAAGAGGAAATTTACACAGCAGGAATCTCAAGACAGATCCACCACACAAAACCAAGAAAATAAAAAAAAGAGAAAAAAGGAATGAAGTATTGGTACTTTCTGATAAAATTTAATTATGAAAGTGGCAGTTAAAAGTCTGTTAAAAAAATACTCATAAAAACACAGAACACTCAGACACAATACAACAGAAGCACAGGACTTTAAATGAAAGAGATGCTCACAAACACCAGCCAATAAACACACCAGCTCTACTTTCAGATATAGATAGATAATACATGTACACACACACACACACCACACAGAAAAGAGATTGCATAATCAATGGTCAGACAGATCTGAGACAGATTATAATTATACATAAAATAGTATGATCCTTCTTCAGAATATTGAAAACAGGGCTGAAAAATGGTATAAAACGGATAATGAATGAGAGGGATACTCTGTGTGTGTGTGGTGTGTGTCTGTGTGTGTGTGCATGTGTGTCTGTGTAAGAGAAGCAGTAGGGAGGGGGAAGGGGGAGGGGGAGAGAGAATTTCTCCAAGACTGAAATATCAACACCACCTTCCCCTTAAAGACATTGTTTAGATACCTGCAAAACATGAAATTGGTTTTTTTGCACAATCTCTCAGTTCACATATATAACTAACAATGGTATGGCAAGAATAAAACAAACAAACAAAAGAAAACCCCATTTATTTGTAAGTGGAAAAAAGAAGCAAAAGCATAACCAAAAACCAAAAAAAAAATGATTGTGACCAAGATATTTCTGAAAGCACGACAGGTCTGCTATACCAAATTCCCGTTTCGATTCCAGTCATCAGTTCTAAAGAATACAGGTAACTATACCAGTTAAAGGTAAAAGGTAAAGGTGTCCCATAACCTTGGTAGTCGTAGGGGAGCGAGGCATCAGAGACCTCAGCTTCTCTAGGGGCCAGCATATTGAGAGAGGCGCCCATCTCCTCTCCCTCGCTGCTTTACCTTCCCTGACCCTAAAGAGGGCAGGTACCCATTGACAGCTGGGTGAACTGGGGGACTGTGCTGAAGCCAAGGCGCACAAACGGTCACCCATCCAACTGGTAACCACGCTCAATGCTGCTAACTTGACTTGGGGAAAGCGAGTGCTCTGACCACTGAGCTATCCCAACCCCAAACAATACCAATTACCAGCTCAGAAGAATACAGGAAAGTAAGCTGGAACACAGCAACAAGGATATGGAAGTCACTCTATTATGATATAACCTCAAAGTTAAAAAACAAAACAAAAAAAAACCTGATATTAACATATAACCAGAAACCAGCTGAATTTTTCTTCCATCTCTCAAAAAAAAACAAAAAACAAAAAACAACCCAATAAAAAAGCCCCACCCCAAAAAAAACCAAAAAGAAAATGAATTATGAGATTCTGACAGCGGTGGTTGTGCACAGCATATAATATAAATATCTGCAGGGCTGATTGCATGCTGAAACACATTTCAGGTTAAAAGACAACTCAAACGAACAAAACAAAACATAACACACATGCATAATGACTGCCATACATACATTGTTGTCCCTTCTGATACAGAAACACGTAGTAAAAAAAAAAAAAAAATTTAAAAAAAAAAAAAAAAAAAAAAAAAAGCAGAAAAGATTTTTCCTCTTCTTCTTCATTTTGTTTTGTTTGTGCTTTTTCCCACTTGGGTGGGTGTAGAGCAGCCAGTACTTGAGGAATTCGTCTTTAGAAACAGAAACAGTTGTGTTGGGTGTTCCTTGCCTTAACAGACTGGAGACTGCCTCAATTTACACAGGTCTGATCTGCACTACAGTCAGTACATGACTACAGGATAAGTGATATGATGATGATGGTGATGATGATTGATGGTGATGATGATGGTGATGATGATGATGATGATGATGATGATGATGATGATGATAATGACAATGATGATGATGAAGATGCTGCTGCTGACTTCTTCTTCTTCAAATGCTTAGAAAGCAACGACTGTTGTCAGTCAATGAGTGAACATATAATATATGCGTTTGTTCCACTGCCGTTAAACGCCTGTCAAGTCAGGCCCAGCACATCTGACTTTGGTGTGATGATGGTGATGACAACTTGGGTGATGATGGGCGTGGTAGTGATGACGATGGTGGTGATGATAATCATGACAATGATGAAGAGAACAGACAGAGGGGTTCTTTTTTTTATAGTATTTTTTGCTGCTGCTCTGGTGCTAGCAAGAAAAATTATATACGTACTTAGACCATATCACTTCCTTTCCCCCCAAAAGTGATAGCTGTAAGATATACTGAACAGCCTTAGTTTAGAAGTGAGTGTGATAAATGTGTGTGTGTGTGTGTGTGTGTGTGTGTGTGTGTGTGTGTGTGTGTGTGTGTGTGTGTGTGTGTGTGTGTGTGTGTGTGTGTGAGTGTGTGTGTGTGTGTGGTGTGAGAGAGAGTGCGTGTGTGCGTTCATGCGTGTGAGTGTGTGCGCACGCGCATGTGTGTGATCCCACATTTGTATTGTAAAGTGCATAGATACAAGCATGCACACTTGCAAGTGATTGCAGAATTTCCACAAGAACAAAGATACCACATAAAAAAAAGATCAATCAAACTTTCCATAGCAATAAAGTGATGATCATCATAATAAAAAATAAATAAAGAACTTTGAGGATTACTGAGATTGAGGCCAAGATGCACACAGCTGACACAGTCAAATTTCAACCCACCCAAAAATAAACATACACACACCAAAAACCTGACTTAGGACACAAAACGCATCGTTCATAATGTGTCATATTGATAAATGATTACAAACATTTTCATAATGTGGCATATTGATAAATGTTTACAAACATTCATTGAAACTTAAAACTTTTTTTTTAATCGAAACTCAAAGACAAACATACGTCTACTGTGATAAACTGTGGCACACCGTTTTTCCACAAAGAATTAAAAAAAAACACAAAAAAAAACCCCAAACACCCCTCACACCCACCCCCTAAAATATCACATGTTAGTGCTATACTATGATACACCTTTGCACACACCCCTTCTTCAAAAGTCTAAAGAATAACCAAAAAAAAAAGCCCCCCAAAAGACAACCCCACATAAACAAGCGAACTTCATATCTAGCAGAACGGATAACGAGATAGCTGCAGAGTCAGGTCCGAGTTAGAAGTGTTTCACCAAGACTGCTCGCTCTTGAAAAGAAGAGATCGTTTATCAAAAGAGAGAGAATAAAACACAGACAATTCAGGGGGAAAAAAAAGCACAAAAAAAAAGCTACACACACAGACAGACACTTTTTTCCACATACCCCCCCCCCCCCCCCCCCCCTCACATCTTCAATTATGCCAAAGTGAGAAAACTACATCTTCAACATGATATATTATTTATAATGATCTTCTTCTCGAATCTCTGATCACACAAAGTTTTCACAATGGCCAAGAAGAAACTGTCCAGTTGCATAAAAGAAGATTTAAAGACTACAAGAGGCATTCATCAATAATAATAATAATAATAAAACAAACAACCAAAAAAAAAACCACACCATGCGACAGAGTTTCACGGGGATGATGCTTGATATTGACACCACTGGACAAATTTGTCCAACATGCATAAATTCAGTTTGACACCGCCACTCACACACACATGTCGCACACACACACCCACACACAGAATGACGCATGTGCCTTTTTAAAAGCATTGGACTGACTGACTACCTCTCCCCTGCTTTAACAAATCATGTGGATTTACCGTCTTTCATTATAGAATGACAGCGGTACTGTCAGCCAGATGTGTCTGAACACACTCCTGCATGCCAGCCAGCCAGGTGCTTGAAACAGGATACATTGTTCTATTGCAGGTGTGGGCTGGTTCACTAGTTTAAAACTGTCTGTTTCATGAATGAAAAAACCCTACACCATTCACTTTCCTATACCTATCTTTTTCCTCTTTATTATTATTATTTTTTTAACAAGCATTTTTTTTTTTTTTTACATAAAAAAGCCACAGCTGTCATTTTTCTCCATCCTCCCCCCCCCCTTTTTTTTTGGGGGGGATGGGTGGGAGAAAAGTTTGATTAGCAATGTCTACAGGTATCTTTGCAGCACAACCACAGTGGATCGACAACTGATGGGAGCGAATAATTTTCTGAAAGCATTTTTGCAACACTTTTATGATAAATTAAATCTTTTAAAGTTGTTGCTCGATATCGAATCACCAAGAACAGAATTTGTTTTTAATCCTTTATTATGGTGTTTTAAAAAAAAATCCTCTGTAAATGAAAAACAACGACAAACAAACAAAAATACAAACAATGGTATCAGTTTTCACCGGTAACCTTCAGTAGGCCATTGAATTAGCACACATTCTCTCTCTCTCCCCTCACCACTCTCCCACTCCCCTCATCCAGATGAAAATGTATGTCATTATGTCATTCCTTATTTCAAGTACTTGAAAATGCATCAGGGTGGTGTCAGGTACCACTGATTATGCTTGGAGAGAGAGAGAGAGAGAGAGAGAGAGAGAGAGAGAGAGAGAGAGAGAGAGAGAGAGAGAGAGAAGAGAGAGAGAGAGAGAGAGAGAGAGAAGAAGACAGACAGAGACAGACAGAGACAGACAGACAGACAGACAGACAGAGAGAGAATAGAGACAGACAGGGAAAATAGTACTGCCATTAATATGCACAACACTTGAGACTGATAAATGTTGTCTAAATTTATATGACTTCATACCCACCACCCCCACCCACACACAAAAAACCACCCCAACAAAACAACTAACCCTCCACCCCCCTCCCCGGTCTCTCTCTCTCTCTCTCAACCATTGTTTTTCCTGACCACCAAGCAGAATTCATAATGTCTGTTCTCTGTGGCTCGCCTTGCAGTTCGAACTGGATCCAATTTTTTTTCACCCATCCATCATCATGAATTCAAATCAAATCATGCACAACAGCCATAACTGAAACACTGTATCCAAAAAAAACACCCAAAAAACCCCACCACACAGACACACACACCCCACATATACACACACACACACACACACACACACACACACACACACCACACACACACACACACACCACTCACTCACTCACTCACTCTTGTATACAAACAGTAAGTATGCAAAAAAAAACCCACAAAAAATCTCAACCAACCCCCCTCTCCTTTTCTTTCCAAAACTCAGCCAGAACACGCATTACATTTAACACAAACTCATTCTCGCAAATAAATACGATCGACATTGTTCTTCGCGCTACCCTACACATCCCCACCCCCAAGTCTCCCAAAACCGATCAGATTCGCGGCGGTAGTGCTGGCTTGAAAGCCGAAGAAGATGAGGAGGAGGAAGAGGAGGAGGGAGGAGGGTGGGGGGCCTGCAAGGGCAAGGGCACTGGCGCAGGCAAGGGCAACGCGGCGGCGTCGGAGTAGATGGTGTGGAGCAGGTCCTTGAGGAGCGTCTCCACCTCGGTGATGGAGTCGCAGTCCATGTTGCGGCAGAAGAGGCGCTCCACCATCTTCTCGCTGATGCCGTACAGCGCGGGCAGTGTGATCAGCAGGCGCGAGTAGCGCATGCGGTCCTGGGGGTGCGACCTCTGCACGTGCTCCCGCAGCGAGGACGTCACGCCCGTGTTGATGGCCTCCACCTGGCCCACGTCATGCAGACCCAGGTGAGCTGTGGGACAGAAACACACAAGATTTGCTGGTAAAAACAGTGGTGAAGATACAGGATTTATAATAAAAAAGGTAAACCCTAGGTGGTCGTAGGAGACCAAGTTATCAGAGACCTCAGCTTCTCCAGGGGCCAGCATATTGAGGGCGGCACCCATTTCTCCTCCTCCTCCCTCTCTCTCTCTCTCTCTCTGAGTCTCTCTCTCTCTCTCTCTCTCTCTCTTCTCTCTCTCTCTCTCTCTCTCTCTCTCTCTCTGTGTCTCTCTCTCTATCTCGCTGATTAACCTTCCCTGACTGACCCTAAAGAGCATGGATCCAAGAAGGCAGAAAATAGACAGGAAGAAGGGGACAGGGAAAAAAGTGGAGGGAGCTTCCCCCAACAACCCAGTAATCCAAAGAGTTGTCTCATGAAGAATCTTTTGCAGTGATGCACTACATGATGATGTGGTGATTTAGAGTCACTTTGAGTTTCACCAACAGCCAAAGTTCTCCAATTCATCTCAAAACTTGGTAGTGAATGTAGTGGTGACATGTTTTATTTTTAAAATTTTTTATTCTTTTATATAGATAATGGAATAAGCACTCATGTGTTTTTTTTAAAATCCAGTCCCCGTGTGTATGCAGTTTTTGTAAATCTTTGTCATCTGTTCCCACCAGCAATGTGTGTGTGTGTGTGTGGTGTGTGTGTGTGTGTGTGTGTGTGTGTGTGTGTGTGTGTGTTGTGTGTGTGGCACGCGTGCGTGTGTGTGTGCATGTGTGCCTGTGTGAGTGTCTGTGTGTGTCTGAGGGTGTGTGCATGAGCATGTGTGTATACACATGTGTCTGTGTGTATGTGCAGGCATACATGCATGCATTAAATATGTGTGCGGCCACACAGAGTACCCCCCTCCTTGCGCTGTTTTCACACACCTATAAAACCCATTTGTGCGCACGACACATTCCAACAGCT